>JAQFVV010000470.1:0-521959 GCA_028023455.1 Epiperipatus broadwayi
CAGTCATTGTTTTTATTTATTTATTTTTTTTAAGTTTATGTGTAAGTTTTTTTTTTTTTATAGTCATCCCCAATTATTAACATATAATATGTTTTATTCCAGTGTTAATATACCTATCTGTTTCTCCTTAGTAATTTAATGGCTTTTATTACTTCTTTAGAAATAAAAAGATGTTTATATACATGTATATGTTGGAAAGAAAAAAAATGTTAATATCACAATTTGCTTGGCAATTTATTGGTTAAGCAAATATGTTATGAGGCTCCAATTGGTAGAGTGTCTTAAATAACTGGATGGTGTGGCAGGTTGTAGCTCATCACTACAACACACCTCCTCTTAAAGGGATAAAATTCTAACATATGGATAGAAATTTTATCACTAACATATAAGTATGTATTTGTTTAATGCTGGATTGAGTTAGGTTTCAATGAAGGGTTTTTAAAAAAAATTTACTCCAATGCTGCTTAATTTTATCGGCTAGTCTTTCAAAATTACTCTACACTTTCTTTTTATGGGTTAAATCATATATCATTTAAAGTGTGATTTGAACTTAGGGTTTTTTTTCTTTTCTTCTTATTGATAGTTATGTGGACCAAATAATTAACCGGCAATGTGTCTCTATTTAGACGGCACATAAATTTATTGTTAGCCTTCATCCTGCTCCTTTTTTGAGACTTACTGGATTTTTTTAAGGTCTAACTAAATATTAGAGCATCCATCACTCTGTATGGATTAACTCTTCTATCTCGGTTAATGTCAAGATAACCCAATGCTTTTAAAACTTTAACCTGGGTATATCCTCATCAACAAAAAAAATATAAATATAATATCCTAGTTATACTCTTTTTTTTAAAATCACCTAGATATAAATATAGATATTTTCCCTGATATTGATTTTATCTCTTACTATGCTTTAAGTATCACTTCTAGTTATTATTCCAGCTGGTTTGTGCATTCTATAAAGCGACTGTATGTTCATATGGAGATTCCAAGGTATGGTTTTAAGATATGGGCATTATATGTTCCATGTACCTCTCCTCCAATATCAATCCAATATGCATTATGACCACATTGTTTTACTATTGTAAATGGTCCTTCATATTGATTAAAAAACTTATGGTACATATTATCTTGCAGTTTACTTACATGTGGGGTTTTTATCAAGACTTTATCCCCTACTTTAAAATTATAATATACTTTTCCTTTTTTATCTTTATTTCTTAGGTCAGCCATTTTCTTGAGCCTTTCATATGCTTGTAATCTTTCCTGTTCCACATTTATTTCTAGGGGATATACTAGTATAGGTATGAGTTGGTACACTCATTAATTATCTTACATATGTATATTTTTTTTTAAAGAAAAAAATAACATTATATTGGGGTCCATTGCATTCTAATGCTACTAAGTTAACTTATACCATACATTTGCTTTTATTAACCATAAATAGTGGTTTAATGTTAAAAAATTGTAGTTGCATCTATTTATGCTGTTTTTGAAACATTCATAAAAACAATTTTATATATTTTTAAAAATAATATTTACATAAAAAGGTAACTAAATTAGCATTAACTTTCTAGTATTAAGTTTTTTTTAAACAATATATTATCTCAAAATAAAAATTTGTATTCATAAACTTTTGGGTTGTCTGGTGTACAAGTTCCAAGTTGCAATCTTTGAGGTCCATCTTTTTATTGACTTTTTAAGCACTAGCATGTCTTTGCCTAATGAAAGTAAAAGGGCCTTCATATGTGTTACATAGTTTATGAAACTGGCAATCTCTTTGTTTAGTGATTTCTAATGTGGCATTCTCTACCATGTTCCAATTGTCTTGCCTATCTGGGCCATCATGTTGATAGTAGAGTGCACTTAAATGCCACAACAAACATCTAAAATGGTTATATACTTTGTCATTATCAAAATTTCCTAAACTAGTGTGGTAATTGTGATAAATTATCTTGTTTTCAGTCCTCTGTGTTAACAATATTATATTCTGATAGCTGCTATACAGTTCATCGGTATCTTGTCTGGAGAATACTTTAATTCTGCTATCATAAAAAATATGAGTATGATGGAATCTTTTTAAATATATATCTAATTCATTTTCCATCTCATCTTTTTTCATGTATTTTTCCATAACACATTTAAAATATAAGATTGTCTCACATATTGTGAATTTATTAAGGTGGTTAGCCTTAAGAACTTGAGAGCTTAGTTTTACTTCAGATGTAGCAGTATCATCCAACTGTTCTTGTCTCAACTACTGAGATTCATAATCTATCTCAAACCTTATACTATCTAAGGATGGATTTGTTGAATGGCTTGAACTCTCTATCTGACTCTGTGGATGTAGATGACTTTTTGCCAATGTCGAGATTGTGTTCATAGGGTTAATTAGCTGGGTAGGCACTTTTGTAATTGATATCGAAACATCTATGTTAATTTTAAAAGGATTATCCCTTATTTCAGCTATTATCTTTTGTGAAAAAATGGATTCTGGATTGTGGTCATTTATTCCACTAAGATTTTTATCAATAATCTCCAGATCATTCTCTACTTCATTTCTAACTTTTGACTATCCTGAGTCTTGTGCCTTGTTTCTGTTTGTTGCATTACCATGATTTCTGAGTCTTGTAAACTCTCTGCTTCATTCATTTCCACAGTTCTTTTTGGGTTTAATAGATTTTGATCAATCACTTCAAAAATATTGTGCTGATTCTTTGTATCATTACTCTGTTGTATGATAGTGTAATGATTCTGATGGTCTTCTTCTGTGATAATCATCTGATCAAATAATGATTTGCTCTGGATATCATCATAACATTCAGGGTAAGATTTGGGTTCTTGGTGATGGTTGTTTACACCAATCTGTGTCATATCATCATTTTTGCTACTGTCTTTGAAAACTACTTCTAAAATTGTTTCCTAACTTATCTCCTTTTTCATAATTAGTTTGTGTTGATCTATCAATCTCATTAGGCTGCATTCCCATTCTATATGCCTTTTGGTGTAAATGAGTTTCAACTGCTTCAAATCCTTGATTAGTGGCTTTCTCCATATAGTCCATCCGGTCCTGAATTATATTTCTGCCTTCAATTACTGTTCCTAATTTTACATCATTCTGAAGAGTCTCCAATTCACTAGAAGCTATCTTTTCCTCCAAATGCTTTACATTTTGACTCATCTCTTCAAAAGATTTGTTATTCAATTCCACTTCATTATTTAATCGGGAGTGAAGTTGTTCAATTTTGGTGTTAATGACACTAACTTCTTCCTGAATTTTGATTTGGTGTCTATCCTGTTCAGCAATTACTTCTTCCTTAAAATGTACATGATTTTGTTGTACTTCTTCATATTTAGTATCTAGTTGGCTGGTGATAGTATGCTGGAATTCTTCCAATCTCTGTTGACACCTTATGCCTTTCTCATCTATCTCTTTCCTCATTTCAAACATAGCCTGTTTCAATTCTTTATTATCTTCTTGGACACTATTTAAACCAAGAGATAATTGTTTCATATGTGCAGATAGTTTACTTCCAAATTCATTCATTTTTATATTCATATTAATGTTTAAATTACTGAAATTGGTTGTCATTTCTTCTCTTAAACTACTGTTATTACTATCTATTTTTGCTTCTAATCTACTATTATTGCTATCCATTTTTGCTTCTAAACTACTTCTACTATTGTTGTTTATTTTTAACATTTCTTCCTTTAAACTACTGTTATTAGCTGCCATTTCTTCCTTTAAACTACTGTTATTAGTTGCCATTTCTTCTCTTAAACTACTCATTTTACTATTGATTTCCATGATCATTTGGACAAGCCGATCTATAGCTCCACCATTTTCCACAGCTTGTGCTAATGCAACTTCAAGTGCTTGTGTGACTTCATTGGTATGGGTCTCTTGAGTTTGAAAAACTATCTGGCTTTCTTCCACCATCTGTGGGAAGTGTTCAGTTTTGGTTCTAGACCCCTTAGATGCTTGGCTATATTTAGCTTCTTTCTCAACAACAGTGGTAGTCATTTCTATTTCACTATCACTACTACTATCTGATTCTGGTAAATGCTTAAGATCCATATTTAATAAATATTTTTTACTTCTGGTTAACATTAAAATTTTATCTATAAATTTAAAATATATTATTTGGTTTTATTAATACAAGTGAATATATACATATATACACCATAGGGTTTTATACATCATCTTTTTGCCATTTGCATTTAGTTCAGATTTCCCTTATGTAACTTTTATTTCCCTTTTTTTTCATTTCAACAAAAAATTTTATTAATAATAAATAGTGATTACATTTTGATAATGGATAAGTTAATGAATAAATTGTACAATAATATTATAAAAAGTTCTGATTAACATATGGCTAGAATATGTTAGTTAGTAGTTGTTATACACTTATGTGGTTAGGTATAATGAAGGGTTTGTGTAGAATATGAGAAACTGAGAACTTGATGAATGTTATTAGCTTTTTTTTTTTTTTTTTTTTTTTTTTTTTAATAACACGACTATTTTCTTTTTAATATTGTCTATTCTAGAATTCTGGGTAGGTGGGAGTTGACAATCAGGAAAAGGATAGAGCGGTTAGAGACCAGGTGTCGTCAAAGACTTTACTGGAGGCAAGGAGCTGATCACGTTTCTTGCTTTTTTTGAGAGTCTGGTAAAACAATGGTATGATTTGTGGCGGGGGTAATTCCATGAGAGTTTTGCATCTCACTATCCATATGGAATAAAGGATAAAGATAGAGAGCCTTGTTATTGAAAAAGTTCCACTATTAATGGCATTTTCAAGTGAGAAAATCATTTCAGATCTTATGTAAGAATTGATTATGATTATATCTTTCAGTATTTTAAGTCTTGGACAGCGGTGTATAATATGGTCTGTGGTTTCATCTTCACGAGCACATAAACCACATATAGGGTCAATGCTAGTAAAACCTCTTCGGTGATAAAGAAACCAATTTGTGGGAAGCGCATCAAGATTAATTTTAATGATGAAGTCCAGGAATTTGGGTTCAAGGCTCCATCTTTTGAAGTGTGTAATGAGTCTTTGGTTGGTTATTTTTAGGCTGGTTTTAATGGGTTGTTGATTATAGTTGATTAGATTGTATGCTTCCCACAAAGTGATTTTTTGGTTAAGGTTAGAGGACATCGTCGGGTTATAAAGTTGTAGATGATCTATTAGCAATGATATCCATGAACTGGAAAAGGGCGGGGGACGATCAGTTAGTGTAATTTTTTTCATAATGTTGGAGTATCCATAGGAGAGGATCAGATTATGTAGAATATTGTGAGTTTTTTGTAAAATGATTGCCTGTATTGAGTGGAATGACAGTCCATTGAACCTGCGTGGTCGTTGGATACCTCACAAGCTAATGGCAACAGTCCTTCCTCTCCAGAGAAGTTTGGTGCATAATCGGTTAATTTTATTTTGAAACTGTTTAGTGATTTTAATGAATGGAAGATAATATGAGATTTTTGGCATTATGATCATGTTGAGGAGGCTAACCTTTCCATATAATGAAAGGTATACTCTAGAGAGTGAAGTGGTGATGGCTTCAGTTGATTGGAGGATTGCATCTTGAATCATTCTTGCCATTGCAGTTGGAGGTTTGAAGATTGGGAAGCCAAGGTATCTTTGTGGTTTAGCAGAAAAGGAAGAGATGATTTGTTTACCAGACATTATCTTCCAGATGGAAGATTTGTTAAAATTTATTTGTAGGCCAAGTTTCACTGTATTTCTGTTTAAGATGTTCATGAGATGGGGAAGGTATTTAATGGTGGGAAGCACAACCATGATATCATCTATGTATGCGAATACATTGAAATCTTTATTGAGAGAAGGAAGGAATATTCTAGGGAGGTTTTTTTCTATATCCACCAGAAGAGGGTTGATGTATGCTGTGAAGAAAAGGGCACTGAGCGGAGATTCTTGAGGGATCGACTTGTATGGCTTGAAACCTGGAGTGATCTTGCCATCAAGAGAGAGAAAAATCTCTCTGTTGTTGAGCAGATTGCTGATAATCTGAACAATTGCAGCTGGAATGTCGTATTCCATCAGAATATCCAGAAGGGTGTTGATCTGTACTAAATCGAATGCTGCTGCAACATCCAGTTGGACGGCAATAGATTTGGATTTACGATGTACTCTGATATGATTGAACAGTGCAGTTATATTGGACATAGCATGCGAGGTTGATGATCCCTTTTTTTCCGTATTGGTTTGGCGAGATATTGCTAAGAATTTGAGGTTGGATTTGGTCCTTAATGACTGACTCTATAATCTTGATAAGCAGTGGGGTCATGGATATTGGTCGGATACTGTTAATGTCGTTTAGTGGTTTTGCTTTTTTAATAAAAGGCACAAGTGCCACAGGGTAAAGATCTGCTATGTTTCTGTAGCCGGAAGCTAGGTGATCTATCATTTTTTTAATAATTGGAACAGTGAATTGACTGAGGTGTTTGAGAAGGAAATTTGGGATGCCGTGAAGGCCAGGATGAATGCTGTCAGGGAGTGATGATATCTTCTTTTTAATTTGGATTTCTGTGATGCCATGTTCGCTGGGGTCTCCAGCATCCAACCAGCTGTTTACTGGAGGGGCTCCATCTTTTTGCATTAATTGGCAGAATTGTTTGCTGATGTGCTGCATCATTGGATAGCCAATGAGATTGGTACCATTAGTATAAATGGATGTGGGAGTGATTTGTTTTTTATTGTAACCCAGTGCCCATCTGAGGTAGTCTCTCGTCCAGCAGTGTTGTTGTGCTAAGAAGCATTTGGCTCTTCTGATGGAAATATATTCTGCAAGGGATTTTTGCTTGATTTTGTAGAGGTTTTTAAGGAAGATAATTTTTTCTGTATTTGTGAAATTTTGCTGTGATGCTTGAAGTTGTATATTAATGTCTGTTAGGTCATTTAGAAGACCATTTGGTCCTTTGATTTTCCTGGTGTGGTGATTTAATATGGACTGAAGAATTCCGATGAAGGAAAACCAGCCCTCCTCAGCAGGGAGGGAAAGGATGTTTATTTTCTGGAAATAGATGTATGACTCAGACACTATCGCTTCGGTCATGTTTGATTGGGTGATCATGCGCATGGTTTTTCCAGGTCCATCTATAGGTGTAGGGATTGAGATAGGCGTGAGTTGTAAGATCAGAGCCATATGATTGGAGAAAGCAACAGGGGTTAAGGCTGCATCAAGGTTGAAATGGAGGTCTGGGGTGTAGTAAACCAGATCAATTAGGGACTTTTTAGTTTTAGTATAGAAAGAGTAGGCTTCGGGCGGGAAGAAGCCCTCTCCACACATTAATCTGCGATTTATTAGATGCAAAAATCTCTTGTTGAAGTCATTGTAGGTGGTGTTAAAGTCTCCGAGAAGAATGGTAGGGGAGGCTCTGCTAGCGTTGATGGCATTTAGGATATGAACTATTTTTAGATATTGAGAGGTGTCTTTGGCTGTATAAATATAAGCTATGATGATCGGATAACCCCAATAATCTATTTCTATAATAATAATATTGGCATCTAGGAATAGAATGTTGAAACTTTTTGGTGGTGCTGATTTGCTAAGAAGAATACCGACTCCACCTGAAGCTGAATGGCCGATGGAAAATCTAGTAAATCCGAGAGAGGAGAGAAGAGATATTATTTTATGGTCAGTCTTATAGTGATGTTTGGTTTCGCCCATAAGAAGTATATGTGGGGAGCAGAGTGAGAGCCAGTTTTTAATAGCAAGAACTCTATCGATTGAGTTGATGCCGCGAATGTTTATGCCAGCTATTTTGCAGAACATGATAGATTAATCCAAACCGTCCTCAGCAAAGTGATCCAAGTGAATGTGGGTCATCTCTATATTAATGAGGTCTGATGTTGTTAGGCAGTCAGAGACTTGTGATTGAACTTTTAGATGGCTTGGTGATATATTTGTTGGTTGAGGAATCGCATCCATGAAGTCTTCGGTGTCTAATGGAGTAGAGTAATCTGTCTGAGATTCATCGGGAGAATTAATGGTATCTAAGGTTGTAAGATCCATGGTTTTCCTCTTTTTTTCTATGGATTTGTGAAGCTTTGAGTTGGATTTATCGGAGATTTGTTTGTTAGAGGGGGGTGGTGAGTAAAGTACCGGGTGGGAGCTGTCATCATCAGAGCTTGATTTATCTGAGCGAATTGATTTTCTTTTAATTTTCTTAATTGTATTTTGGGTATTTGTTGTGTCAATTTTTTGAGGATTTTGAAGTTGATTAGTGTTGTTTTCCTTTTCCTGTTCTTTTGATAGTAGTGTTATTTTATTGCCATAAGATTTTTGTTCGAATTTTAGACTTGAGACATTCTCTGTTTGCTGTAACAGTTGTGAATCTTCGATCATGCTGACTTTCGGGTTGGGTGTTTGATGGATCTTTTCGTCTGGTAGGTTAATTCTTGCAGGAGTTGAAGAATTGCAGATAGTTTGTGGTTCACTCTGTTTAGGGTTGTTATCAGTTGTTTTAAGCTGGTTAGGAGTTATATTGGAAGAATTGTTTTGACATTTTTTGAGTGTATTTTCTTCATTGCCTGGGTTTATCTTGTTCTCTTTAGATGGTTTGGTCATATTATCTTCTTTTGTAGAAAGAGTTTGACCTAATATTATTTCTTGGGGATTAGTATAAGTTGTTTCGAATGTTTGATCTTGAGTATTATTAGTTTGCGTGATTGGTTTAGGAGCAGTATTTGTTGTTGTTTGGTTCTCTGATTTACTACTATTAGTGTAAAGGTTGACATTTGTTCTTTCTTGAATATTTTCATTTTGAAATATAGTTTTGGATGTGGAAGGTTTTGTTGGAGGATTTATTTGAATCTGAATATCTGGGTTTGTGATGTTGCTGTTTGAATTAGTCCTATGTGATGATTGTCTATTTAAGGACTTGTTAATAGGTCTACCAGGACATTTGTGAAATTTATTCATTTTAATACCACAGTGTGTGCATATTCTTGCTGCACAGTCTTTAATGAGGTGTGTTCTTTGAAGGCAGAAGAAACATTGTGGTTGTACTCCTCTGAATGTCAAAACCATAGGAGAGCCTCTTGCTGTAATAATAGTGGGTATGTCAGTGGGTATAATGTTTTTCTTTAATGTAAGTGTGAAGGTAACTGTATTGGACAGGATTTGATCTTCGAAGTGAGGATTTAATAGGTGTTTAAATTTGCTAACTGAACCATAATTAATAAGGATGTCTTGTATTTCTTGTTCATTTAAGTGGGCAAGGCAGTTTTGAATTCTGCCAGATAGTGTAACTGGACGGTTCATATCTATGGAGCATAGTATATAATTTCCTAAAGATTTGTAGTTATTTTTAAAATTCATTCGGTCTGCCCACGTTTTAAACTCTACGATCACATAGCGGTCATTGGGATGATTAAGGATCATGTGAATGCCTCTGCCTAATTGCTTTTGATTGATTAGACTGTAGAGTTGTTCTACAGGGAATTTATATAAAGCACATTGATGATTTGTTATGGCTAAGATTAAAGACTTATCGCTGTAATAGTTTGCAAACGATTTATATAGAGAGTTGGGTATCGTTTTGTTGAACTCATTGTTTATTTCTAGGAACATATCATCGTTAATATTGTTTATATTAAAAGAGACATTTTCCTGCGTGTTTGATTCTTTTTCTATGTCTAATTCTGTGAGATTCAAATATAATTCGTTGGGATTATCGGCCTTAATATTTTCAGAGATGCTCTCAGAATTTTTTGACCTTACAATATTTGCGTACGTAGTGGGATTTTCCAATATTGATATTGAGGTAATTGGTTTAGCTTGCACGTTAGCTGATGTAGCAATGGATTGTTCTGAGCTAAAATCTTTGATTGTTTTAGAATGAAATTTATCAGTTTTATAATTTATTTCTTCTTTTTTATTTTTAAATTTACTGTTGACAAACGGTACTGACACAGTACTGGTTTTGTCGACCTCTGGTGGAAAATGTTTTACTTTAAAAATTTCGTCGGTATCATTTTGTTGGTAATTTTGTTTATTTCCAGATATAGTTTTAATTGAATTGTTGGGCAAAGGAAATTGCTCATTATAATCTTCTGTGGTTGAGTAAAGGCTTCGGAGAGGTAATGATTGGTTTTCGCTTGTATCAATAGTTTCTCTTGACGAGATATTTATTCTATTGTTTGTATTAGGGGTAAGTTGAATATTTTCTAAACTTTTGTTGATATTTGCAATGAAATTTTCTTTTGATTTACTCATTTGTGGGTTTTTATTTGTTGTAACGGGTGGTTTAGATGCATTTAGATTAGATCTAAGGCTATACAATTTACGGCCGATGACCGCATTGTTGGGTTGAATGCTGAGATCGGGGCTTACTTTATTTTTAGTTTTATCGGTTATATTATCACTTTCCATCATATAAAATGATTAAAAAGTTGACTTACCTTGAATAACAGACGTAAAGGTAAAGGGACAGTCATCCCGTCTTCCTAAAACTGTAAAACACTAAGGGACGCTTTTTAAGACTAGTTACGAAGATGGCTGCCAAAAGATGAAGTATTTCCATTTTTTTTTTTTAAAAAAACAACTAATCTTTTATTTTCCCAGACTCATCTATTTTAACTATGTTTAATCAATGATTATTTATTTAATTATTGCTCTCGGCTCATTTCATTATTTATATCCCTCAAATTTCACTTAACATTCTAGATAATAGTTTTTATTTGATAAAATCATTTACAACAAAAAGAAATATTAAATACACTTTTCAAAGCTGTAATTATTTGAATCAATTATGTGTTAGATGTGTAAGTTTATAGAGGTTATATATATGCAAAAACGATTTAAGATAAAAAAGATTTCAAACTAAAAAAATTATTATAATTTTTTTTTTTATGAGTTCAATAGCTAGATCTCCTTGGAGATTTGATATTCATGCCAAAACTTTGGGTGCCAGAGGTAATGGGCTGGTGGATTCCAGAAGAGATAGGGGGAGTGCATCTTACTATGGCCGGACTTTGGGTCTTTGGATAGGATGCAAGTGATTACTCAATGAAATACATAACCTATGATTGTACCTTCTTCCAATTGACTAGCTCTACCTATTTTTATTAACCTAGATACAATTTAGGTCAGTTCATACAATTCTCACTCCTTTCTAGCCACGTTATACCACAGTATTCAAACTCAGGGAATAAATTGCCTGAGCTCTCTTATCAGGGGAGATCACACTAATAGTAGTTATTGCACCTCTATATAAGTGATAATTAATTATCAAAAATCAATTAAGCATAAGATATATAAAAAATATGTATGTGCAGTATAAGTATATATGTATTAAAAGTTATAATAAATGACTTAAATATGTATATATATTTCCTCTATCATAGTAATAATATTAATAGGTGTAAAATAAATAAGATAATAGTGTTTATAACGGGTATGTGAATAATGAAGAACTATAAAGCTGATGGTAGATATTGAAATAATGATGAGTTAGAGACCAGATTAAAATAACGAATTATATAAACATTTATTGATTAACAAATACAAATATAAAATATGAATAAGAATTAAATCTGATACATGTAATTTATTTTGTCAAGGATGAATTTCTACCACATCGATATCTATAATAATATTAATAAAAATAAAACCCTTGTCCTAAACCCAATGGTAGAAGTTCATGTACTTGACTAATTATTTACAACAATGAATATGTAAAATTATAATATGTATATGTGATTTTGATTTTAGCTGGCTAATTTAAAGTATGTATACAAACATAACAACAACAACAACAACAAAAAAATCTTTGTTGTCCAGATAAGTCAATGGTTATAAATCATTGATTTATTAAAGCAATACAAAAGTAAGCTTAATTAATAATAAATAAAAAAAATCTATCATTTTGTTTTGCTTACTATCAGAAAATATTAAAATGTCTTACCTCTTAATTTCCTATATGTTGTCAAAAGTCAGTCAGATGGGAAGATCAAAACTAGTAATTTTTTTATTCTTTATACAATTAAAGATGATAAAATATATATATAAAAATCTAATCCCCCCCCCCCTCTTATTACTCTCATACAGAATTTCTCCAAAATTATACACATTGGCTTCCATTTGTAGAAACAAAAATAATACATAAAATTTACAATAGACAAAATAATAAAAATCACAATTCTTATCATTATGTTAATTAAAGTTTGATGAGTCTTCTGGAAACTGCTCATTTGCTAAATAAATTCCTAGGAATGGAGATGAAGTTCTATTCCCACAACGAATAGCAATTTCTTGTCTGAGTCAAGAAATAATAGTGTTCTTCAATTATCCTGTCTTGGATTTGGTTAGGCATTTTATTTAAAGCAAAGTTGGTTTTTAAGTTTTTCCTAAATGGGCAGGTAAAATCTTTAAACTTTCATGGCTTTATTGATGACATATTATTACCCCATGGTACAAACTTTTCAGCAAGCAATCATGATATAAAAATAATATATATAATTACTGATTCATTTGCTTCTCAAGATTCCAATGACAATATTATTATATATCAAAACAATTAATTATTGAATATTACTGCAACACATAAATTTAGCTAAAATTTGTCTAGTTAGCAAATAATTTAAATCTTCTTACTTTCAAATTATTTCTTTTCCTTCAAACGATTGCTTTAAAATTTCAGCTTTTGATCATTTTGATTAATATTTTAAAAAATATTTATATATTTAAATTCGAACATTCACATCCATTTTGTATTAAAATTTATTTCTAAGCAGAAAACAAAAATAATGTTCGATCTTCGAATGCAGAAGACAATTATAACAATTAATACTGCGTTGTAGATTGCATAAAGTTTTTTAAGAATTTTAACCTTGACATTTCCTATTGTTTAACAGACATAATATAAATAAATGGGATTATAAATAAAAATAATAATTTATAAATATTTTAAATTTCATTTCCACGAATGGTTGCCATGTGTTTAGATTTTAATTCAGTCATTGTTTTTTTTTTTTAAGTTTATGTGTAAGTTTTTTTTTTTTATAGTCATCCCCAATTATTAACATATAATATGTTTTATTCCAGTGTTAATATACCTATCTGTTTCTCCTTAGTAATTTAATGGCTTTTATTACTTCTTTAGAAATAAAAAGATGTTTATACACATGTATATGTTGGAAAGAAAAAAAATGTTAATATGACAATTTGCTTGGCAATTTATTGGTTAAGCAAATATGTTATGAGGCTCCAATTGGTAGAGTGTCTTAAATAACTGGATGGTGTGGCAGGTTGTAGCTCATCACTACAACATATAATTGAAAAACTTATCCTAATAGAATGTTTGAAAAAGATTTTTAAATGTAGGAGAATATTTTAAAAATAAAGCTATAGTATTATTATTTTTTGTTTGTTTTTGCTTTCTAGATAAGAAAAAAATAGAAAATATTTGGTGGGCGAGTGGTTAGTACAGCCGCTTTACAAGCAGAAGTCCTGGAATCGCTTCCCAGCCGATGCTTTGACATATGTAAAAAAAAAAAAAAAGTATTTGGAGTGCTTGTAAAAATCTTTTAAAAACTTCTTTGGTGTTAAAAAAAAAAAAGATACTCAATTAGATTAAAACAAAACTTTTATTTGAACCGAATTAAATGTCTTTTGTTTTGATGTATTATGAAAGGATCTCATTTTTAGAAATGTATATAAATTTAGAAAGATTGGAACTAAAACAAAACAACAACAACAAAAAGGAGCAACTATGAGAGAAAGATACCTTTCATTATCTCAATAATAATTTAACGTTATATTTTCTTTACTCGATATTTAACAATCTGTCAATGCCAATAGCAAGTTATTTTTATTTTCCAATACCCACAACTTCCATTAACCTAACTGTAGAATATCTATAACAATAATAATTAAAAAGTTTATCGTTCCGGAAGTTGCTCGTTTTTTGAGCACCGTAAGTGACAAAGTTCAGATTACAGAGATCTTATGTATTTAATTTTTGCCACCATGTCATTGCATTAAATTCACGCCAGCACCAATCTAGTTATGAAAAGCAGCCTTTTATTAATTGTTAATAATAGTAAGCTGTGTTATTTATCTTATATGCTTATTTTTAAAATCAATTTATTGCTTATATTTCTAATTAAAAACAAGAAAATTGAAATATTGATTAACAACCCTCAAGCCAAAAAAAAAAGTCTATTGTTATATAATCACATTTCTACAACTTATTGGATTTTTAAGTTAGAATGTTTTTTTTTTTTTTTAAATTAAATGAAAAGACAATCATTTTGCGTTAGGAATATTTTATAATTTACTTATAGATTAACACACACATATTTCTTATTAATAGCAAATCACAATTCATAAAAAATATAAAAATTTCTTTTACATAACGTCTAGCTAAAAATACAGATATAAATATATGTTTTTAAGTAAATAATATCAATGAACTAATTTACGGTTAAACAAATACATTTTGAGCCAATTATATAATACTTTCCTAGAAAAAAAAATACAAGTGGATAACTCGAAATGTTTCCGGCTTCTTTCCAAGAAACCATAAATTGTAATATTTATACCAATAAATAAATAAACGTAGATAGAATGTTTTATAAAAACAAAATTATTTTAAATTTAATATCAAACTAAATCATGAAGTTAAAAATAATTAATTTGATATATATATTTTATTTAATAATGTGCTTTATTCCAAATATAATTTTAGCTAAGAATATGAAACAACTACGTTCGGCTGGACAATTCTGCCAAACTTCTTTCGAAAGGGAATTTGTTAACTGTGAAACAGTAGTACCTTGTGATTCTCACTCCTGTCCTCCTCAAAAACCGGTATGTTGCGAAGATCCCGTTAGTAATACGATCTGGTGTTTTCGTAAAGGGTATTCATGTCCTCATAGTTAGTTTGAATGACTATTCTTAAAGTTGTTTTTTAAAGTAATTCCATAAAAGATTTTCTCATTGGATATTCAAATCATGAATATATTAAGTACAAAGGAAAGGAACGTATATATTACCAATGCAAGCATAGCATAGCCTGTAAAATTCAAGCAAAAAAGAAAAAAAAAATGTTTGACTATTTAAAATACATTAAAAAAAAAAAAAAATAGAACTTAGTTATAATTTTACTCAGAATTTAGTAATATTATTCACAGTAAATTGTTCTATTCTACACACGCTTGAATACAGTTGGAGTAATGCAACCAATAAACTAATACAATAGTTTCTTTCAAATGATTGATATACTTTTTTGAACTTTTTTCAACTAGGAATTGATCTAGTTTTTTCTCCTCTTCTCAATCTGCTATTCTCATTCATACAAGTACAGTATAGATTTTAAATTATTGAAACTATGAAAAGATCTCTTCAACATAATTACTCCTATGAATAAAATATTTGCAATTCAAGATTTGGAATTGGGTAAACATGTATCATTTGATATGATTAATGCATTCATATTTTGGTTATATAAATTAAAATATATAATTTATTCCAAACTTCAAATAATTTTATGTCTATATTAATTATCTCTCCAGATGTGAAATATTTTAATTACTTTATTCAGCTTCATAGTTCTAATAATATGATTAATGTTAGAAAAGTACCATTTCATATTACTCATTGTTTTTAATATTAAAAAGCAATTAAAAAATAATATTTTGGAGTAGATAATTTCAATTCTATGTAAATATATTTTAAATTATTATAGATGCAAATTTTTAAATGTAGTAATTATTTTTAATTGTTCAATTCTTAGCAATTATGATTAAACAATTGAAAAACTATGGAATAAAAAAAATCAATATATATATAATTATGATTGTCTATAGCTGTATAAATATTATAATTATTGTTTAAAATTCTGTGGTCAGGTTTTGAAAGTATGAATAACAATTTCCTCTACTTTTTCTCCATAAAGTTCACCTATGATTAGCCCAGTAGATAAAAAATTAAAATGTAGCATTTTAAATTAAAATTATTTCATTTTAAAATATTATTTGTGTGACTCACAATTAAGTTAAAAATAGAATCAATTTTTGTTTATTACTCTACAAGTATAAATACTTTATAAATATGAAATTTTTAAACCATTGCATCTTTCTAAATAATTCTATAAACAATGTGCTATGTAAAAAAATGATATACAGTAATTAAAAAAGTTTCACTGGCTTATAGCTGAAAATTTAAAAAGTATTAATTAATTCTTTTTGTACCATTTCTAGATAAATTTCTGCTATGTTATAACCAAGCAGACATTTAATTAGAATCTACCATTGCAAAACAAAATCCTGAAATCCAGTAATATAATTTGTTTAATCCATCTTTAACCTTTGTGTTGTCAAAAATTCTGTTTGGCTGAGTAAGCTAAAACTCTAAACTTTTGATTGGTCAATTACAGAATCAGCAGTAAAATATATTTATCTTTTATAAAGATTTCACAAGTGTCATTCGTTCAAACATAACAAATGTAATTTAAAGTGATCGTGTAACACCTTCATGCTCTTAATTCCACACACTTAAGATTTGCCCATACATAAACAATTGGGTCAAAAATATGGGTGGATTCATTCCATTCTTTTTAAAATACTATATCTCATGTCTGGAAAAATTGAGAATATTCATTTATAATTTATCTTTAAAGTGCATGTGCATTGGCTTAATCGCTAATATTACTATTACATAAAAACATAGCACTATATAAAATAATATCTTATTATATTCATTTTAATTTTGTTTGTAAAAAGTATATTAATAATTTGTCAGACTATGAAAGTGAATGAAATTTTTTTCAAAAATAAATTTCTGTTTATAATTATAAAAATATTCCATATTGGAGAACCTAAAAAGATCGTTATTAACCTAATACAAAGTGTTGTGGACATAATTGATTTCTTTCTCAATTTTACATTGTATAAAAGTAAATAATTTTTACTAAAATCTTAACTATTTTTTTTAAATAATTTTATTTTCAGCATATTTTATCTAAACAATTTATAATATGTCAAAAAATACTTTAAAAATGCTTTAAAACTTTCATTTTTGTTTTCAAAATCGAAACAAAGAAGTTGGAGTGATAAAAATTATTGGCAAGTGATGTCTTTTGACTACTATGAGCAACAACCAATCAGGATCTATGAAATATCACCTTCTTCCATTGTTAAAACATAAATTTGAATATTATTGATTTTTTACTTGTAAAATAATTCAAAAGAGGGAAGTATCTTATGGTACTTTTTTAAGCTTTAAAATGACCATAAATTCACTATGGTAATGTCAAAACTGACAGTTTTCAATCTACTGGAAGCCATGTACATCTATGACTAGTCACTTCTATACAATTCAAAAATGACATTGTCTTTATCTTTATTACTGCAGCTTAAATGTGAGTCAGATAAATACTATTATTCGATGTGTGATTTCAGTATCTAATGTCACATTTTAATTGATTATTTGCTTAGTTATATTTATTTAAAAAATACATAAAAATTCTTGTTAAAACTTTCAGTATTTTTTCAATAAATTCATGAAAATTTTATACATTTTAATATATCTATCTGTTTATATATATATATTTATTTACCATGATAATAATACAATATATACAATTGCAAATAAATTCCACCTCATATTGGAGAGTCTAAAATAAGAGTAGTAGGAATAATAGTCCTTTTTTCTCTCTGCTCATCTACACTTATAAATAGATTGCTGTTAGACAAAACAATGAGTAGGAATGATTACTTAAATGAATAAGAGTATTACAAGGTGTCAATTAATGTATTAATTTCCATAACAAGATAACACTTATTTCAAATGTTTTAATAACTATATAAACCTCCATTACATAAAGCAATAGCAAGCTGAATCAATAAATAGTTTTAACTGGATTAACTTATTATATACAATCATCACAACAAGCAGAAGGGAAAAAAGTTCATTTTTCTATTTACATTAATTTAGACCCTAGTATACTAGGTGGTATTTATTGGTGATTACATATATTAAATTTTTGTGATATTTATTTATAATAACTGAATGCAACTTAGCATTAATCACTGTTTAATTTTTATTAGTTAAATAATAGTGATTCATAAGTTTATTAAAGTGTTTGAAATTAATCGATATTGTAAATGAGAAATAGAAAGTTAATTGGTTTTTCATTATAATATTTTCGGCTTATTTAATAAATATTTATTCCTATTGCTAAAGTGTATTATTTATAATCTATTTATAACATTAAATAAACAGAAAGAAAGTGAGTCATTTTCCTACTTCTAGTAATTTACATTTTATAACAATAGGTATAATTTACTAATAGTTATATATTATGTAGGTAGTTACAATGTTTACTTATAATTATAAATATGCGACTTTTTTCGCATGCATTAGTGAAGCTTTCGAGATTTTATGTTCGAATCTCATACTCATAGCTTTGTGAATGAAGACTGTTGTGATTTATTGTACATATATGCAAATGAGTTTGAATTTTTAATTAGTTAGTCCATTGTTTGGAGAGAGCAAGTGAATTACATTTATATTTATTCAATGGCATAATACTATATATATAGAGATTGTTATTATCTGATAACTTTTTAATTATTTACTCAGAAACTATAACTGATTTTAAGCAAGAAATACTACATAAGATAAAACAATCAAACATTAAATGTGACAAAAATGAACATTATAAAGTTAGAAGAAAAAAAAGAAAATACTTGTTTTAGAAAATAGTAATGTGTTTTATTATAAAGATACTAGGAGTATAATAACAATTATAATTCATTATAAATATAAAAAACGACAAAACAATATTATAAGGACCTGATGGTATACACATCGATAGACAATATTATTCAACTTCATGGAATATATTAATTGTAGATTAATCAGGCTTATGCGCCAGCAAGTTCTCATTGTAATGCAAAAGCAGATGCTATTTATTTAGATATATAAAATGTTTTGAATCAAAATGTAAACATTTAAAAATTATGAATGATTTTAATATTAGAATTGAAAAATAAAAGTTGAAAGTGCTCGATATAAATTTGAATATGGAGATGAAAATAGAATTGAAATAGACTTTTTTGAAATTGCTGAAAAAAGTCTGTAAATTATAAATTCTTTTTTAAGAAAAAGCAGTAGAATTGGGATATATATATATTCAACCAAAAAAAATTTAGATTAACAGAGAATATGTATTTCAAGATGTAATTTAAATCTCAAAAATTATACACTTTTCATAAAATGTGTATTCATACAAAACACATACTGTTCAAGTTAATATGAAAAGGTAAATACAATACAATAAGACTCAGTAGCAGTGAGCTAGCTTTTGATGGGTTGTGGCCAGAATCATAGTGCTAACACTAACTGCATCACTAAAAATATATATATATTGTGTGAAGCTCAATATGCAAATAAAGCACAGTATATAAATTAGATGTTCCATTTATTTGACAATGGTACACAGTAATCTGTTCTATATTTGGACATAAAATCCCTAGTAATAGTCCATACTTATTTGTATTTTCTTTTCCTATCATCTTTCCCTGCACATATTGTTTTAACATAATATGGAGGGGGGGTAATATATTCTGTATCCTGCTCATGATCAAAAAAGATCCATTTATATTCATGATTTGACTTCACTTTATTATATAAATATGAGTGCTGGTTGATTCTCAATCTATTAGCATGAAATTTACCATAATACACTGAATTACAAGCCAAGGCAGGGCATAAAATTTTAAATACAATCTAAAGGGCAAGTTCAAATGGAATTTGGTCTTTAGTGTTGTTTAAAAGATTGTTGAGAGAAGGGGACAATCTGAATCCTATTCTGAAAGAATCCAAACAGATTTTTCAGAGGCTCATTGCCATATGAGAGATGTATGGTAGGTTTATTCATAATTTAACTGTGTTAACATTGCTAGCTACTTTGGTGATGTTATTATAAATTTTTTAACTGTTTTTATTAGTTTATTATAGCTATATCCAATATTTGTTAAATCCCTAGTATATGAATCAATTGTAATTTTTCTATCATCCTTATATTTGCATAACATATTGTTTCTATGCAAAAAACCTCACCCACTCCAAGTCCAATGCTCCATTAGAACATAAATTGGTAGATCCAAAAGATTTTTTTTTTTTTACATAGAAACAAGATGTCTTGTAAATATGCGGCTGATAAAAAAAATTAACATTGATTCATATCTAGAGCTTTAACAAATATTGTATATAGCTATAATAAACTAATAAAACAATTAAAATATTTATAATAACATCAACGAGGTAGCTGACAATGTTAACCCAGTTAAACTATGAATAATCCTACTGTACATCCTTTATAGTGCAATCAGTCTCTGAAAAATCTACACAGACACCTTCTGAGTGGGATTCAGATCCCCTCACTTTGAACCACCTTTTAAACAACACTAAGGACAGAATTTTATTTGAACACTTTTCCCAGGTTGTATATAAAATTTCATGCCCTGCGCAACTTATAATGGTGTATTATGTGGAATCTCGTGCTAATAGATCAATGAGAGTCACCCAGGACTTATATTTACATAATAAAGCAAAGTCAAATCATAAATATAAATTTATATTTTTTGATCATGAGCAGGCTATGGGACATATATTTTTTCCCTCTAATGTTAAAAATATGTGCAGAGAGGGATGATGAAAAAGAAAATATAAAGAAGCATGGGATATTGCCAAGGATTCCCATTCCATTAATAGAAAAGATTATTGCATCCCATTGTCAAAAAAATGGAACATCTAATTTACATATTGTGCTTCATTTGCATATTGATCTTCATTATAATATATATATATATATATATATATATATATATATACATACACATTAACAACACAGATAGTGTTAGCACTATAATTATGGCAGCAATTTTTCAAATGCTGGCTTAATGCTCTTGAGTCTTATTGTATTATATTTACCTTTTCATATTAAGATCTAATTTACGAGATTCACCAGAAAAATTGATAATCAGTTAATGAGATATAAGATATGTTATAATGTAATACTAGGAGATATAACCTTATGAAAAAAGCAATATTAATAATTGAAAATTCTAACTCCCAGAAAAAATCCAATTAATTTAAGTGAAAACATACAAATCATTTAAATATATTAACAGAAATTAGATGACAACTCGGAATCAACTGAAATCAATAAGAAAACTGATATTCTACTAAGCACAGTGTTTGATGCAAAAAACAGCAATTCATTAATTAATTTTCATCTGAGCCAAAGAAATGAATAAACAAATATAAAAATATTTTAGAATGATTAATTTAATAGAATGGAATATGTGGGATTATATAAAGTGTTAGAAAAAAGTTAGAGATAATGTTAAAAAAGTTTATCTTGATTGACAAAATGCAAAATTAATGAAAATAATATAACATAATAAACTGATATTAGAAATAAAATTTTATAGTAATGAGAAGAAATGATTGCATTATTATTAAAAAGAGAGACTTCATTTTGAAAATTCTTTAGCAAAAACCCAAAGTAAATTTTAGAATTAACATCTTTTCAACTGCTACATAAATGAAAAGGTGAAACATTTATGAAAAAGGAGAAAAGCTACAGGAAATGAGGAAATATTATTTATATCTTAAAAAGAGTAGATAAAGCCATAAATAATTGATTAAAAAATGATAAAAGAAATGTGTAAATGGTAAGGATATACTATAATATTAGAAAAAAATGCAATAGTAATATAGATAGTTAGAGAATATAATAAATAAGATATTATAAAATGCAGAACTCTCTGGTCTTTTATCAATTCTATAGCAAGCTTTACCAAGATAGTTACTACTCGATCATAATGAACTTTGGATTCTAACAAATTTAATGAACAAGCCAGATTTAAATGTAGTTTTAGCATGTAAATCACATTCAAGTAATGAGATATGTTATAGAAAAAACCCAATAATATAAGTTGTCATTTTCCCTTGAATTTGTAGATTATAAAATGAACTTATTCTAAAAATATTTTAATAGTTATATAAACTTTGCAACTCTGAATATTGTCATATTCTGAAAAATGTTTATTACAATGCAAAAAGCAATGGTTAGATTTCATTGCAATATGAAAAGGATTAACAGTAATAAAAATGTATGATAGAATGATTCATCACTTTTACAAAAAATATTTTTGTGGATTAAAATGAAAAGCTAAGGGAATAAAAGTACATGGTAATTATTCATGTCATATAGATTGTTCAGATGGTTCAGTTATTTATGCAAACAATGTTTTCAGAGCTTAAGCAAATATTGCAAGAGTTATCAAATAAAAAAAGAAAGAAGGACTAAACACAAATACTATAACACTAATGTAATGTTCAATGAAATTCCTGAAAAAAAATAAATAAATAAAGATTGTTAATCAAGAATTAAAAGTTGACAAATACAAATACCTTGAGTACATTATTAATATAGATGGAAGCATAATATAAGACATTATTTGTAGAATTAGATGTGGATAGAGTAACTGGAAAGGAATAATTTTAATAGATGTATTTTAACAGATTTTACTTCTGGATATGAGATTTGGAGATTTAATAAAAAAAAATAATATCAGACCATTCAACAAATTATAGAATTGCATAGGTGATGTGAGTAACAAGAAAAGATTTAAAGTCAAATATGTAGATGGAAGAATAAACATATATCATTTATATCACTGAAATAATTTAGAAATTTAAGTAGAGTTGGACAGGCAATATTTTTAAAAGACATTAAGATAGATTAACATTTTAAGACTTACATTGTATCCTAAGAGATTGTAAATGACATTAAAAAATCATATGTGAGATAAATGGATGTATTAAAGATGTTTGTTTATATAATATGAAGTAAAGACATGATGAATAAGGGAAATTAGATTAAATTTAGAAAGATCTTCATCCTGAGTGAATCAATTATGGTTGAAATGTATAATATATATATATTTCCACATTGATAATTTAGTCAACATATTCTTATTTTTCTTTCACTTGCAAACTATAATTTTATTTACTTTTATTTTAGAAGTATTAATGTTATATTGTATTATTTTTGAAGAGACACTGTTGCCTCTATTATTAAAATATATGTACAAAAACTTTCTTAATTTTCTAATTGATTTTTATTTCCTTCATACATCTCAATCATTTTATATATAGGTCTTTTTCAGATTTTTTTCTATTTATCTATTTATCATATAACATATACGCATATTTATATCGGTTAATTAGAAAAATTTTAAGTCTTATAAATTGAAACTTCAATATTTCAATAGAATTTTTTCTTAGGATTTATAAATGAATTTCAGATAAATTGTAATAAGTTAATTAAAAGTCTATTTAGAAATAGGTATTGCAAGCTAAAATAGTAGAATATAGTAATAGTATATACCCAAACTATTTGTTTATATCAAAAGTGAGTTCATTTTTAGTTTAACATTCTAGTTTTTATAAAGAATATGAAACTGTCATTAATATTTTATGTGAAAACTGGATGTATCACAACTTCCTAATTATTGTCACAGATATATTGGACTCTGCTGCAAAGATTTATAAGCATTTAAATACTAATATTTAAATTTAATTTTTTATATATGCTTTTATAACTGAAGTTCTGCTGTGATGTAAGTTAACATGTTAATCATATTTTGGCAGGAATTGCTATGAGAATAGATTCCATATTTTTCATTCAATTTATTTAAATAATAAAACCACAAATTAATCATCAAATATTTGTTTAAATTAATAATAATAGTAACAATAATAAACAGCCATTTGTAAACAAGTAAAACCATTTTAACTACAAAATAAAAAAAGACAAAAAAGAAAGGAAAACAGAGAAATAAAAAACTACTCTACAAATGATTTTTGTGTAGACTGTACAAATCAATTTGGTGAACCACAAATATATTCACATATAAAACATTCACTATTTTTGGTTTCCTTGCCATTTTATGATGATTAATTTTAATTTCTTCAGCAGAAATATTTTATTTCTAAAATACTGTCTGTCATTTCTAATTATAGCTCTCCAATGTACACATATTCTTAATGGAAACAATTGACATTCCACTTCTTAGAATGTCACTGAGAAATTTCTTGTAACATTTAAGGATCTATCTCTCCTGTGAAAACAAATTCATGTTCATCATAAATATTTTTTTTAAAAATCTTGCAGTTCATTTGTTTTATATGTCCAATCCAAAGAAGGTATGATTTTACAATAGTGGACTTTAGCATCACATCCAGCAAGTTAAAGAATATAGTGAATGGGTTTGTAATCTTGCCATAATATTTTTAAAATTCTATGGACCATCTTTACATGACACTTTTCTATTGTCTTTATATTATACTGATAGGGTATTCAAATCTCACTTTCATACAATAAATTCGGTAAAATAATATCTCTATATACAGATAACATGGAGTAGTTATTTCCCTGTGAAATACTTTTTTTTAACTTATTAAGAACAGCAATACCACTTTAGAGTCTGTATTGTATATATCCACCTTCCTATTCATAAAGCTATGAAGATATTGAAACTGCTTTATATTTTTAAGTTGACAACCACTTAAGCTAAAAAAAATGTTATGTCACTGGCTGATGAAAAACTTGGATTTTTTGAACATTAATTAATATACCAATGTTTTTATGTGTTACATTAAAAATATTAAGTACATTCTGCAAATTGTTTATTGAATTGGATTGCTTTTACTTTTAATTGATTTAAATTAAAAATTCCATCATGAAATCTGTATTGTATATTGATCCTTGCATGATTAAGCTACCAATAAACAATTCCAAAAGCCACAGTCATAACAATCAGAAAAAATGTTGGAGCAAGTATATGTTCTTGTTTAGCACCAGTTTTCATTTCCAATGCATTTTTACTTCTTTGTTTTACTATCATGTTTTTAACTCAAAATTGATAAGTATGTTAATGTTTTTAATCCAAGCCACATTGTCTATATAATTACACAGACCTGAAATCACTTATGTATCTATATATTATGATAATCTTAGTTTTTTAATAACTGTAGTCAGTTTTATTTCTTGACCAGGATTTGTATGTAACTAATAAGAGATCATATGACCCATGTTAAAAAAATCAAGGAGACAATAGTTATTAAAAACTATGGTCATCATATTATATAGTTATACAAAGGTTTCAAATCTATGTATCTATTAAGGCAAAGTAACTTGAATTGGAAACAGTAATATATTTTCCAATTTGAGCTTGTAGCTTGATAGTAAAAGACAGAAATTAAATATGGTTACTAAAAGAAAGATTCATTAGAACCTTAAAAGATCGGGAGATATTGCTCCCAGATAAAAACTCACTTCACTGTTGAAAGTTATAGGATAGAAATTTGTTGAAGATTTTGGATAGAACAGAACGAGTAGATATTTAATAAACACTACCAACTTCCAGTCTTTAATACATTTTATAAAGGTGTTTTGCATTAACAAGTTAATTAATTGCATTGAAATAAAATTTAAAAAACAAATAAACATTATATTTTACCAATGACATATTGGAATAAATAAATGTTTTGTGATTTTTTTAAATTTGAATTATTTTTTTTTAATGTTAAAAAACAAGTTATTTATATACACAATTAAAAAATTACATCGAATAATATATATTCCATTAAATGTTGCAATTACTAAAGTTTGTTATAGAGAATTTATTCAATTCAGATACAAATTCGGGTAAAGAAAGTGTCATTGCAAATGTGATTCAAAATAGTCCACTGTTTATACTAAATTTTATATCCATAGATGGGATTAGTTATAAATTTATTGAAATTTTATAAAAGCATAAACAATTTGTTGTTAATATAATCAATGTTAGCAATATATCAAGACTGAAAATCACTACTGTATTTTTTACAGTTACCTAAACAAAATAATACTTTATTCCTTTTTTGCTTTATTTAAAAAATATTTTAAAATTTTATATTTATTTTCAGATTGAATTTCTTTTTATATAAAATAACAATTACTTTAATTGAAGATAATAAAAAAGTTATAAATACAAAATAGCTTAAAGAAATTTCCAGTAGATGGCACGATCACATTGTACAACTTTTTAGAAGAAACAACTTTAAAAAAAAGTTTGATTAAAAAAATTCGGTTCTGACAACATTAAATATGTTATTGTTTTATTTACTTGTTTAATTGAATATTGTTTGAAATTAAAGTAGTTAAATACTAGTATATTAAGTCGAAAGATTCAATTCCCAAAAAGATCATTAGTTATAAATGTAATGATTTCATTTAGTTGTATTGGATACTCATCTATTTGAATTTCAAAAATAGATTATTTTTTTGGAACAAGGAGTTCTGGTTAATTACATATTTTTATTTATTTAATTAAAACACATCAAAGTGTTTGATACAAAGGATGAAATTATTTCAGGAAATATCAAAAAGTGGAAAAAGATATTTTAAGCAGCCAGATGTATAATCAAACTTAATGATAAATTCACTTTTGTGAACTGATAAGAAAGTCATGGTATTTCTTGATTTTAACTTAGAGATAAAAAGCCAATAAACCCATGATCCTGACTAATGCATGTTGATGAACAGGCTTACGCCAATTCATTTATCATGTGAATAATCACATAATAAAAACAACTGCAATGGCAAGAAGATATAGAATATCTTTGTGAATTTATCCTGTTTGGTTTCTTTAAGCTTTTAAAAAGAAACCCAGACCTATTTTGTTAATATCAAACTCATTTCTGTAGATCTTTATATTATTTATTTATGATTACATTTGCATTAATATGAAAGAATATATTGCAGTTTGATTTTTGTTATCTTTATTACGCTTTTTTCCTTAATGAAGCATTACCATTGTATATATGACATTCATATTTTATTTAATGATTGATTATTTTATAAGGTAAAAATATAATCTGTTATTGTAGTCTTTTTTTAATAATGATTTTATTTTAAAGCGTTAATACTTATCCTACTTTTCTTTTTTTCTGCGTTCATTTTTCTATATCAATTGTAAAGTTCTATATGTTGTCCAATTTTTCATAATCTTTCTTTTTCTGTTACAAATTCTAATAGTACTTTATTTTAAATATTTATCAGTTATTATCTCATGAATCTAGTTTTTTCCTGTTCACAATTTTAATTTTCTACTGAAGCAGTGATGGATATATTTTATCATTTCTACATTCACTACCTTATTTCATTCTTACATATGAGTTTTATTTAATTTTTTAAGAGTCACATGATATATTCTCTTACTGTATAGATATAATCATTTTCTATTTACTAATATTATGTCTATCATATTGTTGTATCATTTTATCTTCATACCCCATTTTTAATTTTTCCGCTACATTTATATGCTTCATAATCGTAAAAAAAAACATATTATGCCACATTCTTCTCTAAAGTTATTTCTTAAAATTATTTCCAATCTCTATTAATCAATCTACTATTTTCCCATCTTAACATTACAATCTCCTCCAATGATTCTAATGTGTTTATATGTTTCATCATCATCATCAACCATTATCAATCCACTGCAGGATGAAGGTCTCTCAAAATTCAATCCAACTTCTCTGATTTTTAGCTTATCTTCTCCACATTACTCCTGCACACTTACTTATTTCATCCATCCATCTCACATGTGGTCTCTTTCTGTCTCTTTTACAAACTCTTGGAATCCAGTTTAAGATTTCAATTGTCCATCCATTATCATATCTTCTAGCAATATATCCAGCCCAACTCCACTTCAGTCTTTAAATTTTTTCAATGAGATCAATAACATTTGTTTGTTCTCTTACCCATATATTGTGTTTTCAATCTCTTCTTTTTACTCCCAACATGCATGTCTCCTTACTTTTTTGAGTGATCTGAACTCTCTGTATTTTTCTTGTATTAAGTGCCCAAGTCTCAGATCCATAAGTAAAAACTGGTAAACACATTTATTAAAAACCTTCCCTTTCAAACACATAGGCATATTTCCTTTTAGTATTAAGTTACTTCTACAAAAAGCATGCCAATCAAGTTTAATTCTGTGATTAATTTCATCCATTATGTTTTCATCTGTATTAATAATCTGACCAAGCTATTTGTAGCTGAATCAATCTTTTATTTTCATATTTTGAGAAAATCCATAAAACATTACTTTAGACTTTTTAACATTTATCTTTAGTTCTACTTTAATACTTTCTTCTGATAATTCCTGCAGCATTTCCTGCAGCTCTAAAGCATTATGTGCAAAAACAACCACATTCAACTGCAAAATCTAAATGACTTAAATAATCTGCATTTACTTTCACTCCTTTTGCTTCATATTTTAATCTACAAAATACTTCTTGCAGTACTGCTGTAAAAAGTTTTGAAGATATGGAGTCGCCCTGTCTTACACCATTCTTAATGTTATCTTTCCTAATATCATTATGTAATCTAATTGTTGCTGTTGCATTTTTATAAATATTCTTTAAAATATGACAATATCCTGGATCTATACCTGATGATCCAATAATTTAAGCACTGGAAAAATGTTTATAGAATCAAATGCCTTTTCATAATCTACAAATCCAAAGCATAATGGCAACTCATACTCATTTGTCCTTTCTATAACTTCTCTCAAGACCTGGACATGATCTACTGTAATAAAACCACTTTTAAATCCAGCTTGTTTTCTTCATTGGTAGAAATCCAATGTTCTCTATAGACGAGTTGTAATTTATCTTGGTAAAAATTTTGTATAAAACTGATAAAAGGCTGATGGGTCTGCAATTTCTAATATCTTCCTTATCTCCTTTTTTAATATTAATATTAATATTGCATTCTTCCAATCATCTGGCACATCTTTATCATGTAGACATTTGGTATATAACTTTGCTAAATTTTTTTTATTTCTTCACCTGGCTTCTTTTAATATAGCAATTATAATTCCATCATGACCTGGAGCCTTTCCTTTCTTCATAAATTTAATTGCATGACTCACTTCTTCATTTAAAATTCTGGACAATTCAGAAGATACAGTAGATATAAAAGATACTTTTTCTTTATTACTATATAATTTTTGATAGAAGTCTTTTACCCATTTCATGATGTCACCTCTTTTTTTATAATAATTCCAGCTTTTTTTCTTATTGCAGATATAAATTTCATACCAATACCAAAATGTTGTTTTACACTGTTGAGATTTTTATTCTCTTCTATGGCTTTTCTTGCTAGTTTACAGTTATACTTTTTTATATCATTTTCAATTTGTTTCCACACCATTTTACAAAATTCGAGGTATTCAATCCTTTTTAATGCAGAATAATTTTGTATATCTTCATATTTCTTATTTTATTCATAAATTCTCTAGTTTCAATCGAAATTTTATTGGTCAATTGCTGCTTTATTCTACCAGCTTTTTTTGTTGCTGTTTTGAAAAGTGTATCAGTTATTTATATAGTAATTTTATTTAAATTGGAATCATGTTCAAAATCTACTAATACTTGAAACTGATTTGTAAGTTCTAATTTAAATTCATTAGAAGGTTTCTGAAGATTAGGAATATCAACTGTAAATATTGTTTTTCTTAATAAATTTTAGTCTTTACTTTTGCATTAACATATCTTACATCATACTAATCGATGATCACTTCCTGTGTTAAATTTATTAAGAACTTTACAATCTTGAAATATATATTGTCTGTTAGTCAAAATATAATCCAATTCTGCTGTACCTTCATTTGGATGCTTCCATGTCCATTTCCTTTTAACATTTTTCTCAAAAAAAAATTATAATATAAAGTTTTTCTTTTTCTGCAAACTCCACAAGTCTATGTCCTCGCTCATTTCTATTACCATAACCAAAATTACCTACATCACTTTCATCTTTCATTTGTTTACCAGTTCTAGCATTAATGTCTCCCATAACAATTTTGAAATGTTGTTTACTCTGATCAAAAGCCTTTTGTACGTCCATATAAAAATCTTCTATTACTTTATCACTATGAGAACTTGTTGATGCATAAACCTGAATTATCTGCATTTGGTATCTGCTATTAAGTTGTATAATTAATGTTGCTACTCTGTCCAATACACTATCAATCTCCACTTTTTATTTATTCTGAATCCTACTCCACTTATATTTCCAATATTTGTGCCATTATAGTAGAATACATGTCCACCTTTTAAATCAATTGTCTCTTCACTTTTTCTCCTAACTTTGCAAAGTCCAATAATGTCCCATTTAATATAAGATAGTTCTTTTTCTGATTCTTGCAATCGTCTTTCGCTGGAAAGTGATCTGCAGTTGTAAGTACCTAAATAAAAAGACATCATTAAATGGCACCTGGGTCCACAATCAGGGGATTCTTAGCACTCTCCACCTTTTGCCACCAACTACTGCCTTGGTTATTGACTTTACAGTCTCCTGGGAACAAGGGCCATGTTTTAGTTTTGTCTGCCATGATTGAATATATCTATTGGAAAAATATTTATCATTTACACATACATTCTTTCTGCCTTATCCAGCAGCTGAAAAGAAAGACCATGGTGTTTCTTGATCTTAAACTCAGAGGTAAAAATCCAATAAACTCACCATGCTGGCTATACACTGGTGAGCAGCCCATCCACGTTCATATACTATATGAGTAACCAAACAGTAATAACAGTTGCAATGATAAGAATGTTATAGAATGATATTAGGGATTTGCCCTGCTCAGTTTCTTTAAGGCTTCCAAGAGGAATCAAATGGTCTCCTTTCAGTTAATAGCAAACTCCTTTCTGCAGCCGTTTATATATTTATTGATCAATATTTATTTTCAGAACATTATAAAATATTTTATTTATTATTTGTTTTATATAAAATAAAGGCACATTTTTGGATTATTGGAATACTGAAAAAATTGTTATGAATTTTGTTGACAAAATATTTACATTAATGACCTTATATACTTTAAATACATCTTTTGTAAAGATTATATACCAAGTTTTTGCTCTGATTAATTTCCAGACTAAATGATCTCACAATCATTTAATTCTTCAATGTCAATCTAACATATCTCATTAATAAAAAAAAAAACATTATTTGTGTCTTTATTTATATATAATATTTAAGTACAGATATACTTTATATCTCTGGAGTTTAGATGTAATTATAGGGGATTTAAACCCAGACATTTAGACTGTCTTCAGCTATCCAATCTAACTCATACAAAAGACGCACATGACCACACACATGTGAAAAATATAAATGATCTTTAATATATATATATTTCATGCCAAACTAGTATTAATCTGTTGATCCAGATCATTATCTCCCACACACACACATATATATATATATAATCAGTGCTCATTTCATATTAAGATAGCAAATCTTCAAACTTTAATGGCGAGGTTTTAATCTGTCCCATCATGCAGTTCTTCAATTAATCAGAATAAGTCTAGTTTCTCAGATGTTCATAATGTTTTAATTTACCATGACATTATAGACAGCATAGGAATTTATTCCTGAAATCTATTTCAGGCACATATTAAATAAAATGTAAGGTTGACATTTTATATCTTCTATCCGTATTCAATATGAAAACTCATTTAAAACATACTGTTCTATAGCAAGCCATGTTCTATGACTACGGTTCAAATCAAAACCAGTTAATCAGCTTATGGTTTTTTCCCACATGTATTGATTATAGGTAATTTAATTAATTATCTAGTACTGATCAATAAATTAAAACTTAATTATTTTTAGGTAAATAAAGCAAAAATAGAAAAAAAAAAATTTAAGTCCCTCTCCCCTAAAATATTTCAGATATTCTTCTTCTACAAAGAGTGTTGAATATGTCTTTGCTCTTTATTTGGCTATTCATGAAACTTTATCTTTTGTCTATATATACAATACAATGTATGTGTGTGCTCGTGAATTAAACGACAATCGTGGGTTTTGAGCTATTACATATTTTCCTAGAAAAAAAAAATCCAGTTAACAGGAATATTTCCTGTTGGACTTATAAGGAAATTTATCCTATTATATTATAATTCTACCAATAAAATTTAAAAAAAAAAATCAAAACATTTTATAAAAATAGTTTATTTATTATGTTTAATAAATATGATTTTTTTAGATTGATTTTTTTTTATTATTAAGAAGGAAAATGTTAAACACACTTTTTAAAACCCTTTACAAGTGGTAATTAATTTACGACTCCGAGTTTTGCAGTCTAGAGAGATGATACGATTAGTAGCACAATATAAACTTTTAAAAGACTATTTTCAGTAGATATTCAAATCTTGTTTTAAATCTCTGAAAATGCCATGATTATTTGCTGTCAAACTCTCCCTTTCGAAAAATAAATAAATAACTTCCATTTAAAAACATGATTTGAAAAAAAACGCACTTTTAAAGAAAAAAGTATTAATGTTTAGATAAAAAAAACCTATTGACCGATAATGTATTTCATTTATGCAAGATTATTTTTGTATTAAATTTCTTGAAAATTGTTGTTTATATTTGCAATCCAATTATTTTCTAAAATTTTACAATTTCTCACTTTTACATTTTCCCTTCATATTTATCAAACTGTGCTGAGGAATGAAAAAATATTTTTCAATCTGCTAGACAGCTACTGATTTTGATTATTTGTAAAGGTTAAAAAGTAAAAATGTTAGTTAAATGAGTTATAGTTGTTACATTCAAAAAGAACTATTTTGAAAACTACTGAAAAAAACAATGTTCTACCTACAGATGAGTTTCTTTTCAAATTCTTAATTACTTCTAGATGAACATCATCTTCTCAAATTGCACAAAATATCTTGTTTTTTTATATTAGAGGATCAGTGAATTAATGAGTAGATTATCAGATATTAAACAATTTTTTTTTGGAAATTAAATTCTGAGCTGTTGTAACCATAGTTTCATTACGCTATAAAAGTTTTTGTTTTAGGCAGTTCTCATTATATTTGGTAATTTAAAACATATGACCACGTTAGAAGCAGAAGAAATAAGTTTTCAATCATTCAAAATTATTGTCACTGATCCCTGTTAGTTTATTAAACAATGAGACAATTTTTGAAATTTTTATAGATTTAGAAGCACTTTCCAGATAGTAATAGAAACTTAGTTTCATTTAACATTTTGAGTTTAAAAATGTGTATAAACTTGTCACATTTTGCTGCAATGTAAATATTTGTAAAAAAAAAAAAAATCCCCAATATAATTTACTCTTCCACCAACAATTGAAATTTGTTATTTCATAAATGTGCATTTTTTTCATCTAGGTTTTTATTATATTTCCTGCACAGATTTACTGTTCTTTCTTTAGTACCCTCCTTTTTGAATATATAAACAAGATTGTCAATTCAACTTGTCATTTAAGATAAATTTTAAATCTTATTTTGAAAATAAACATTAATCCTTTTAATCAATGAGGATTGCCAATTCCTCAATAAGCTTTGTGATAAATACTTAGCCAGAGCCAGCATTTAAAATATCTCTGTCAGGACCCACTCAAACCTCTAACTATGGTTTCATTCTTTGGCACTCTTTAAAGAGATGCTAGGGTAGATTCAGACTCTAGATCTAAAAATACCAACCCAAAGTCAGAATTTATCTACAAGTTATCTATTGAGAGGAAAATCCTGAAATTTTCTGCCACCTACACGTCTTCAAACCCAGCTATCTAACTCAAATAGCAATAAGGGGCTGAGAGATCTACAGCCATATCATATATTAGTAGTCTTAGCAATATAACATTGCATAAGACTTAAGGCAGAGACTATAAATAGTCAAAATAAAAGCCATAGATCACATGAGCCAATTCTCTTAAGCTTGTAAGATATAATCGATGAGGATTTCCAATTCCTCAACAAGCTTTGTGATAAATATCTCTGTCAGGACTCTCTCAAACCTCTGACTATGTTTTCATGCTTTGGCACTCCTCAGAGAGGTACTAGGAGAGGTTCAGACACTAGATCTAAAAATACCAACCCAAAGCCAGAATTTATATAGAAGTTATCTATTGAGAGGAAAATCCTGAAATTTTCAGACACCTACTGAAGCAATCAGTATGTATGCACACACAGAGCTTCATGATATTTGTTTAAAAATAATATATATCTACATTTTATAGATCAAATATCTAATTTTTCATTTTTTGTTAGAAAATAATATACAGAAGCGTGTGTGTGGGTTATTGAATGAGAGGGCATGTATATATATATTATTTTATTGAAATATATTTTTTTAGTTATATATTTGGAAAAGAAAATATATATTTCCTTTGTCTCTATGTTTTTCCTAAAAAAAAAAAAAAAATGGAAAAATAAGTTGACTCATTCTTTCTTTGCAAATAACATTTTTATGATCTATTTTTTGAAACATTTGAAAAAATATAGTTGCAGAAACACTAATTATTTCTCATCTCTAAAAGCAGTTAAAAAAGGCAGTTAAAATTTTCATACCTTAATTTAATCTTGATAGGATTTTTCTAACTAGTGTAAATTAAAAATCAGTCAACCAGTCTATTTTCATTTCTAACAAAGGTTGATTCTGAAGGCAGTTATAATATCTGTGTTAAAAAGAAAAATAAGAGTAAACAAAGACGTTTTGGTTTTGCTGAGAAAAGTTTTTTTTTAAAATTACAGGCTTATAAATACTGGGTTATTTTTCTAGACAGGCAGTCAATGCATTTAAAGTCAAAAAAGGTTAAAAATCAAAGTAAGAGTTGGGGAGTAAAAGTAAAAGTGAAAGTGAAAGTCAATCTCTCTAACAGACCCATTGCATGACTTCTGAGTAGACAAAGTTTATCCTTCCTCTCAGAGATCTCCAAAAAGTGCATCTGTAGGGAGGATAAACCTATTGATTCCATGTTGCTGCCACTGAGAAAATGGAAGACCAACTTCAAATCCAGCCTGTCCTATGTCCAGTAAAGCCAAAGGTCGGTTCTGAAATAAGTGTGAACCAGTAAAAAGACAGTTGTTTCATCAAAGTGACAGCAAACATTGCAAGTATGAACTTTTAATCCCAAGATAGAAATAATTGAAATGCCTTCTATAAACAAAAAAAAAACAAACTCTAGAATATTTAAATTCTCAGATTTATAACTGCTTGGTAAAAGACTATATCTAGGAAAAGGATGTGCTTTAAAAAGACAGTGATATATATGAGTGTATTAATTTTTTATTTTAGCAAGTCAATCTAGGTCATAACTTATTTTTCTAATTATTAATGTACAAAATGTTAATTTCTAAGTTATTAATGGAACAAAATGCTATAAAGTTTATAAATACAGTTTTTATTATTTATTTTGAAATATGCCAGTATGTTTTTTTTTAATTATAAAAATATACACTTTATTGATTAATGTTATCTATGCCAAACTCAGCCAGTATTGGACAGATTATGTTTTACTATTAAATCACTTTATGCATAAATTTGTTTATCTCAAATATTAAATGGGAGAATAGTAATTATTTTATAATTGTAAAGTAACAAACAGTCAAACTTGAATTTCTTAAATCGTTTGTCCAATTCTTTCTAGTTAAAATGTCATTTATTTTTTAAAAAAGAGAGAGAAAATCAAATATCTGAATTAAAATTTGCCATCTACTTATATTGTACCTGTCAAAACATGTCTATTCATCTAACATAAGCTGGAACTCACAAAATGTACTTCAAACCCAGTCAAGCCCAAGATTTAGGTCAGGGACCAGCCTGGATTCGAACCCACTCTCTAAGCCCCAGATCTAACACCTAATGAATAACATAATAGTGATGGCACTTGAGAATTAATCTTAATCCGGATGACTAGCAAAGCTGAGCAATACAATGAGACATCTATTAACTATTACTAAACTAAAATATACATAAGCATGGCTGTAATATGTGGAAATGGAGGAAAAGGAATTTGAACTACTCAAATAAGTTAGTCAATAAAAATATGGTTTAATATACTGACAAATTATTATACACATTTATAAATTAAATACATTAGTATGTGCGTGAATGAGCAAGTGGTAGATAATTACATAGTGTCATTCATGCTATTATTACTCATATGCTCTTTATTAGCTAAATAATATATTGCAAAGAAACATGCATCTTTGGTGGGTCCAATATTAAAATGCCAATCAAATATTAGAAAGAATTACATAATACTGTCATTAACGCTTTGATTTACAGTTCTGAAACATGGTGACTAACATATATATTACTAGGAGTGTTCCAAAATTCATTATATATATGATATAAATTATTTCCACGCCATTGAGGTTGTGAAAATAAACAAAAGACAGTTAAAAGATTATATTTGAAACTATGACAAAATATTTAATGAAAATCATTTAACAATAGTAAGACGAACACTTTATTTTTCCCAAGGCATATAGATACTCTTAAATATAGATATATAAATTATGATGGTGATATTGTATATGATTGAAATAAACTTAATTAATAAAATAGAAGTAATTGGCATATATATATATCTTTTAAGCAAGGCTTAATTTTAATATTGGAGCATTAAAACTGGGTCATGAAGCAAGAGAAATGATAATAATACGAAGAAGTTTGCAGTGCTGACATAATAACCTAAAAATAACCAAGAGGAAAAGATCGTGCTTCTGGATAAAAAATGAAATGGATGGGCATAGCGTGTGCCAAGCTTAGGGGTCACTACCAGTGGCCTTTTTATACGAAGAAAGAATATGCATAGCATGTGCCAGACTTAATGGATCACCGCCAGAGACATTTTTATACAGACTTGAGAAGAAATCTATGGGTTCGAACCTGTCATAACCCCCAGATTAGAAGCACATTATATATATATGAAGATAAGCTAAATGACAGAAACACAGTAATGATACATGTCTCTAACAACATTGAATAAATTTTACTTCTTTAAAAATAAATGACCCTTGTTAGAATACTATAATATGCCATGCAATTATAATATATATAGAGAGAGATTTACATTTCATTTACTTAAAATATACTTGAAGATTTTATTTAGCAAAAGAAACATGAAGATTTAGATTTCAAATTAATAAAATATATGTTAAGATTTGATTTAGTTAAAGAAACATTAAGATTCCCCCCTCCCTTTTTCTGCTATTTAAAATAAATCAATCCCATCTTCATTGATTTTACAATAACTGAAATATTTAAATACAAGATTTGAAATTTTAAGAGTATAAAAAATGAAGTAAGATTAGCAGTTATATAGAAAACAAATAATCGGTCACCTTTGCAGAAATGAATAAAGAATATTTTTATAAGATTTCAAAGCGTTAATTAGCTTAAGTTCTGGATTTACACTGGTAGAAAATCCAGAGTTAAACAAATATATATATATTATATTAAAACATAAATAGAATGTTGGCTCAAAAAACAATCTGGTGAGTATATTAATTAATAATGCATTGTTTTAAATGGATGTTTATATCTTGCTTCGTGAAGGTTTACTTAAAAATGACAAAAAAAAAGATTTTTATAAATTAAGCTCACCAGTTTGTTTGAGATTAGCAAATTAATAAAAAAGCATATATATATAAAATCAAGTAATAAATATCTGTCTGCACCAAAATTAAAGGAAGGTTAAAACATATGAGATAGGATTAGATATAAAGAAGTCATTTGAGAGCAAAATTACATTCACAGATTTATATATCTATAAAAAACAAAGTTAAAGAATATATTTAGGCTAGATTTAGTTTGAGGTGATGGCTTGAAAAATTACCTTGCAGTTTTAAGAGTTCAATTTAAAATATTGCAAGTTTTCCTGTGGCAGCAAGCTTCTATTAGCACACTGAAGTTCTTAGGTCGGGCTTTGTACTCTTGGGCAGCAGGATGGTATGGCCACGAAGAATGATGACCCCAAAAGGGTCGAGAAGTGATGGATTTACTGCTACATTATTTAAGTTTCAAGTGACATGTAATATGTTTTCACTGGAGTAGCTAATCATCTTTCAATAGTAGTTAATCTCCAAAATTCAGTCATTTTATACTTTTTCTTTTATCAGTTGTTTTTGAAGATGAAACAGTAAGATAACATCCAAAAATAAATTCAAATCTATTTCCAGATTAGAAATAGATTTAACAACATGTTTTTAACAAAAAAAATCTTTAATCTACTTAATCCCATTTATTTTAAGTAAAACTTTAATTAAAAAATACCTCCCTTTAATTATTTTTGGACAATTAACAACAGTCACATCTTCCATATTGGATTTTATAAAAAATATATAGTTTAATAGAAAAACAAGCAATTTAAAAAGAAAAAGCTAAAAATGACATATAATAAATATTTAAAAACTTCAATATTTTGTTAGTAAGTTTTGCTCCTATGTATATATTTGAGCCTCATCTATAATACTTTAATAACAAAAAAAACTAATAATTAATAAAAAGAATTAATAATAATTTTAAAACGTGTTATTAAAACATTAAATTTTATAATTTAGGCACGCATTTCAAATATATACATGAAATATATATACATGACAAAAGGAGCAGGATGGTAAATAGGGATTTAAACACAGGTTAGTATGTAAAAACATGAAGCACAATCTTAAGCTAAGATTGACTGCTTCAATATATATGTAATTACTACCTTGTTAATAGAAATCAAGAATATAAATGAGTGTTAAAATCATTATCTATTTACTTTAGATTTGATTAAGATTCTTTACGATAGTTAAATGAAGTGATATATATATATATATGATTATTTATGTGTTAAAAAAAGATAATAACAATCATGCTTTTTTAAAAATATAAAACAGGCAATAATACTTATTATAAAAGTATGTGTTCATCTCATACATTTAGGAGAAAAGTACTATCTCAGCAGTCATATTTTTTCCTCTTTAGCAATTTACAATGATAATTTGGTAGTTAAGCTTTATATTTAAGCTCATGGGTGTTTTACAGCCTATAAAATATAGTTATCTTAAATTTTCCCATTATTACTTGTTATTAAATTGTAAATACAGGCTAAAGAAAATATCTATACAGATATAAGTTAATGCCTTTTCAGGGGCAAATATATCAGTGTTACTTGGTAGAATGATCTATGACAAGTAATGCTATGCAAGCTGCCAGATGGATATTTTTGACTGGTCCTGGAGATAGCCATGTTTTTGAGCCAATAAATGGGTACTCTTTGATGATAGGGATTCATAGCCCATACTACATTTCCTACAGATGCCATGCTGACTGCGAATGTGTCTTCATAAAAACTTATCTATATATTTTGTATGGAGATTGTCTATCTCATCAATGCCAATAATAATATAGCTGGCACAAGATTCAAACCCAGATACCACTGTCTTCTGTGATTAGATTTCTTGATTATGCCTGTTAGTAATGCTGTGTGGGATAGATAAACCATATTTATCATATAACTGTTAATAATAAAGGTAGCTAGAATTATGCTTTTGTCAATAACTCTTGCTGGGAATACTAAAAGTAAATATAATAATAAAAAATATACTTAACTTCCCCTATGTATGTAAAAGTAAAACATACACATTAATTTGTTATATATATATATATATATATATATATATATATATATATATATATATATATATATATATATATATATATATATATATATATATATATATATATATATATATATATATAGCCTCTAACTTAATATAACCAGGTATTGTGTTTACTCTTGACAATTGGCATATTAAAATTTTATAGTGGCATCTTGACCAAAATGTTATCATTATCAACATATATTTTTTTAAGGCTCACACATATATAATACTGATGTTTAAATATTATTGTAATTATTGTTTCTGGTTAATTTGTAATACCCATGCAGTATCATACTGATTCATAATTGTTGTTGTCATTGTTGACAGTATGATTTCATTGTAATGCTCACACACATCTAATACTGATGTTTAAATGTTGTAATTATTATTTCTGGTTCATAACTTCTGTTGTCATTATTGACATGTGATTTCATTGTAATGCTTACACAATTACCATAGTGATACATAAGTGTTATTGCCATTATCAACTGATAGTTCTTTTGTAATGCTCACACACACTTAATACTGATGTTTAATTATTATTGTAATTATTATTTCTGGTTCATAACTTCTGTTGCCATTATTGACATGTGATTTCTTTGTAATAATCATACATTTATCCTACTGATATGAAAATACTGTTACCATAATTAATAGGTAATTCTTTTGTAATGCTTACACATGTATAATAATTGATATTTCAATATTGTTGTAATTATTAATTTCTGGTTCATATGTAATGCCCATACATGGATCCTAATAAGATCGAAACATTATTATTGTTATTTCTATCTTTTTACTGAATTTGTGTTAATAAATCATGTATATCTATCTATACAGTTATCATGTCATTCCCTTGTTCACCACATTCACCCAACTATATCCACACAAATAATCTATGCGTATATTCAAAACCTATGAAATACTTAAAATAATATTCTGAGCTGTATCAAAGTATTAGGTTCTGATGGGGCTGGTGAGTATCTTAAAATTAATTTAATAATTCTACTGCATGTCAGGCCAGGTTTGAATCCATAGAGTCCTTGTCTTACACTGACCACCGGGACCAGAGAAAAATGATTACCATTAGTAGCATCAGGAGCGTTGGTCAGATAGTGGAGGTTTTGGAGCACTGGCAAATAGGTTAAAGCTTAGTACTGTTCTGCAACTACCATATCCTGAACATGCTGGGTTTGAAGTACTTTTTCTAGGTTTCTGAATCTTGTTGGATGATCACATGATTCTGACCATTACACTACATGTTTTCAAGCTATTCAACTCAAATAGCTATATGGGGCTGAAAGATCTTCAACCATACCATATATTAGTAGTCTTAGCAATATAGCATTGCATAAGACTTAAGGTAGAGACTATAAATAGTCAAAATAAAAGTCATAGATCACATGACCCAATTCTTTTAAGCTTGTAAGATATAATCAATGAGGATTGCTAATTTCTCAACAAGCTTTGTGATAAATGCTTAGACAGAGCCAGCATTTAAAATATCTCTGTTTGGACACCCTCAAACCTCTGACCATGGTTTATTACTTTGGAACTTCTCAGAGAGATGCTAGGATAAGTTCAAACACTAGATCTAAAAATGCCAACCCAAAGCCAGAATTTATCTAGAAGTTATCTATTGAGAGGAAAATCCTGAAATATTCAGACACCTACATGTCTTCAAACCCAGCTATCCAACTCAAATAGCTATATGGAGTTGAGAGATCTTCAGCCATACCATATATTAGTAGTCTTAGCAATACAACACCAAATCCAATCTCCAACATCATTGATTTTCTATTTCACTCCAAATATGAACCTCTTCAAACATACATGAAAATTCTATTTTATCATTGTCATATTTATGGCTTCACACATTTGGAGCATTTTGACTTCTTGCTTAACTAATGATCCTTTTACTTCATCCATAACTTCCTCTTTACTTTTTAATATTCTATCTGCCATTTTTTCATTATCTTACTGATCTTTTCATTTTGGCTTTCACATGCCTCCATAATTTGTTTTTCTATTCTTTCATTTAAAGTTTTATTTGTTTTTATTCTTTGTTTTTTATCTTCTTCTCTTTGTTCATCTCATTTTCTATTCTCTTCTTCTCTTTGTTTATGGTCTTCTTCTCTTTGTTTGCTCATAATTTTTAATAACTGGCTTATTATTGATGCTCCCTCTGTTTTCTGAGCTTGTTGCTTATCCTCTTCTTTTAGTTCTTTATGTTTTTGTTTTTTGCTCTTCCTCAGGAAGAATGTTCTCAGCTTCCATATTCTTCATTTTCTTTTTTGCTCTGGCTATCATCTATTATTTTTCTTTTATAATATTTTTTACTATTTGATGCTTTTATTGAGCTGCTCTCTCCATCCACTCCATGATTTGGCTCCAAGTCTTTGTTATGCCTATTTCATCATTTATGACATTCATTTTGTGTTCTTCTTTTTTCTTTATTTCCCTCATTTTTGTTCATTTTACATCACTGCACCATGTGTACCACTCACACTCACAGAATAGTAATTTGCTTTTGCCTTTTCCATTTCTTCTTCTAACTTTTTTTTCTAGCCTTTTAGACTTATAGGCAGGCTAGCTAGATCAGGCCTCACAATAGAGTGACAAATGTATCCAGACAAGAACCAACCCCACTCTTGGTTGCTTTTATTTCCTCATGAGCATATTGCAGGAAGGAACTATTGATTGACATTCCCCAATGCAGACGTCACCCTACCTACAACAATATTTCCTGGTCATCAGAGGATGTAGCACCATAAAGACTGAAATCATCTAGAAATTTATGTGTTTGATTTCCAAAATGGTGCCACTAGAGTTCCATTTCACTACAACCTTACTTTCCATTGTCTGGTTATGCTGGACATAGCTCAGAGACATGAGATTCTTGTGATCATGATTAGTGATGCAAAATGGACCTGAACAACTAAAATTAATTTTTAATAACAACAATTTTATTAACAATAATTATTGATAAGTCCTTCCAATAGAGTTCATCATTTGTATGAAATGAAAGCTCATTTCAGTGTACCTTGTGCAAAGAAGTCAAAAGTCTTTTTATCAAGTATATGTATACATAGGTGTTATCACTTTATTCAGATGTGGTTTATTCAGATATGCATATAAGCCTTTATAAATAATCATCATTTAATTATTCTAATATATAGTACTTCCAGGTTTACAAATGCTTATTATTCAGTCAAACATAGATGTATATTTTACATAGACTTTATCACTTTATTTAGATGTGGATTATTCAGGTATGCATCTAAACATTTATAATCATCATCATTTAATTATTCTAAGATATAGCACTTCCAGGTTTATATATATATATATATATATATATATATATATATATATATATATATATATATATATATATATATATATATATATTTGTTATTCAGTCAAACATAAATGTATATATTTTACATCAATTTTATCATTTTATCCAGATGTGGACTGTTCAGGTAAGCATTTAAACATTTATAAATCATCATCATTTAATTATTCCAAGATATAGCACTTCCAGGTTTAAAGATATTTATTATTCAGTCAAACATAGATGTATATTTTTACATCAATTTTATCATTTTATCCAGATGTGGATTATTTAGGTAAGCATTTAAACAGTTAAAAATCATCATCATTTAATTATTCTAATATATTGTACTTCCAGGTTTCTAGATATTTATTATTTAGTCAAACATAGATTTATATTTTTACATAGATTTTATGATTTTATCCAGACATGGATTATTTAGGTAAACATTTAAACAAATTATCATTTAATTATTCTAATATATAGTATTTTCAGGTTTATAGATATTTATTATTATCAGTCAATTATAGACATAGGTGTTATCCCTTTATCCAGATATAGATTATTCATGTTAGCATTTATAATTCATTGTCATTTAATTATTCTAGTATATAACAATTTCATGTTTGTAGATATTTATTATTCATTCAAACGCAGATGTATATTTTTACATATAAGTTTGTTATCAGCCATTCCAGATTTGTAGAACATTTATAATTTTGAACATATAATGCAATTAAAATTTTCATATTATTTCATTTATTTTCTATTGTTAGCTTATTATAGAATTAATAATTAACAGGTGAAACATTATTACTATTATAGAATTAATAATTGAATTATTTTCTAATGTTTACCTTTTAACTAAGGTCTTCATATATTGCTGATATCTCTAAATAACAGGGGAGAGTCTTGAAGCTGAATGGCATTAAAGGCTTGGACCTGCACTGGAGGCTTACTTCATGATAGTGGATAGAGAGAAAAAGCAGGCTAACCACCCGTATTAAACTGATTCATCATGGAGCTGCTTGAAGGTTCAATTCACTTTTCTAGTAATCTAAAAATCTTAATAAAAAATTGTTGTCTCTCCTGATTTTCTAGTATAGAATAATAATCTAACAGTCATCTCTCTCAAAAACATTTGTTTAAATTTTTTTAATAACACTTGTATTTATCACAATAAAATTATTAAAGATTATTTTTGCAGTAAACTACCAAATTTTTGACAGTTAATTGATTTAAAATGTCTTTCTTTTTCCTAGTCTAAAAGATTTTTGGAAATCTATTTCTTGACTATTAATTATAACTTTGTTTGTACCTTTTTTTTTCTAAATTATAAATATAACTTTAAATAGTATTTTCTTTAATAAACGATTTTAAACTAATATCGTTTTATAGAATCAAAATATTGCATTCAAATGCATATACTTTTGAATGCAAAAGCATCTACAGTTTGCTATTTTTATTGTTTACTATCTATTAAAGTCTGACAGTGATTCTTATCATATGAAAATTTAAATAAATATTTTCACATAATACAATTTCAAACATTTCCATCTGTTAAAAAATAATCAATCTGTATGTGTATAGAATATACATATATAAAGACTAACTAAAAGAAATATATACAAAAAAATATGAATGAAATTACTCATATGTAAAACTTTTATATTTCAACCAAAGGACTGGTTTTCATCAGAAAGAAAGAATACAGTAATTTCATTTTTATTTTATTTTTTTGTTTATATATATATACAAAGATTTTTATGAGTTACAGATATAGGTATATTTTCCGAGTTGATTCATGTATGTTTAAAATTTATGTATATTTGTAATAAAAAATCATATTTGGTTAAAGCTGGAAAATATATCATTTATATATACATATATATGTTATATTTATCTGTTTAATGAGGTTTATTTCAACTACATAGTATTAATAATAGCACTTTCTTTGAACATGGTGCTATTTTTAATATTTGTATACACATTTAGGCAATAGATAAAGGTGGTAACCATCTTTTTGTAAAAAGTAAGTTGCCTTGACACCAGAATGAGATTGAAGGTTGTTATTGTTATTGGCATTGTTTAAGTGGTAACTTCTTTCATGTATTTATACACATATATTGTAATTATACAGCTAAAATCATATATTAAAAGTGATTATCAATATAAAAGCTATTAATTAACAGCATGTTAATTAATAACACCTTCATAAAGTAAATGGTTGAACAATATAATTCTAATCAATAGTGATTTCATTCTAAAATCTCATACCATAAAGTGTTTATTTTAGTGTTGTGTATATAAGTTTATTTACAAGGTCTCTCAAACAAATATTCTGTGCAAAAATAATGGAAAAAGAAAGATTTTGTTAACTGATTATAAAAATCAGTTTTAATTAATAATTTGTTAAGCCCATAATCATTACATAAGTAATATATATTAAGGCTATAATCATAAGATGATGTGATGTGATGTGATGCACTGTGACTTCTCCTTAAATGAAGTCAGAAATCTCTCAGCAGCTATGCCCAGAGAAACCTGTTAGCCACTTTACCTTCCCTTTTCATTCTCCACCCTAAGTTTTCACATAATCTGCTCCATCCCATTTTCACAACATAATCTTTGTCAATGCCATGACCTTCATATCTAAATCCTTATTATCTTTTCCCAAACCTAGCATAAAAACCAATAACTCACTTTCTGTATAATCACTTTGTTCATATTTAATCGTCCATAACTTCATTATTTGTACCCTTTCTGCTTCCAAGCATTTACATTGTAGTAACAGATGCCTAATATTTTCTATGCCTTTCTTACACAACTTGCAGACTAAATCACCCATATTTTTCCATTTACATGTATATTTCCTTGTTGCTAAAGATCCCATTCAAGCCTTAAACAATAAACTATTTTCCTTACTGTTATCATAAATTAACTAACACCCAGTGTTCCGTTTACTTTTATATATATTTAAACTTGTTTTACTCTCCATACTAGTTCTCTATCTCTCCAACTTCCTATTCTTTATTAATGCATCTATTCTTCTATCCTACTCCTTACCACTAAACCACTCAACAATCCTCCTAACACAATCATCCCACCTTTTGTACAAGTATACTGACATAAATTCTTTTCTAAATCTTCTGCATACTGCATTACCTTTCTCACCCATCTTGTTGCCTGCCCTTTACTTGTAACCCAATTAAATACTATTTTGGCTAATCTTTTATTATCCATAAACTGCAATCTATCAAACATTTTCAGTTTGCTTTTTGCATCCCTCATATAAAAACGTGACCATCCCATTTTTCCTTGAATGGCCCCCTTTGCTGTCCACACACCTGCATCTAATACATGTCCCTTTGTACTTTTTCTAAGTAATCTAATACCTCTTTATAACACACAATGCATCATTGCTGTATGTTAACCATGCTACTGCCACTCCCTTCCATACAATTTTACCTACATCATATTTATTATATAAAAACATTGTTAATTTCTTTATCAATCCCTTTCTTTTTTTTGCTTCATTTATCTATTTTTTCTCCCATTCATCCAAGCAATTTTTCTTATTATTCAAAATGATTCCCAAATATCTATATCTATTCACCACATTTAACTTTATATTCCCCAATAAGAAATCTTTGTCTTCTCTTCCCCAAGTATTCACCATCATTATATTTCATTTTTCTTCACTAAATTTAATCCCCATTTCTTTACCCACTTTTGCACATAATTCTCAGCATAACTTCCATATCTTCTCTTCTTTCTGCACACAAAAAAACATCTTCCACACAAAAAAAGACCCAACAATGTATATAATCTCTTGCCATCTAATAACGGTATCTCTATGCCTCTTCCTAGTCTTGCTATTGCTCTCTCCATTTTACTCAAATACAACACAAATAAATAGGTGACATAGCACATCCTTGCCTCAGTCCCACCCCATTTTTAACTTTAACTGATTCTATATCCACTAATTGATATGTATAGTAATTATTTTCATATAATTTCTCAATAACATCCACTAAAGCTTCATCCATTGCCAGATTTGCTAAATTTATCCATAATCTATTTCTATTCATTCTATCATATGACTTCTCTATATCTATAAAACTCATATATAACTGTCTACCTGAATTTCTACTCATATCCATAAGTTGTGTAAGTACAAATAAACTATCTCCTATATGCCTATATGACCTAAAACCTCCTTGCATTTCCCCCACTACATTATTTTCTTCCATCTATTTTGCAACTCTTCCAGCCACCATATATGAAAAAACTTTATATAAAACTAATGTTACTGCTATTGGTCTATAATTATTTAACTTTCTATGATCCTTACCTTTTCCTTTAAATAATAATCTTACTCTTGTATTACTCCAAATACCTGGAAAAACTATCTTCTGTGCCATTTTATTAAAACATGATAGTAAGTTTACTTTTGCCCTATGCCCTAAATTCATTACCATCTCTGCTGCCCATCCTTCTAATCCTCTTGCCTTACCACTTCGCAATTTCTTCCCAGCCTCATTCAGTTCATTTTCTGTAAACCTAATATTCCAATTAGTATATGCTTTCATATTTTCTATCCCTCTGTCCTTCACATCTAACATCTTTTTTTATATCCATTACATAACTATTCAATATTCTCTCTAATTCTTCTCTAGAGCTACACTCTATTCCCTCGTCATCCAGTAATACTATCTTTCTCTCCCCTAAAATTCTTTTTTTAAAGTAATTCCAACATTTTTTACTCTCATCTCTTCCACTTTTATTAATATCATCCAATAATTTACTATTTAGTTTTATTCTCTCTCTATAATTATCTATTTAGCTAACTTCTTTTCTAAGTATTTTTCCCATTTGGCATTAATATATTTTTCACTTTCTTTGTTCTTAATAGCACACTTATATTCTCTGCATGCTTTTTTCTTCTCTTTTACACTTTTACTAACACTAATTTTTTTATTACTTTTATTCTTCTGAATATTCTCACCTAAAACCCTATTTGACCTAGATGAGACAGTAGGGACCTCTACAAATCTTTTAAAGCTCTTAATTTGTGTTAAGATTTGTAGAAGTCCCACTTTCGCATCTAGATGCATAGTCTTAAGGTTATAGCCTTAATATATATTAAAAATCAGTTTTGGACAAAAAAGAGTTCATAAAATTTATCTGCAATAGAAGTTTGAACTATTTTTTAATTTATAAAAATGCAGTATTTCAAAACGAATAAATTTGTAATACTAAAATAATAAAATAATATTTTTATTTTTTCTTTCTCTATTTCTAATCGGGATGAATCATCTTTTTTTTTTCTATGTGTTTATCAAAAAGCAACCTTTGATAACCTATTTATTGATAAACATATTGTTGAGACTGAAAGAAAACAATTAAATCTAATAACATATAAATAAGCTGTCATAAGCTTAGCAGTCTAGGGCCCAGTCAGCCCAATCTATAATTTAGACATAATACAAACATGGACATATATATTTTATGAGAAAACATTCAAACACATACATACACACTAGATATTGAAAAGTAAAAAAAAAACAACTGCGCAATATAAAAATATAAAATCTATATAATGATTTTGCACATATGTACAATAAATATTAAACAAATGGCTGACTGAAAAATTTTAAACAGTTTATCCTTCAACTGTACATGGATCCATGGAAGAAGAAGGTGAAATGCCTAACTGAATAACCTAGCATGGAAAAAGCAACTTAATTGCTCTTATTTCATTTCTGTGATGTGTAAATAGTTGAATTTTTCTTACATAGAAGAAAGAAAATGATTGATAGAGAATGACCAGCTAACCAAGAACTGATCATTGGAAATGTCAATCCAGTTTACAAAATTTTGCAGATTTCACATTTTTTAAAAATAAAAAAACAGAAAAATCACATGGATAAATTTGAGTGAATATAATCTGCATAGAAATAAATAGTAAATGAAGAATTCATTTTTTTAAACTGTGATAAATATATATATATATATACGTCAATATTCAATACTATATGAAGGAAAACAAAATAAAAGTCATCACAAGAAATAGATAAAGTGTTATGTGTTTCACATAAATAACTACATTTTTTTTGACAAAGGATATGATTCAAATACAAAAGGACTAAGTACAAGAGATGAAGTAAGATAAGCTATTTAATTTTTATGGCTTAAAAATGTTAAAACATTTAACAATAGAACCATTAAAATTATTGCACAAAAACAGGATAAAAAAATCTAGGATTAGTTACTTAGTTTTCACTATATATTTATAAATGTATATAATCATTTTTTTGTCTTTTAAATTGTTAATTATCAACTATACTAATTGGTCTATATGTTGTATAGGTATTTACTTTATAATTAGATGTGTGTGCATTATATATCTTGGTTTTTTTAAAATGATTGTTGTAATGCTAATGTTTTTGAGAGGGTGTAAATACCACTCACATGTTGCTACTGGAAGAAACATATTCTTATAACTGTTCAGCCATTATTCACCTTTCATTGGTGCATTTCACCAAGACAGTTAAGTAGTGCAACAATTCAATTAAGTTTTTAAAAATTCCAATAGCAATCATCTGGAGCTTGCACAATCTCTCAAAAAGATATAAGTTTAAGCCTAGATTGTTAGTGGTGCTATTCTGGTCTTTAATAATACATTACACCAGGACTAATACATATTGTAGTATAGGAAGATAATGTGAATTCTTAACCTATATGATGAGCAGGAAATTATTGTGTGGAATTAACATTATCAGCAATAGGCTGTAAGCTGACAATGTTTCTCAGTATATTCATCATAGATAAAAATTGGGTTATTACGTCAATTACAGTTATGACCAAGAGTCACCTGATCACAATACATATATATCTATGTGTGTGTATATGTGTGCACACATGCACATGTGTGTGTAATTGAAGGGTTTGTGGTACATTGGCTATCATACTATGTTTTGGGCTTGGGCATCCATGTCTATATCTGATGTCTAGGTTCAAGATTGGTAGGGTTATAATATATATATAAAAGTGAAGTAAAAATTACCCTCTCTCTTTTCCTCATAGTTCTATTCCATAAGACTCCCTATTAACTGCTCTTCTACTTTCATTTATACCAGTCAATATATTAAAGCAATTAAAACCAATTACCTGATATATTCATACCAGGATTAAAAATAAATATTTCCTGTGCTGCCCATCTAGACAACATTTAGGTATTTTTTTTAATCTAGTAAACAAATTTCAGTTTTACTACAGATATTATTTAATTAAACTAACAAATATAAGTTAAATTGTAACATTTTAAAAGAGCCATTAATTTTGTCTTGCATTTCCTTTCACCTTAGTCACTTTGCAATGTGTTTATTAACACAAAAAAGTAAAATTAAAGACATTGTCATATCTCTCTCCCCATATAAATGTATCCTTATTTAATATCCTAGTTATAACAAAAGTTATATGCTATTCTTTCATAACAGTATACTTCAAAACATTCTTCAACTATATTTATTTATAAAGCTAAAAAAAAATAGCACCAGTCTCATCTAGATAACTACAATGTCATATGTACCAGAATTGCCTAAATCTTGACTATCCAGAAGACACTTAAGCTCTTTGTTGCCAAAGCTCTTTCAAATTTAAAAATAGCTTACTAAAATTACTCATACTGATGAATGATATTCAATTACTAATTATTGGAAGTCCATGCTAATCCTATTACTATCTACTCATGGAGCTTACTTTACTGCATAATAAAAAGTCAAGCTTGAACATAGCCAACAACAAACTTAGTCATGTATTTAGATTCTGTTTACTTTATCCTGTGAATTTTGATTTTCTTTTTGGATTTGGGTTCTTCCACATACTGCATTTCTACAGATTTCAAAGGCATTGTATAAATACAGAGGTCTATATTGGTTTTGTAATAAAGAGATATGGATATAAGTCCACATTTTTTTCATATATCCTGTTTTTGACAATATTCATGCTATTGACAATATTCATGCTATGTTCCCTAATACTGCTTTTGAATCATTTATCAAGGGTCATTATCCTAACATCCAATATCACACTTTCTTCTTTTATGCACTATGGTATATCAGAAGCACATTTATGCATAACATAATGTCCATAGACATCGTAATGTATTCTCAAATACATTAAAGATATTACCACAAAGAGATAAGGAAAATTGATTACCATATTATATTTATTGACACCTGATCTTAAATATAATACAATAGATTCATGTAACATAAAACCATATGACAGTCCATAGAATAGATTAATTTTTAATTATATATATAATTGAAATAATATTTGTTCTGTCAGTGTGATTAACATTACTTGATGTAAATGTTTATTTCTGTCAGCCTAATACCAATTTGTTTTTTTTTTTTGTAAAATAATCTTGCATGAAAGCAAATCAACTGATACAATCAAATATAGAATAATAAAGATCCTCAAATATAATGACAATATTAATAATAACTTTTATTATTTTATTAATTAATCAAACAATATATTAAAAATAAAATTATTTTACAAGAAAGCTTGCAGAAGAAGTTATTCACAATATCTTTCAAATTCCAAAATTAATTTTAAACTATTTTTGTAAATATTTTGTATGTGGAATTTCCACAAATTATATATTATGAAAACACTATTGCTGTATCATTGTTGATTACTTAATAATATTTAAAAAAATACATATTTTTATAAGTATTTAAAAGAAATGTATTAAAAGGTTAAACATTTGATTGCTATAACTGTTTAAATATTATATATACACACACCTTATCACCATTTTTTTTTGATAATACAGATTAGTACTATATTACATTATTTATCTTGAAAATTTATATCAATTTCAATTTAAACACAGATTTTTTTTTTTTGCCAAAGATATACAAATTTATTTTGGTGCCTTTTTTTATTTTAATGTCTAGGTAATTATATGGTAATCTAATATTTTACAATGCATTTTGATGTTATAGTAGTCTTCAAATAGAATTCTAGTGATTTTTATATTCAGAATCTGAAGTAATTTTATAAAATGTTAACTAGATTCTGCACTTTATTGAAACAGAAGTCAGCAACCATGAAACAAATCTGCTGTAAAAATTATAAAAATATAATGCTTGGAGTAACTATAAGCTTATATTGTAGCAATCTATCAAAACTTAATGCAATTCTTAATTTATTTATATTAGGAGTTATCCGGTGCATTTTAGTACAATTGTGAATTAGCATAATTTGTGATATGATGAGCTGCATTGTGACTTCTCCTTATATGGAGTCAGGAATCTCTCAGCCACTATGCCCAGAAAATTCTGTTAGCCACTTTACCTTCCCTTTTCATTCTTCACCCTAAGTTTTTCCCATATTCTTCTCTATCCTGCTCCATCCCATTTTCACAACATAATCTTTGTCAACTCCATGGTCTTTATATTTACACCTGCCTTATTTTTTTCCAAACCCAGCATAAAAACCAGTAACTCTCTTTTTGTATAATCATTTTGTTTATATTAATTTTTCCACAACTTCATTATTTGTACCCTTTCTACTTTCAGACATTTACATTTAATTAAAAGATGCCTAATATTTTCTATGCCTTCCTTATATAACTTGTAAATTAAACCACTCACATTTTCCGGACTTATATATCCTGTTCGAACCTTAAACATTAAACTTTTTTTTTTACTATTTTCATAAATTAAGTCGCACCCAATATTCCGTTTACTTCTATATATATATAAACTCCTTTTACTCTCCATACTAGTTCACCATCTCTCCAACTTCCTATTCTTTATTAATGCAACTATTCTTCTATCCCATCCCTTGCCATGATAACACTCAACAATTCTCCTAACACAATCATTCCACCTTTTTTTTTTCTCATGTGTCGTAACATCAGCCAGGAAGCAAACCTGCTAACCCGGGACAACTGCTTGTAAAACAACTGTCGCTGATCTCTCGACCATCAATGCTTGACATCATCCCACCGTTTGAGACCTAAAGAAACAGAAAAGGCATTTGACGGAAAACAACTTAAGCATTCATATATCAAATGACTTTCCTAATCAACTAAACATATATTTATTTTTCATTAGAAGTTTATATTGGCTATTTGACATACAAATAAAAGTGTATTTAACTATAATGTGGATTATTGGGGTATTTATTATTTTATATATATTTAAAAAGTACACAAATTTCCATAGCAATCATTTTGGAAGAAAGAAGAATGATGTAGATATAAAAGAGATGTATATTTTGTTTACCATAGCTTAGCAATAGTTAAAAAATGCAAACACGATTTTAATAATAAATGTATTGTAATTTCATCTAGATGTGTCATTTAATTTTCATTAAGATGAATCAATTTCTCTTAAAAATAGGTATATATTATCTCTCTTTCTCTTTTAATAGCATTATATTAAGATAAATCTGTCAATTCACGATTTTCTTGAAACGTATGGTAGCGTCATCTAGAAATTATTAGAAGGAAAATAAAACCATATTTATGTATAAGACAATTTTAAATTTTGAACGTATGCTAGTGTCGTCTAGTAATGTTAAATTAAATTAATATGTATATAGTAAGTAATATAATTATTAAATTTTTTTTAACTATTTATATATATTTTAAAATAATAGCTGAAATATAAAAAAATATACAAACAATAGAGAAACAGAAAAAAATGTTAATTATCACTTCAATTACTTTCTGTTTTATAATTAATAAAAAATGGTAAAATCTTGAAAAAATAGAATGTTAAAAACAAACAAACATATTTAAGGGTTTTTTTTTTTAATTTTGTTTATTTTTATTGTCAGATTTATTCTTTTTAATAGGCTGTCATTAGATTTTATGTTGACAATGACTCCTGGCAATCATATGAATAGATTTTTTATTTTCTGTTCAGTTTTCAGGTTTCTTAATGGTATACTCATTATTGTGAAGATAAACTTCACCCACCTTTTATTTTTTTATGAATTTTTTGAACATAAATCATAAAATATGTCTAAAATAAAGACTCAGTTTTAGTTGGAATGTGAGAAAAATATTATATTATTCACTTATTCTCAGATTGTGAGAATTTCAAATCTTCATCAATACCATTGCTCAAAATCAACATACTTATTCCATTCATATTCGTGACCAATTTTCACATCCATAGAGAACATTTAGATTGCAACTTGGTACAATGCAGATCTATTGTCATTTTTCTGAATTTATTGAACAATTGTAATTAGCAAATGATTAAGGAAGCAAAACATAGGGCTGCAACTTATATAAACTACATCCAATTTTAAAATTAACTGAGGTCAATAGTATCACAATATTTACGGTGTTTTAAATTACATGTAATTTAGTCTTCCAACATTGCTTATTAACTTTTATGAATTGTATTTGTTTCCTCTATTTTTGCTTATAAATGTGGTATGATCACAATACCTAAGTTGATGATGTTTCTTCCATCAATTCTGATTGTACAATCTGATTTTTATTACTTTATATTTAATACATAAGTGAATATCTAATAATAATAATTTATATATAAACTACATCCAATTTTAAAATTAACTGTGGTCAATAGTATCACAATCTTTACGGTGTTTTAAATTACATGTAATTTAGTCTTCCAACATTGCTTATTAACTTTTATGAATTGTATTTGTTTCCTCTATTTTTGCTTATAAATGTTGTATGATCACAATACCTAAGTTGATGATGTTTCTTCCATCAATTCTGATTGTACAATCTGATTTTTATTACTTTATATTTAATACATAAGTGAATATCTAATAATAAAAATTTACTTTAGCTTCTTCACTATTCTAACATCAGTATATTTGTAATTTCAATTCTAGATAAAAGCTCATTATAAAAATGAAATGACATAGTAAAGTCTTTTTTTTAAAAAAAAAAAAAAAAAAAAAAACATTTACAAATTATCTTGGCCAACTGAATTAAATATCTGTTCAATTAATATGAATACCACTTTAAATGATATATGACAGCAATGTTTTCTTTTCTTGCCTTTTCTAAAATCTGACTACACATCTGACAGTTATTTAAAGCAAAAGAACTAAAGCTAGAGAAAAGTAATTGTCTTATTTTTCTATCATGGGGGATTCAAACTCAATATTTTACATGCAGTGAAATGCCACACTTGGTGAGAGCATTCCCAAAAAAGACATGTCAGAAGGGTAATGAAAGAAATAGTAGATTGCACAGATGTGAAAATATATGAAAAAACTGGAAGCTGGTGCATTCCATAGAAAGTGCTGATGCTTCAACAACTCAAAGTGGTCAGTATGAGAAAGCAGTATGAAATAACAAACAACAAAGTAAACCATTTGTAAAAACACAGGAAAATCATCAGGCAAGACAAGTGGTAGTTGACTTAATGCTGGTGGACATGGAATTAATGGATTCCACAACCACTCAAAAATTAAAACATACTCCAGTGAAGCTCAATCATGATGCAAATTGTCAAGGTTTGAAGCTAGCAGTGGCAAACAATCTCCAAGCTTGTCTGCAAAAAATGCTAACAGTCTAGTGACTTCACCCTGTAAGAGGTAAACATGACTCATTCCAGTTCCCAAGCAGAAGTAACCATGAACTCTGCATCGGAGGCTGATTCAGTGGAAGAGACAGAAAACCCGCTGATCCTCAAGCCCAAGAGCTAAAGAAAATGGTCAGAAGTCAACACAAAAAAAGAAGTGCAGCTGGTCCAATGTAAGCAAATACCAGTAACCAAACTGGGGTAGTTGCAAGTAACCCCAAAACCAGTCCATGCTCCTATGAACTACAAGTCAATCTGTCTTTTCTAACTCTAGTTCTGATCCTAATAGCACCTACTCTCAAGAGTAGGACAATCAACTAATACTGCTTGAAGATCCACTCATGAATCACTAAGCTGCCTATCACTGGCCTCCATTTAATACCTTTATAATTCTTAACATTGCTGGCATTAATATCAGGGGATTAAATTCCATTGATAGAGTTTATATTCTAAGAATATGGATGGAGATGAGTGAAATGCAGATAGTGTGCCTCAGTGAGACCAAACTGCATTGGCAATCAAACAACAAAATTGATCATATTCTGGACCAGCTTGGCATCCTCAGTATCAACCACCTAACTCAGCCTCCTCAGGTATTTCAATATTGATCAGTAAAAAATCAGACTTACAGAAAAGCAAAACTTTATAACTAAACACTGATATACTAATAGTGGAACTAACCATCTGTATATGTCCTTAATTTTATTTAATTTACATTACCTCCAGAGAGGCTCTGGGCTGGCCTCATCATTATTAACAAATAGAATTAATGCAGTGTTGGCTTCAGTAGTGTCACCTGTTATCCTATTTGGGAATTTCAACATGGGATACCAACAGTTCAGTCTAAAGTATCTACATCTGGTTAACAGGGTGCTGCTGTGTGGGGAAGAATGTTTTCCCATTAGAGCCTTTTCCTTCTACATCTGGCAGCACAAATCTTTAAAAGACCTCTTATTCTACAGACCCAAACTCTATTACAACATCCATGCTACACTGAAAATAGTTCTATTTTTAGACCACCTGGCCATGTTGATCTCCCTATAATGGATCCTCTATCACTGACCCCCCATGAACCATGCCAAGACCATATGTATCCTCAACAAAGCTAATATGCCTGAGTGGATATTTTTGAAGGCATATATACTATTTCACAAAATCCAGCTCCACACCATACCATCACTTTATGCTTGGTCGGCCTGTGTTGGATCCTAAGTGGATATTTTTGAAGGCATATATACTATTTCACAAAATCCAGCTCCACACCATACCATCACTTTATGCTTGGTCGGCCTGTGTTGGATCCTAAGTTTCCTCATAAACACCTTTACCAGGAGAACAATGAGTCCCAACAGGCTGCTATGGGAGCTGGAAGCCATTGGAAGAAGGGTCAGTGAATTGTCATTTATGGATGCCTGTATCAGGGACATTCTTAGTCTTAAAAAGCAATACAAGGATTAAAAAAAGAGTGATTGCGCAATATGTAGTGACTAAAAGAGTCAAGATTTATCTACCAATGCAGCACAACTTATCTAAAAGTTATCTATGATGGACTATTGGTGCCACAAAAAGACCAACACCATCAATGATCATTGTTGACAACAACCATTACACAGAAAAAAAATCATGCTAATGAATTTCATCAGTTCTTCAGAGAAAAGCTTCAGAGATGCAACTTCAACATCGGTGACATATGGTGTGATGATGATGAACCAGAAGATCATGGCATATCCAAAGAGCAAATCATCAACAAACTACATGACATTCCTCATTTTGTATTAATTCATTTAAGTAAATTTACTGCTCCAGTGGTATGAGGGATCATTGAAACACTGGCCAGGCAATTTCAGAATATTCTCAAAAATGTACCTAATTGCCCTCATGCCATTTATCAAGAAACCCATCAACTCATCATCACTCTCCAATATCCAGCCCAATTTCCATAACTCCCTTATTGATAAAAACATAGAATTCCTTGTTAAGGACAAAATATAGGAGCATTTGCTTATAAAGATTTCTAAGCACCAATTTGCTCACAAAGATTCATCCTCCATTGAAGCAGTATGATGCCTCATACTATTGGTGGAACATGTAATATCTCATAAAAAAGCAGGACTGACCATATTCCAAATAGACTTTACTGCTGCATTTGACTCAGTGGTGCCAGCAATATTATTTACACTTCTGAGACACTACAGAGTCCCTTTGGTTTATATAAGGATTATTGTGAATCTTCTACTGAACAGATCTATTGGGACATCTCTTGATGATTCTTTGGCCTCAGAGTTTAGACCACATCTGTCTATTCCCCAGGGATCTCCACTAAGCAGCCTTTGCTTTATTACCTATGTTAACTCACTTTTGGAAGAAGTTAAAAAGTCATTACTGGGAGTTTATGTGACAACACTCAGGTAGGAGGTCAAACATATATTCTACGTGGATGATATCACCATCATTCTTCCAACTCAAAAATTCTTGCCACAACTGTTTAAACTAATAATCACTATGCCACTAAATACAACTTGGCAATTAATTATTTTAAATCATCAGTATGGAAGGTGTACACTAGTGCCATCATTCCACCAAGGTTCACAGGAGGCCTCAAAAGATCCTGGCCTTCTCTGTGGTGCTATCGAAAGGAGCAATGAGAAGAGTGATTCAAGAAAACATTCTTCTAAAAACTAAAAAAGTTAGCAATGCTCTATCAATGATCTCCCTGTCACTCCCTGGCAAGGTGAAACTACTCAACATGATGCTATATCTGCAAATTAATTATTATTTACTGTTCTTCAAGCCATCCTGGTTTTTCTTGACCTCCATAAACTCAATCTGCAGCAAGCTTCCGTGGAAAGGTAAAAGCATCTGCATCAGTCTCACCAAGGCGCAGAAACCAAAGGATTTGCACAGACTCAGTTTTCATGCAATAAACATATGGTATGCCCACAGGGCTCTAGCTCCTCACAGTTAACCTATTCAAAAAGGTATGATAATTATACAGAGGATCTGGTAGGGCCCACAGACACACCATCACCAGTACCAAGCAAGTGCATCACTGACCTCAAAAACTACTTTCAGAGCCTATTTCCTATTTTTAACCAGCTAATTGAAAACAAAATATCCTACTGGCACATATACAGACACATTTACCCTAACCAGAGCAAAATGTCAATAAGATTAAGGCTCACAACCAAATTATTGCTCAGGAAATCAAGATACTGGGGCTTTGAGCTGAAATTCATACATTTCATGATAAAATACAACCTCTCCTCATTACCCACACAACACTTTAGTAACTAGAAGGGGACACAGTAAAATGGATACACAATGCAAACTTTGTAAAGCGAGCAACACTTCTTAATAGCTAGAAGGGGACACAGTAAAATAGATACACAATGCAAACTTTGTAAAGCAGATGAAGAACTCAGGAACATATGTTATACCATTGCTCATTTCTATCTCAAGTAAGAGTAAAGCTCACAGAGAGCATCCCACTAAACAAAAGAGACAGGCTTTCAGTAGACAGTACAATAAAACATGGAAAATTTGCCACAATTAGATTAGCAACTTATTTCTTTTTTTGCCCTGTGGTTCATGAGATGTTAGTTAAAATTTAAAATTGGAGACTTGTGAGCTTTGGACAATCTACAAAAAAATTATCTGCAAACATAAGAGAAGAGATAACCTGCTGCTTTCTAAATGGCTCTATGTTGGAACCTGGGAGCAGCTGACTATAACAAATGATAAGATACCAGAATATTAGTCTTACCATCATTACCATATATAATCAGAATGAAGTCAGTGCCAAGGCAATGGCAGTCCAGTACCAAAAGACATAGTCACTATAAAAGGTTACTCATGATGAATTAATATCTCAGAGACTAACCTTAAATTCTTAGATTCATTACTAATTCAAATGACATCAGAAATAGAATGGCTTTGCATTCACATATGGATCACTGATCTCATAATGCTGAAGAGAGGCACATCAGAAACGTTTTTGGAAATCAAAACTTTCCTTAGCTATCAGAGCAATGTTGTATCATTACCAAGATGATGATGATGATGAAACATCTCAGAAACCTTTCCAAAACTGGTAACACTTAATCTAGTCAATTGATTTATTTATTATGTACTACAAGGCCAAAATTAGCCACTCTTAAGATGATAATGAGGCAAAACCCAAAAACTTGCTCAGAAAAGCAATTTTCTGTTAATAATATATATATATATAATACAATGTATCTAATATAATGTATGTTAAGATGTGACACTTGTATTTTCCTTAATAAAAAAAAGGCTCTAATGTATGCTAATTAATATAATTTCAATCACACAAATGTAGGACATATTGCATATTAATTTACATATTTAGAATCTAATGTATGCTAATTAATATTAAGTATAATTTCAATCACATAAATGTAGGACATATTGCATATTACTTTGCATATTTTGTTGAGATTCAGTTTTTTTAATATATAGAAATAAAAATCAAATATTTTCAATGCTAACTTTATATTAATTATTTTATTTAGACTAATTAAAGTTACATTTACTTATAATTCAAAATCAAAAAATAACTTTTAATGTGGAGATAAAGATGGATTATGCACAAAGTAATCCAAAATAATACTGATAACATTTTTACTATATGTTTCATCTCAACATCTCAATAGGATACTGAATTTTTAATATATATAAACCACTACAGAAAGTCAATCAACTAATAGTCGCATTATTAGAATTAGCAATTATTTTCATAGAGATAAAATAGCCAAATTATAACATTTTAATTTTTCCAGACAACAAATGACTTGAAAGTATTGACATTAAAAAAAAGACTCAATGAAAAAAGTTTTTTTTATTTTTAATTTAAAGCATTATACATTATATTCCTATAGAATGAATTTAAACAAAGATGTCATTACTCATTACATTACCTAACATTATAATTTATTAAAAGTGAATTAAAATTTTTATGTTTGTACATTTGTATTGTAACGGTTGGAGAATACACAGATGACATAGTCCGAAAATACATTTGGATACATAGATCAACTTCAATAATCAGCTGGTCCGACCACAATGTGTAATCAACTTATACCAAGTCTATAGGTGCTTGTACTCCTATCTTTGATATCCCAAAGTTGATAGCACCAAATGTAATAATCTGGTCCACCCACATATATAGAAGAAAGAGAGCAAGATCACATCTAACTACTGTCGGACCTAGGGTATTCATGTAGGATGCAAAAGATAACACAATGAAGTACCTGACTCATGATTACATCTAACTTTAATAGACTAGCCCAGGCATTATCTATGAAATTTATGTAATTAAAATCAGTTCATCTAACAACTCACCACTCTTTTTTGGAAACATTGCCTCAGATATTCAAACTCAGGAAACATTGCGTTTGACTCTCTTAACAGGGATGTACCTATGCAAACTGCTAATCAACAACTAAAATAGCTCATCCTATCTATTAGTAAAAAATAACCTTTGTTTAACAATTTTCTTTCATGCTCATCAAACAATAATGGGTGTGTGTGCATGCATAAAATTTGGTTATAGGATTGAACGTAAATGTTGGATTGAATGTAAATGCTGGATCAACAAAACTACAGAGACCTTGTCAATTAAAAAAACTTTATAATATTTATTTACAAAAAAACAAAATATATTCAAAACCTTAAATAAATTCTCAATCAATGTAGAAAAGAAAATTCCAAAAAAAAAATAATAATTTACAAGTGCAAATAAATTATTTGGATATATCCCTCTGTACTTATAACTTTTATGTCTATGATGAGTATCTATCATTTTGTTAATTAAACAATTTAAAACTATTTACCCTTACTTCTCATGATAGACACCTATAATATAGACATCTATATATCCACAATAATAAAACATTTATTAATTAAAAGTGAGATTGCTAACTAAATTAAAAATTTAAATGCATCTCCAGATGCAGTACTCAGTTTTAAGTGTGGGAATTAATTAATCTAAAATAATCATCTTGCATATCTAGATATCATGTAAAAAATATAATAACACATGATATGATAAAAAAAATTCTAAAGAATATTAATTTAAAAGTGTTAACCATTTATTCATTATAAAGATCTTAAGAATACTATTAATAAAACTTATACTATAAATAGTCATGTCATGTTGTGGCATTGACTTTAAAAGAGAAAAACTCTTATCACTTAAGTATTCTGTTTGAGCACTCAATTTCATATTTATAGATGAAAGTCAAGTATTTTGTCAGAAAGAATTACCTAAATTTTATTAAAAACAAAAAGAAAAAGACTTTTCAACCTCCCCCCCCTACTTTCTTGATACTTTCTTATGTTGAATTACCATTAGTACTTTCGATTTATAAGACTGAGATAATTAAAAAAAATACAGATCTATACAAAAGAAAATAAAACATAATTTTACAATATTATATGAATCGTTATGATCAGGCACCATTATTCTCCAGAATCTTTCTTACATAAACAATTCTTATAATGTATGCATTTTTTATTATAGATGTTAAAAACTCCTGATTGATTCTAAATAGCACATTCTGAACTTACTTAAATTGGCTATGGGTTGTTTTGTGTTACTCCTTATGTAGATTTTTATCTTTTGTGGATCCAGATTATCAGGCACTTAAATTGTAGACAGTTAAATATTATTTTTTTCATGGCCATAGTTGATAAATGCTCCACCTGAAAAAAAATCAATCATTCTAGACAAAATATATATTGTTTTAACTATATACACTAGGTTATATAAATATATGTGTGGTCTGTATTTAATAAAGATATATTTATAGACAGAATACAGCTATTTACTGCTTGTACTATTGGCTATATACACTTTTAAACTTTAAACTAAATAAACCATTCTAATTTCTTTTTTAGTTTTTTAAAAAAAAATCATAATACTTTTTTTTAAATTTACATTTTTAAGTTGTTTTAACTTATCTGATTATTTAACTGTAATAAGAATTTCCTATTTGCTTCCTTAAGTCTTTTTTGAATGGCAAATAAATAGAAAACCATTAACAGATGTTGAGACACTGCTTTAAAAAATGTCCATTTTGCAGAAAAATATTACTAAAATAATTGCTTCACTAAAACTTTACTTTTCATATCAAATGCAGCATAATAAAAAAACAATGATTTTTAATTGTTTTCCTTTTATACCCGGTGTTATTTTTAATGTTTAAACCTATCGCATGCCTGTTGTTGTATTTTTTAAATATTTTTATTATCGATTCATTTTAAAAAATAAAATAAATAACAAAATGATAATAATATTATTATCTCTTTCTTACATTCAGTTATCTAGTACAATACTTGATTTTTTATTATTGCTGTGATTGCTTTTTCATCATTTATGTCATTGTCTATGTTTCTTATAATCAACATAATACAATTATCAACATATATTGAAGCGGTTGGATCTAAGTTCGATCCTAGCTTCATGATATCTCACCTGTAGCTTACTTCAAACACTAGTACTAACCATGAATTTCTGAATGCAATGAGGCTTTATATGTTCAATAACTAGTTTCAATAAAAAACAGTATTATATAAATGTGTGTTAAAACCAACTACTTGAATATTTAAACTAATCAATATCATTAATAAATTCATGATAAAATTATTCATGAAAGATATATGTTATAACTGCGTGGATTGTGCGTATGTATTTATAAATAATTAAAAATATATATTTGTTATAAAGTTTCATTGCATCAGAATGTTTTATTTTTACTTTTACCAGTTTGCTTAAATTTCAGTGATTAAAAGCTACATTCTTTCGATAAGCTTTCAAATCATCCTTTTCCAAAGATAATGGGGAAAGTTTTATTAATTAGTAAAAAGATAATTAAAAATGTAAGACGGTTCCTATTTAAAATCATTTTTCTGATTTACAAATTCATTTTCTGATTAGAAAATGAATTCAAAATTAATGAGTTTGAAAGCCTTATCGAAGGAAGGTATCTAAAATCAATTAATAAAAATTTGTAACTTTGATAAGGTAAGAAGCTTTTTCCTGAAGGCATGGAGAGTCGGGTTAGGTGGGAAATCAGAGAACAGATATAAATAGCCCAGAAAAGTTTGGAGAGAGGAAGCCATATTTATTTAAAAGAACTTGCTGCTAGAATCTACGTGCATTTTAAAATTAAGAACCTTTATAGTGTCTCCATCATGGTGAGGGGCTAACTTCAGGAATCTGATTGCTAGTTCTGAAGTCCCCAGAAGATCTTCAATGTAGTTGCAAATTTAAATTTTTCCACAACAATCGTGCTGCCAAAACTGGAAAGAATCAATTCAAATACCATTCACAAAAGTTTAAAATGCAAGCCTACATTTCCACCCCAATCAGACTCTGCCATGTAAACTAAGGAACCAACCATGGAAGAAATGGTAACATATTTCTTTAATGAACCATAACTTTCTGGCCAGTTTCCGAACTTTAATTTACACTACCTTTAAATTAAATACTGTTAAAAGCTCTTCTCATTTCTTAATGTATTAATCTGTATAAATTATTTCCATCTTTCTATCTCTAGTCTTTAAATTTAATATCTGTTAACTTTCCTTTCTTATGATGGCGTTTATTTCACTAACTGTATTATATATATTTATTGCATAATTATTAATGTCATTTATTTTTCTTGTATGCCAATAAAACTTCAACTTGATAATAATTCCTTTCATTAAACTTGCCTCATGAAGATAATATAATATTTAAGTTTTATAGTAATTCTTTCTTACTAGAACTAATTTAATACAGTTCTATTAATTATTGAGTTGAAGGATTTATTAAATGTTGCTATTTTTATTAATGGCCGATAATGAATATTGGCCATTTTCTAACCTATGCTCCTGGCTATTTTACTGAGTTCATAATATTTATTTATTCACATTGATAATGTTAAAATGTTTTATTAAAGGTTGATAAAGAAAAGTAAATGAATATATTCTAATTCAAATTTTATACTTTCTATTAATATTCAGGGAGGGCATGATATTTAAGGTATAATTAGCATAAATTTATAATGGCATTAAATAATTTTAGTTAAAGCACATTCAACTTTAATTCAACTTGATCAGGTCATTACATAGAGCATTCTTTATATACATTGGGGTTTATTACTTAAACATGATAATTATTAAGTCATGATTTTCTGAATGTTGCTGATGTGAGCCATCTCCTACCTTGTAGGCTTGTCCTCAGTGATATTATTATTATTATTATTATTATTATTATTATTATTATTATTATTATTATTATTATTATTATTATTATTATTATTATTATTATTATTATTATTATTATTATTATTATTATTATTATTATTATTATTATTATTATTATTATTATTATTATTATTATTATTCTTACTCTAATTACCTCGGAAGAAACCACTTCCTCTCACATGATCATTTTTATATTGGAACACCAAAGGCTCATGGCTATGACCTGGACTGGCTTTCCCTGTGTTCCATGTCTCCTTGATAGGGCAGAAAGACTTGTAAAACACAAGCCGCTCTCCTACTTAAATCACCAACAAGCTATTATCTTTCATATTCATTTTTATAACTCATAAGACATCAGTACCATTTACTTCTCAGTTCCAGTAAAGCTCGCTCTCATGCTCATAAATCGTGATGAATTGATTTTATTAAGGTTGAACAAATTCATATTCATTTATAATTAAGTAAGTTTCCTATTAAATATTAAAGTTATGCCCTAAATACTTATCTTACTCTTTGTGAATTGATTTACAAATGTGAAAATGAATCTCACATTCTTTCTTTTAGAATTAGAATAATAATTTCTGTCAAAGCCAAATATCTATCTACATTTATTTACTTGTTGGGGCATAGACACATATAATCCTCCTATAATATTGTGTAATAGTTATTGGCATATAATAATGACTGCCATTTTTATTGTAAATTGTAAATTCCATTTTAAAGACTAGAGGTAATCTATATAATCTTAATCAAAAGTTGAACAAAATATTTATTCTTATTAAACATTTTATTAACACATTTGGTTTTCAACTTTTTTTATTATTCAATAATTATTTTAATATTAAGGCTCACTGTCTGTAATGGCAACCCGAACATACATATATGAGTTGATTTATAAATATCCTTAGTTATATTATTATATGTTATTAGGGTCAAATCAGGGGACTCAAATCATCATCATCTGTTGAGCTAGTTTCTTGGCACATAGTAATATACCATCAACATATGTCATCCATTGATTGATCTGAGCTCGTGAGTTGGGTTTGAATTCAGTTTGATCTGGAGTAAAATCTGTGGTTAGACTGAGTTTGAATCCAACTTTGTGGTTTGGGTCATGTTCTTGTTGGGTGACATCTTTTGACCGGTACAATATATATATATATAAATTTGTAATTTTTATCAAGCTTTATATTTTTTTATTACAAACTAGAATTTTATTACTAATATATTATAACAGTCCGAAAAAAGGAGTCTTATCATATCTACACTACAGAGCGCCACTAGGCTACTTGAACCTAGAAAATTTATAGAGTAGGCAGATACATAAGTTAAGAAAAAAAAATTATATGTATTTTATTCCAACCATTAGCCCATTGTCACTAGCTCAGGGAGATGCAGAGATTTATAAAATATTAATTCTTATCTAATAATATTTCATTTAAAAAAAATAAGTAAAGGAAGCCACTGCCAGTAATTAACATACAAACATTTATTTACACACATATAAATTTTGAATCATTTTAGAATCACTTTTACTTTTAAATGTTTCTTTTATAAAACATCAGAAATTTACTTTAAAATTTAACTCACATTTTAACTTTGTTTTTTGAATTTAACTTACGTTTAAACTTTTATTTTCTAAGTTCGCACAGATGAATTTAATATTTTATTAATTGTGGTGTATGAATAGACTACATAGATTGCATTTGGTAAAGAAAATATTCTATCCCTGATTTAACCTTAGGCCAAAGGTTCGCAGCCAAACCAATGTCAATCCATCTGATATATCGATGCATTCAATGCAGTATGAATATGACAGCACAAAATACCATACTGTCAGGAATGTACATCTGAACAGCATGGTCAGAAGACATTGACTGTCATCCAGACAGGAATGCTACATCTGTCTGGCAAAAAGAACAATAAAAAAACTCCATAGGAAGGGACTGTGGTCCTTTTTGCTGACTTACGATCCCATTCCATAGGCAAAAGGGGGTGTGCGGCATATGATACGATTCTGCAAGTAGCAAATCTTATACTACATCTACTAATTACACCAATATATCCAATCCATTAACCCAATTTAACTACAAAACAAATAACCTAAGATTACCCTCCCTTAAACTAACATATATAATTTTACAAATCTATGCAGACCTTCACGCCGGACCTAAATTTTAGCACTTATTACAAGTTGTTTTAATAAAAAAAAAAAATCATAACAAAAACTTAAAAGAACGAAAAATAAATTAATGGAAATGATTTAACATTCTAATAATACATTCCATAAAAATAATTATTAAATAATTTAGTTTGGTCAGATAGGCAATACTATTGCTATCATTTAAATACTGGGAAAGTTTTATATTTAATGTTAATAAATTATCTAAAGTTCTTACGGTTTTAAAAGGTTCATATTTTGTAATTGTTTGTAATTTTGAATGTGAATTCCCATGCCATCCTGAAGATATTGGTATCCAGTTAGCCATTGGTCCTTTATGGTAGCTGGTATTTTATTGCCGGGCCCAGTGTCCTATAGTCCGCAATATGGGGAAAATGATGTTTCATTTCTTTTATAACAACTGAAGGAATTGAAAGTTCATTTTTCAATCCCTTTACCTCCAACTCTCTGACTTAACACATCTCTGTCTTCTCTTAATTAAACTTTTTTTATTTCCAAACTTTACCTTTTATTTCAAACTTTTGGATTCAGTGGACTTTATGTCATGATGATGATGATTTTTTCATTCTGGTCCATTTCCTGAGGGATTTCTTTTATTGGCTATTAGTTTCTAATGTTTTTTCTTCTATCTGACCTTTGCTTATACATTTTGAAATGCCCAAGGGCTAGTTTACTTTTACTAATTAAAATAATCATTTCCATTTTATAGAATAGAATTAATTAAATTATTTTACAAACTTAAAGATATATTTTTATCTCTAAATCTTTTTAAGTTTTTGCTTTTAAAATACTTTTTCTTTTTCAATAAACTTTTCTTTTAATAATTTTTCATCTGTGTGATTTTATATTATTAGAGTTTAGATGATTTTTAATTTTCAATTTTTAATTCTTAAAAAAGAAGTTTTTATATGCGAACTTTTCAATGTCTAATTTTTAAAATAAATAATGTAATGGCGTATGTGCCCATTACAGTATATGTGTTTTTTACTATAAATTATCCATCATTCCCAATACTTAATATACAATTACTATACTGTTAAAACTATTTAAACATTTATATCAAAACTTACATGCTAATTAATGAAAAACAATCCACTATTTCAGGTAGCTAAGGTTTGTTTTGGGTGTGATTTTAATCTACCCTCAAAGTATATATGAATGTGTATAGTGTGTGTGTATTGGACACATTATGTACATGTACATGCATTTAAAGAAACAAATGAGCTACTACTGTAAAATAATATAATTCACACTTCAAAAATGTTGAAAATGAATATTTTTTTCATTTGTAGACATATTTATTTTAAAATAAATAATAAATATCATTAACAACAGCTATATAAATATATATTAATAATAATTATATCACATGATCACCATCTATTAAGCTTGGATTGAAAATATTGTGTTTTCAATTTCATTCTCATACTTTTTTAGTTAAGTAGAGATAAAAGGTGACTGATGGAGGATTGTATTAAATTCTATGATCAAGGTGCAGTGCTCTCAGATCCAAGGCTCCTCACTGATGAAGTCCACAATGCAGAAACTAGTATGAGGATATTGGACGATGAAGCACTAAATGGGGATTTTATGCACAAGCCTTTTTGCATCCATTGATTACTCTCATTGTCACAGGGTGGCAATACTGTATGAAGAGTTTTGCCTGCTTAATAATAATTATACATAAAAAGTCATTTTCTGCACATAGTTTTGTGCTCTTTTCAAATGTTATGCATCTATTTTAATATTAACCAATTATTGCAGATAGAATGATGGAAGTAAAATAAAATAAAATATGGATGCAATGTGCAGAAAAAGCTTTTTTGTGTATAATTATTATTAATATATTTATGTAGTTTTTGTATGTGATATTTTTATTATATAATATAAGTATAAAATAAAACAGCTGTGGTCTTCAATTATTTTCATTTATGATGATATACTTCATTTATATATATGCAAACATTTTTTTTTTATAATTTTAAATATTGTTAGTTTCATAACAAATAATTTAATCAGAAAGTAACTTAAAGAAAACAGTTTAGCTAATTAATATAATTGATAGTAATTAGTATAATTGATAGGCTAAATCCATAATGTGATTTTTTGCTAACAAATCAAAATTTATCTGACATTTTACCTTTATTAGCTTTAAAAAGAAAATTATTTTAGTGTAATTTAGCTAAAGAAAGTCATTTCCTAGTTAAATATATTAAATAAAATACCATAAATTTGGATACATATTTACTTTTTATATACCCACATATGAGTATGTGTGAGCAGAATTACAGAAATAGTTTCTGAAGATACTGTGGCGGAACTCATGTGCAGTTGGAAATGAAAAAATAATGCATTCCATTGCACTGGTCATTATGATGAGGTACAATTTTAAGCACACTATGATTTTGTTCATCATTTTTGATCCAAGGTAATAAGTTTTAATAATCACATCTCAAGCTAACAACATAACTCTTTTTGTATAGTTTATATAAAAGTAATAAATCATTTATCTGGCCAATAATCCAATTTTCAAGATGAGGTAATGTCAATAAAAAGACTAATACTTTTTAATACTTATACTAATGTATAAGACTTTTATATTATCTTTATAAAACTTGTGTATGATAAATAGACAATTTTTAATAATTTAAAGCTAATCAAACAATATTTAAAAACAAATTAAATTAAGAAATTTTAGCAAAAATTTTTTTTTTAACAGTTTGATTGTAGGGTTTACTTTTATCACATAAAGTTTATTTCTATTAATTCATAGTTATTCTATTTTTTCCTACGAATTATAATCTATTATTATTTTAGATAATATTTTTATACTTTTTTTATGCTTGCTGAATCAATGCTTGAAAAATATCAGTATTTATCTTTTTAAATACATTGTTAATATTCTATTAAAAATAAGTTTAATAATGGAATAAATATAAATAATCAGAAAATATTTTAAAATATTGCATCTAGTTATGATTATATAACATAATAAAATAAAGTGTTTTTATTAGTTATCAGCAGCAATACCAACTCCTAAGTAAGCGTGGTGCACAAACTCAAAAAAAAAGAAAACAAAAATGTATAGGTAGACAATTCTGAAGCCACTAAACTGTAAAAAAAAAACAAATTTGGAAATTTTGTGAAATCCAGGAACACAGTTAAGTGGTGTCATATCAAACATGAGGGCAAAGTTGGGAACATGATATCAGATTGTCATTGGCCAAACTGGTCAGCTTTGAATTTAAATGCATTGTGTTGTTGTAATTTCACCTTAAACTATACACATATTCATTGCATCTAATATTAACCAATACCCATTCGAAATAGCTAATGGAAATTTTAGTGTGGAGGGATAGCTGAGAGCCCATCAGATGTATCTTCCAGATCAAATATGTGTTGCATTAGGCAGATCTTTTTATGGATAAGTATTTCTCCCCTTGTTATAGGCATTAGTGAGGTTTTGAATATGAACAGGTGTATTAAAAGTAGAATAACTCATGATAATGCATTTGTGTTTATTAGGCAAAACTAGAAGTTTGGAGGGTGGATCTGGTTCATGTAGTATGATCAGTATTAAAAATAGAATGTTTATACATGATATGTAAGGCTGGATGGGGGAAAGTGACATGTTTTTGGTTTGTATAGCATGATGTAGAGTTCTGAAAATAAGAATTTGGGAGTACTTGTGGTGAATAACATTCTCACTCTTTTTTGTACAATTCCCATTACTGTTTATGTCATATTTAGGTTGAGTGTAGGCATTTAGTTAGATTGGACAAATAGACTGAAACATTGTGTGTAGAAACATAAGTCAATGAGGAAAGCATGGCAACTATTGTCAAAGAAGATCAAGTCAGACAGGAGGAACCCTTTATCATTCATTAATGGAAAGGTGAGTGGTGTAACTATTTGAGGTGAATCACATAGTAAGATATCCAATTGAGGGATAATGCAAGCAGAGGTGATATCAAGAATTATCTTTGTGATAATGGTAGTTCCAAGGATATATAGACAAATATGCCATACAGTTTAATTATATAGTAATGTAGTGTGTCTATGAATAGGTTTATATCTATATAAACATTGAATGAGTAAAAAGGTAATCTAGCTTTACATCAAAGCTAGTACCAGCTGATAGTGATGAGTTGCTTGTAAAGAAAACATAGAACCTATGTGCACTAAATTCAAGCACGAGTGCGTGTGCAGCACAACTGTTCCCAAAAGCTATTAATACAAAATAGCTAACTAAAAATAATAAACTAGCTGAGCGCTTTCAAAGAATCTTGCCTTCATAATCATAGCTTGCTAATACATTTAATGATATGCAAATATGCTAATTCCATTTTTTTAATAAAGCATAGCATGTGTCCTTCCTATTTATGGCATCATTGTCTCATGAGATGAATAAAGCCTCTTTGATTTTTCTTTTAAGGTCATGTCTCTCTCTACACACGATTATGGGATTGTCTGGAATGCACTCATGGTGACTTGTGCTCTGGTGCTGATAGAAAACTGAATAGGTAGAAGAATTGTTGCGAGCTCTATTGTATGCATATTTATGTTGTGCTAATCGTGTGACCAAAGATGCTCTACTTTCCCCATAATATGTGCCTTTACAATTATTATTGGAACATGCAATATTATATATTGTGTGGGGGGGGGTCTGTAAAAGTGGAGTTTGGTCTTTAGTGTTATTAATTAAATTGTTAGAATTTGGAGGGGTTCAAAAACAAAGCTGATATTTGTTGTTAAGGATGGAATGCAATTTCTTGTGTAAATTGGATATATATATATATATGGAAGCAATGTGAGAGTTAAGATGTTTATTCTGTATATGTAAAATTTTTTTGTCAACAATGGATTGCCTGAACCCTAAATTCAATAGGTTATCTCTGTACTCTATTACATTTGCTTTTGCAACTGCCTCAATTTTACACAACAATCTGTTTCTGTGCAAAAAAAGATGCTAGGCCGGATAATTTATGTGCTATAGGTGTGTTAGATTGGGGGTGTGTATGGCATCTGATATCCATTGACAAAAAAATTTACATATACAGAATAAACATTAACTCTCACATCACAAAGGATAAACCCAGATTATTGCTTCTATATATATCCAATTTACACAAGAAATTGCATTCCATCCTTAACAACAAATATCAGCTCTGTTTTCAAACCCCTCCAAATTCTAACAATTTAATTAATAACACTAAAGACCAAACTCCACTTTTACATAACCCCCCCACACAGTATATAATATTGTATGTTCCAATAATAATTGTAAAGGCACATATTATGGGAAATGTAGAGCATCTTTGGCCACACGATTAGCACAACATAAATATTCATACAATAGAGCTCGCAACAATCCTTCTACCTATTCAGTTTTCTATCAGCACCAGAGCACAAGTCACCATGAGTGCATTCTGGACAATCCCACAATCGTGTGTAGAGAGAGACATGACCTTAAAAAAAATCAAAGAGGCTTTATTCATCTCATGAGACAACGATGCCATAAATAGGAAGGACACGTGCTATGCTTTATCAAAAAATGGAATTAGCATATTTGCATTTCATGAAATGTATTAGCAAGCTATGCTTATGAAGGCAAGATCCTTTGAAAGCACTCAGCTAGTTTATTATTTTTAGTTAGCTATTTTGTATTAATAGCTTTTGAGAACAGTTGCGCCATACACACACTCGTGCTTGAATACATAAATTTCCCAAAAGTAAAAAAAATATTTGACTTATGTGAACTTAGGTAAATGGTTGTGTCAATTTGAGAATCATTCTAAATCTTCATTTCTAAAAGACAAGAATAATCGGTTATGAGTATTGCATATATTTATTTATTTGCTAATTTTTATATGGAGTGAATTTAAGCTTCCTATATTGAACAATATTTTTTTTAATTTTTATGTTTGATGATATATAAAAAAACTACTAGATTTAAGAGAGTGTAGAACAAGCTTTTATTGTGGACTTGCATCTCAGGAATTGAAGATATGGTCTAGTCCAGGATTGAATTGCAGGTTTGAAGATGTCAACAGTGATATTTGACTGACATATGTTCTTTTGAATATTAATTCCTGCATGTGATGATTGAGGTGTATTATTCTGTCTGATGTTTTTTTTTTTTGGAATTATTTGTGTGATGAGATTTGGATCTTTGCAATATTTTCTGTTTGGAAATTGAATTGTATCATGTTCTGGATTGTAGTCAATGAGTATTCACTTTTTTAAATGATGTATTAATTGATCTTATTCCAAGGCTTAGATTGTTGATTGAGAATTAAATGGAATTGTGTCTGGGACTGTGGTCCTATGGAATTGACTCATCAGATGAGATGCAAAATAAAATGAGTTTTGGATTGACTGCTTTTAACTTTTTAGATTTGCAATTTTTTCAAGTATGCCCAAGTTTCCTCTTAACAGGATATATCTGAAATGAGATTTCAAAGACCAGAAAGCTCAATACTAACAATACTAAGGTATCCATGATTTATGTGGATATTTTTGATAATGATAGTGGTGTGACATTCATATCAGGAATGTTTGACTCCTGTTTTTCAATTGCAGCTGGTGTTTCAGTGTGTTCATTTCTGGATCTGGGTGCCTGCTTAGTATTGTAATTAGTAGTTCAATATTTTTAACTCATAAGTTTATTGGGTTGTGGATATTTCAATCTAGGATGATGTCTATGAGTAATATGCCATCATCTGGGTATGAGGTGGTGTCATTTTGCATTTGTGGGTGGGTGTTATTTTCAGTGGAAGTTTGGTTTTTATTGCAAATGCATTGTACAATATATTCTCCTATTTGTTTACACTGAAGACACAGATTAGTGGAGCAATTGATGGTTAAATGCCCATGCTGACTGCAAGAGAAGCATTGAAGTTTTATGCATCTTATGTAAATGTGAAGTATGACCTCTTACTCAAAGACGTAGCTGGGTATATTGGTGATGTATATGTTTTTATTTAGCTTTACTTTAATTAAAATTTGTTAATATATATATATATTGTAACAGGAACTGGGTTCAAACCCTGTTACAAAAGGAAGGAAAATGTAGTTTATAGATATTTTTTCTTTATTTATATATTATGCTATAATTAATTGTAAAAGTTGCACAGATGAAACACACATGTATTTTATGTAATGAGGGGTATAGGCATATATTTTAAGTGGCATACGTATGTGTAGGTAAATGTTATTGTTAAGTCAAGAAAATAAAATTTTAGAAGATTTTAAAGCAGGTAAAAGAAAAGTTTCTTTTACAATTCTAAACTTCCTGAATTAATTAGAAAAAACATATCTCATTGTTCAATAAAAAAAAAGACAGAAAGCAGAATCCAACTGCTTGAATAGATATATATTTTTTTGTGTTTGTTGGATTTTGCAGAAATAACTTTTAGAGAAATGAACATGGAATGCCATTATTTATTGAACTCTTTTCGATTTCTTTTGTTTAATTAAAGTGGATGAGAAGATTTATAATTAAAAAGTTCAGGAATTTAAAAAAAAGAATTAGATAAGTAAAAGTCAAGATTGCTAAGTGGTTTTCCTTTTGTTGACATTTTATAAGAAAATCTATTTTTGGAAACAAAGGAATACCAGTGATAAGGAGAAAGGCAACTGGGATTGATTAATTAATTTTTAGAAAATGGACAGTTGAGCTGTGCTGGTCTAACATGTAAGAAGAGTAGGTGGTCTAAATTATTATTAAAGAAGATTTATTAAGAGAAGATTTGAATACATTAGCAGAAAAGCAGAGAGTTGGGGAAGTAAACTGTGCAAACTGAACTAAATATATAAGAGACCTCATGTATCATATGGAGTAAAATCACCATCTTTCCGGGGTCAGTGTTTGGATTCCAGCCATTTTACCTATGCCATGTAAATATATACCTCAGTTAACATCCCCATTTGCCCTTCAGAACTACAACTATATTGAATCCAGTGCAGATCGTCCTCCATTCCAGAATTTAGACAAAAGAAGAAGGAACAGTAAATTGAATATGCCACTTTAGAGGGACTAAAGGAATGAAATATTAATTGGAAGTGATGGATGCCATATTTTCCTAAGCAGGATCCCAGGAACTGCCTTACAAGTGCACTCGGAAACACATATGCAAGTTATTTAGACTATATTACACCGGTAAATATACACCTATTATACCATTTTTAAATCCTTAACTGTGCGATTATTTAGTAATATACCTGTATTGTTAATTTTCTTTTTTTTTCTCTTTAATGGTAATTCATTAAAAATATTTATTATATATATATATATGTGTGCCATTTATTGTTTATATTTTTTAAATAAATATTAGTAGATCAGAAATTAAATTAGTTATTTATTTCGATACTTGTTATAGAATTTATATGTTCCAAAGTCTTATACACGTGCATGCTGGTGTGCATTTAATGATAATTTAAATCAATGCAGGTTAGATAAAAAGGTGTTTGAGGATTTTAAAAGTGTTATTTTAAACTTTAATGGGAGTAAAAGAATATAGAAAGGAATTGATTTGAAACTTCATTCCCTTTCGTTTCTTCTCTGGCGCAATATGCTACCACACCCTGAGCATTAAGGTGGGCATCTAATTAAATGGCTGAATCAAACAAATGTTTATTAGACCCTACAATTCTTGTTAAATAACAAGATTGACACTTGGCAATGAACAAAAAAAAATATATGTTGTCTATAAATGTATAGGTCTAGTTAAAGATAAGTTAAAGCTGGGAGGGTCCAATTTAATTACCTGATATACGTGTGTTTTGCTGTCAGTTTCTCCACTTACCCTTTTGAATGACCCAAAGTTTGGAAAAACTTTGTATGAGGGGTGAATGACTCAATTTTATGGGAAAACTTCGTACTGGAAGGGCTATCAGTAATGCACACATCTCTGTAAAAATTCATCCTCGGAAAAAAAGAATAACTGTAGAAAAAGTTGGTTTGATAAGGATAAAGATTTGAATTCAGATGATTTGAAATTTAAAATTTAAACCATAAACATACACTACTATGGTGTCAATTGATTCAATGGACTCCCAACAATGGGGCTTTTGAAGAATGGAGATCGATAGGGTGAATGCAGCTGAAGGATATAGAGGGTGCATTAATCAAAAAGAAAGAACATTTTTTTTTAAATGGGAAAAAAAGAGAGAGAGAGAGGAAATAGAGTCATTTTTTTTTTAAATATAAAGATTCGTGGCTGTTCAGTTAAATATTTTTTTCTGGGAGAGAAAAATGATTTAGAAATAGAATTTAATGGTAGATGGGCAAATAGGGCAAAAACGAAAAAGGGGAAAAATAACAAATATTACGTGAAGAATGGTCGGGGAGCTGGGACATTGAACCCGGAACGTATTGTTAATCTCACTAAAAAAATAATATAAAATCAAAATCAAATAAAAACTAGGTCACAGAGTAATATAGATTCAGAAATGTCGGACAAAAGAAAGGAAATGGACATGTTTAAACAGATCATAAAGTTGCAAGAAATGGAAGAAAGGTTATGAAAAGAAATAAGGGATGTAAAGGAAGAAATGAACGAAAGGTTATCAGAAGTGGAGATAAAAAATGAAAAGGGTTTGGCAGAATTGGAGAAAAAGTTGTGTGAAGAAATAAGAATCAGTAAGGCAGGGTGGGGGAGAGTGAAAAGCAAGTGACAGATAAATTAGAAGTAGAGGAAAATACAGAGGAAAATGAAATTAAGCCAAAGGCTGAAGGGAAAGATGAAGAAAAGGGAAAGATGGGCCAAGTCATAGGAGAAAAGATAAGGGAAGAGCAGCAAATCACGGAGAAAGGGATAGGTAGCCAGACAAATGTTAACCAATTTCTTAAGATTCATTCATTCACCGGCCAAATAGAAGAGGCACCAGTAGAGCACCTCAAGAGCCTACAGAGGTACTTTAACATAAACGAAATGTCTGAAGGGAACAAGGTAATAATAGCATGTAGCAATTTGGTGGGGAATGCATTGTCATGGTGGGAGTCACTGTTTTGCCAACCTCGAACATTTAAAAAGTATACTGAAGCTGTGTGTGAAATGTTTTGGTTAGAAGAGCGGCAAGAGGTCATTAGATACCGCATAATGCAGGAAAAGTATAGAGTAAATGGGAAAGAGAACTAAACACAATTTTTTTGGTGACAAGTAGCTAAATTGTGAACTTTGGACAAATGCAATATGATGGAGCGACACATAATTAGAATCATCAGGCATAATTTGCCAACAAGGATCGAACAGATGCTGATAGGAAACTAGAGGTCATCGATTGAAGATGTGGCTGAAATGTTGAATGCTGTAGATATGAGTGAAAGTGAACAGGATAAACTATAGATCAAGGCCAATGGAGAAATGATGATCAGGAAAAGGATTCTAACTGCCAGAAACCATAACAAAAATAAAATGAAATTTATGGAGAATAGAAGGGAAGGGAAAAGACATATATATATATAGGAAAGAGTTAGGGTCAGAATTGTTTTTTTTTTTTTTTTGCTAGCCTTCAAAACGAAATAAACCTCATTTTGAAATCTTTCAAATGGGGGGCATTGTAACAGGAACTGAGTTCAAACCCTGTTACAAAAGGAAGAAAAATATAGTTTGTAGATATTTTTTTTTCTTTATTTATATATTATGCTATAATTAATTGTAAAAGTCACACAGACCAAATGCTTGTGTATTTGCTGTAATGAGGGGTATAGGCATATATTTTAAGTGGCATACATATGTGTAGATAAATGTTATTGTTGAGAACAAGAAAATAAAATTTTAGATTTTAAAGCAGGTAAAAGAAAAGTTTCTTTTACAATTATAGACTTCCTGAATTAAATAGCAAAACGTAAAAAAGCAGAATCCAACTGCTTGAATAGATATATATATATTTGTGTTTGTTTTAATTAAATGGATTTTGCAGAAATAATTTTTAGAGAAATGAACATGGAATGCCATTATTTATTGAACTCTTTTCGATTTCTTTTGTTTAATTAAAGTCAACGAGAAGATTTATAATTAAAAAGTTCAGGAATTTAAAAAAAAAATTATATAAATAAAAGTCAAGTTTGCTAAGTTGTTTTCCTTTTGTTGACATTTTATAAGAAAATCTATTTTTGGAAACAAAGGAATACCAGCGATAAGGAGAAAGGCAACTGGGATTGATTAATTAATTTTTAGAAAATGGACAGTTGAGCTCTGCTGGTCTGACATGTAAGAAGAGCAGGTGGTCTAAATTATTATTGAAGAAGATTTATTAAGAGAAGATTCAAATAAATTAGTGGAAAAGCAGTAAGTGGGGAAGTAAACTGTGCGAATTGAACTAAATATATAAGAGACCTCATGGATCGCATGGGTTAAAATCACCATCATGCCGGGATCAGTGTTCAGACTCCAGCCATTTTACCTATGCCACATAAATATAGACCTCAGTTAACATCCCCAATTGCCCTTCAGAACTACAACTATATTGAATCCAGTGCAGATCATCTGCCATTCTGAAATTTAGCCAAAAGAAAAAGAAACAGTAGATTGAATACGCCACTTTAGAGGGACTAAAGGAATGAGATATTAAGTGGAAGTGATGGACACCATATTTGCCTAAGCAGGATCTCCAGAACTGACTTACAAGTGTACTCAAAACACATATGCAAGTTATTCAGACTATATTGTGCTGGTAAATATACACCTATTATACCATTTTTAAATTCTTAACTGTGCGATTATTTAGTAATATACCTGTATTGTTAATTTTCTTTTTTTTTTGTTTTCTCTTTAATGGTAATTCATTAAAAATATTTATTATATAAATATGTGTGCCATTTATTGTTTTATTTTTTAAATAAATATTAGTAGATCGGAAATTAAATTAGTTATTTATTTCGATACTTGTTATAGAATTTATATGTTTCAAAGTCTTATACACGTGCATGCTGGTGTGTCTTTAATGATAATTTAAATCAATGCAGGTTAGATAAAAAGTTGTATGAGGATTTTAAGAGTGTTATTTTAAACTTTAATGGGAGTAAAAAATATAGAAAGCTATAGAAAGAAATTGATTTGAAACTTTGTTCCCCTTCGTTTCTTCTCTGGCGCAATGTGCTACCACACCCTGAGCATTAAGGCAGGCATTTAATTAAATGGCTGAATCAAACAAATATTTATTAGACCCTATGATTCTTGTTAAATAACAAGATTAGTGCTTGGCAACAAACAAAAAAAATATACATTGTCCATAAACATAGAGGTCTAGTTAAAGATTAAGTTAAAGCTGGGAGGGTCTGATTTAATTACCTGATATATGTGTGTTCTACTTTCGGTTTCTTCACTTATCCCTTTGAATGACCCAAAGTTCAGGGAAACTTTGTATGAGGGGTGAATGACTCAATTTTATGGGTAAACTTCATATGGGAAGGCTATCAGTAATGCATGGGTCTCTGTAAAAATTCACCCTCAGAAGGAAAGAATAACTGTAGAAAAAGTTGGTTTGATAAGGATAAAGGTTTGAATTCAGATGATTTGAAAATTAAAATTTAAAATGTAAACGTACACTACTATGGTGTCAATTGATTCAATATATATATATATGAATTAAAGTGTTCTGGAGGTAATAGATTGTTTGGAGTAAAACCACTTTTTCCAAAACATTTCTATTAATCTTTGGAAGTCTTCCATATTGTATCCTAAATAGGTATTTCTAATAATTCTAACAGTATAGCATTGATGGTATTCATTGACAACAATGAATACAAAACTACATACTGTCTGACATTTTTAAAATCATTTTTTGGTCTGAATTGAAAAATTCAATAGCAAACATTTGTATCATACATGGCAAAACCCATGCAAACCTAAAATCAAGAATAGTCCAAAACATTTATTTGTATCAAAGAGCCAAGTTGAACAGAACTTATAGGTCAGTATTTATTGATCATAAAAATAACAGTGGTCATTCCTTCAAACTTACCAATACTAAGATTGTCTGCCTTGAAAATAATAATAAAAAATGGAAAATAAAAAAAATCTTGGCATATTATCAGATTTCAAAACTTTATAAACATTAGAGCGAATAGCATTTCTCTTAGTAAACATTGGTCATTTAACACAACATAGCTTGAAAATTTTTGCATACAAATATGCAAATTTATAATAATCAGTGGTCAGTTTATTTTACACACAGATGGATATTGTTAATATTTTGCTGATTTTATTTCCAGAATGTGCTTTGACAAAGATACACCTATTGAAAACCTGGGTTAGGAAAGAATAAAGTTTTAGAATCACATTTATTACTATGTTTGAGTTTCAGTTTTATCAAATATAATATGCACATATATACTCTGTCCTCAAATTATTTTTTCATTTATAGGATGACACTAAGATTTTTCAGAATATAGAGGATGAATAAAATTGAAAACTTAAAACATGAATAAGATTAAGTTCAAAGCTAATCATTTTTTAAAATATCTTTCATGTTTTATAAACAGGAGCTTTAAATAAAACTAATATTTCAATACGGGATTATAAAAACAGTAATGGTGATCCTAATTAAATATCTTGCCCCAATTTTTTATTAGTAATCCCTTTTTTTCTCTGCAAACTTTTATGAGAAGCAATTTAGTTCCAACTTAGGTTAGTAAATCCTGAAACTTTATATATCATCTTTAATTGAAGCTGTTTTTAAAATAATATAGGAAAATGATCAATTTAATATAATAATAATAATAATAATAATAATAATAATAATAATAATAATAATAATAATAATAATAATTATAATTTATTATTATTATTATTATTATTATTATTATTATTATTATTATTATTATTATTGTTTCAATAAAGGTTTTATTGATCTCAATGGTTTACACAAGTTTACATCTAGAAAATTTCAATTTTAACATACAATGAGTAATATTGGGTAAGGATATATAAAGGAATTTAGTGGTTACACTTTGTGGTTAATGGACTATAACAATATAAAAAATAAAATCAAAAATAATCAGTTCTAAAGTTTGGTGAGCTTATTTAGTTTTGTCTGCATGGCTTTTTGAATATTAGTTGTATGATAGTTTTTTTTCCCAGCACTCTCATAATTGATGATTACCTTAACAATGACCACATTGCTGCATATAAGTGAGAGTTGGTTATTATTCTATCTCTATTTTGAATGTGTAACAGTTTGTTGCTAAATGAAGCTGGGTGTCAGCTGGTATTATTGCCAATTAAAAAAGTACATCTGGTGCACTAGTATGCACATAGTACAAATGTGGCCACTTTAATGCTCGGTATTATATTATAATAATAATAATAATAATAATAATAATAATAATAATAATAATAATAATAATAATAATAATAATAATAATAATAATAATAATAATAATAATAATAATAATAATAATAATAATAATAATAATAATAATAATAATAATAATAATAATAATAATAATAATAATAATAATAGCGATTAAGCCAATGCATATGCACTTTAATGATAAATTATGAGTACTCTCACTTTTTTTCAGACACAAGATATAGTATTTTAGAAAGAATGGAATGAATCCACCCATTCTTTCAACCCAAACATTTATGTATGGGCAAATCTTAAGCATATGAAAATGAGAGCATGAAGGTGTTAAGCAATCACTTTAAATTACATTTGTTTTGTTTGAATGAATGACATCTGCGAAACATTTACAATTTATGACCTGTCATTCTTTAGTTGAAATTAAACATATATAATGAGATATTATTTTATATAGTGGTATGTTTTAATACTGTAATAGTGATATTAGCAATTAAGCCATTGCACATGCACTTTAAAAATAAATTATAAATGAATACTCTCACTTTTTTCCAGACATAAGATATAGTATTTTAAAAAGAATGGAATGAATCCACCCATTTGTTCAACCCAAACATTTATGCATGAGCAAATCTTAAGCATATGGAAATGAGAGTGTGAAGGTGTTAAGCAATCACTTTAAATTATTATTATTATTATTATTATTATTATTATTATTATTATTATTATTATTATTATTATTATTATTATTATTATTATTATTATTATTATTATTATTATTATTATTATTATTATTATTATTATTTTGTTGATTCTATTTGAATTGAAATGATATTAGGATCTCAATTGTTTTTGGTTGGGAATATATATATTCCTCCTTATATTAATATAATTGAACTAAATAATGATTTGGAGAAATTGGAAAAACATTTACTTAATTATAAGCATAATATTTTGATCTGTGGTGACTTTAATGCACGATATGTAATGACAGCAGATGAAATAACTGGACTATGCAGTGATGAAATAAATAAAGGACAAATAATTACAGAATTTATTAATATAACTGGTGTAGGACAAAGAAATCAGTTAAAGAATAATAATGGATGTGTTCTAGATTTTATATTAATTAACTTTAGTGATGTAGATGTGAGGCATAGTGTGCAACTATTATTGAAAGAAGACTCTAATAATCCAGCAATTGAGTTTTTGGTTTATGTCAAACATATATCATTAAATAAGGGTATGATAACTTCAAATAGAAATTATAAACTTGGTGATTATTATAATTTATATTGTGACATTAAGTATGCTGATTGGGACCAAATATATTGTTCCCCAAATGTAAATGAGGCAGTACATCTGTTTCAAAAAATTATGCAAAACATTTTAAACAATAGAATAACATTATGCTATGAATCATCTAAAAAATATCCTCCTTGATTGTCTAAGAAATTGATTTGTATTTACAAAAGAAAACATAAGCATCATAAGTTGTTTAAGAAATCAGGATCAATAATATGTTATAATAACTTTATAAATTTTAGAAGATTATTTAAAACTATAGAAAAAAATGATTTCAAAAAATACATTGAGAAACTAGAGGACAACATAAAGTGCAATTCAAATTACTTTTGGTCATTTATTAAAAAGTATTCCGGTGTAAAAAATAAAATGTCAATTGACAATGGGAGTCTTACAGCTGATGAGTTTGCCAACTACTTCTCATCATGTACAGAGAAAAATGTGCCATCTAAATCATATAAAGTTAAATCTGCTTTTAAAAGTAATGATTTGATAGTTATTGACTCATTAAATTATAATGACATTTTATTAGCAATAAAACAGCTTAAAATAAAAAAAAGTTTTGGATATGATATGCTACCTGTTTTATTTAAAAAAGATGTGCTAAACTGCTAGCTCCAGCGCTTTGTTGTATTTTTAATATCTCTTTACAACAAGGTATTTTTCCTGATTCTTGGAAAGTTGCAAAAGTTATACCAATCAATACCAAAAGTCAAATCAAATAATGTTAGTAATAATAGACCTATTTCATTATTATGTATAGCTGGAAAAATCTTTGAAAAATGTGTGTATAAAAAAATAATAGATAAAGTATGTAAATCTTTATCTAAAACACAACAAGGTTTTATCCCAGGTAGATGTGTTGAGACTAATTTGATACATATTCAAGATGCTATTGCAAATGCAATTGATAACAGATTACAGCTAGATGTGATTTATTTTGATTTAAGTAAAGCATTTGACCGAGTAGATCACTCTAGATTGATTAGTAAGTTGCACACGATTGGTTTTAGTTGTGAACTTTCGCAGTGGTTCATATCTTTTGTCTCAAATAGACCTAATTTTGTGTCTTTTGGGTCTGCAAAATCATACACATATTTTAGTAATGCTGGAGTGCCTCAAGGAAGTATACTTGGACCATTGCTTTTTTCAGTTTATTCTTTGGATATAGAGCAGCGTGTAAGTGGTTCTGACATTCTCTGCTTTGCAGATGATATTAAACTATATAAAACTATTAAGAATTTTGATGATCAGAAGATTTTGCAGTCTGATATCAAAAACATTTCAGGATTGGTGTGTGGGAAACTATATGGAAATTAACATTGAAAAATGTTGTGTCATATCGTTTTCTAAAAAAGCATCTACAAGTCTGTTTAATTATACACTAAACTCAAAAAGTATTTCAAGAAAAGATCATAAAGATTTAGGTATTATTTTTAATAATAATGGAACATTTAATAATAATATTCAAAATATTATTACAAAAAGTTATAAAATAATGGGTTTAATTCTCAGAAACTGTAAAATATTTAAGAAAAATACATGTGTGTATTTGTTTCATACATTGGTCTTACCTATTTTAAATTATGGATCTTTGATCTGGAACTCATGTAAATTAAATAATAGATTAGTACTGGAATAGGTTTATAAAAAATTTTCAGATACATTAAATCAGAAATAATATGTGATGACAATTCACTCTACAAAATATGAATCTATACTGATATGAAGTATTTTAAAAAAATTACATCAGGTATAATAGATGTGAGAAGTTGCCAACAACATTATCATTTAAGGTGAAGATAAAGGCTACAAGATCAAAAAATATGTATAATATTCCAGGATTTAAAAGTGAAACATTAAAAAATTCAGCATTAGTAAGATTACCTAGATTGTACAATAAATACTTTAATGCTGTTAATATATTTGAAACAGATGATAGAACATTTAGGACTACAGTGTGAAAAACTCTGCAAATGCTTTGTGAACTAGATTAGCTGTGCATTTTTGTTTGATGTAAAATCTGTTAAATGTACTATTATTATTATTATCATCATCATCATCATCATCATCATCATCATCATCATTATTATTATCATCATCATCATCATCATCATCATCATCATCATCATCATTATTATTATTATTATTATTATTATTATTATTATTATTATTATTATTATTATTATTATTACATTTTAAAGAAACTTTATTGAAAAAGAAAATTTACAATAGGTTACAGGGTTTACAGATTAAATTTTTACAAAGGACAAAAAAATTAAGCATTACATTATTAAAAATTAATAGTAACAAATAATACATAAGTACGTCCACAAAAAATTGGAACAAAATAAACTGCCAAAAAAAAAAAAACATTACAATAAAGATAACATACTGTAAAAATTATATACAAAGGCAAATTAAAAAAAAATTCATTACCAAAGCATAAAATTTTTAAATTATTTTCTTTTGTTTGCAATATACCATGTTACTCACTTGAAGTAAGTCACATTAGAGACCATATATTGATAAATGTTTGTGTTTCTGTTTTTTTATCTCTGTTAGATGTTTATTAATTTATTTTTTGTGTTTTTATGTCTTCTAGTATTTGTGTTTAAACTACATCCGGTGCACCAGAAGGCATATAGAATTAAAGTACTAGCCCTAATATTGAAAAATATACCTTTTTAATTTACTTGTAATAAATGTCTTATTATTATATTTTTCTATGTTGTGATATTGCAGATAGCTTTGCAAATGTGTTCAAGTCTTTGACAAGGGAATAAGAAATGATGTATTGTTTCTTATTCTCGATGACATATGGCACATTTGTCATCTATGTTATGGTAATATCTTCTATATTTTTAAAAATTTAATGCTGGAAGTGCTTCAACATTTATCTTTATCAGGAAGTCAAAATATTTTGGTTCCAATGACAAATATTTATATATTTTACTTAATTGCTTATTATTTTTATTATTAATTGCTTATTAATAATAGACAATAGTATTTCTGCTGTATTTTATATACTTGGATAGACAAGTTTAAATGTTTCCCAGTATTTATATTTAATACTATTTGTTTGAATGGAAGGTATATTTGCATTTATTAATGGTTCAATAGAGCTTTCTAGTAACCTTTGAATGGTGGTAGTGTATCTGTTTGTGTAACTTTCATTGTATGTAATATCTTTGGATATATTCTTGTATAAGTTGCTATGATGTTTATAGTTTTCTGTATAAGAAAAATATAAATATTGTGTAAATCCAGTCAAATCAAAGATAATGACAATTGTAATTTTTTAATGAAAACAGATATGGTTTCTTCCTCCACAATAACTTCCTGCATAGAGTTTAAATATTATTAATAAAACCCTTAAAGAAAATTATAATAGGAGAAATATGTTATTCTAGTTATTACTAACATGTTAAACAGTGATATTTTTGCATATAGTGATAGATATGCCCTCTCCACTGAATTTATTAATTTCTCAATTTTTTCTTTAATTTATTTTGAATTTGTATTCTCATTGCCATAGTACTAAGATGGAAAGGGAAACCTAAGTAAGGGCTAAGTTTTCTCTTGAAATAGTCTGTAATTGGACTTTATGTGAAAATTTTCCAGGCACATGATTTTTCAATGCTAACATTAAGTTTATATGTGTTGAAATAATCTGTTATCATTTTTAAAACATTGGGTATCTGTTTCTTTCTTTTTAAGAAGATGTATATGTCATTTATGTAAGCAATACATGGAACATAGGAGCTCAACTGTGGTATGCATATTTCATTTATTTTAGCTTCAATTTCTTTAAATAGTGGGTTGATGTATATTACAAATAGTAGAGAACTTAGTGAATATCCTTGTGATATGGAGCAGTTTGGTAATATTGATATAGCTGTTTTATAGTAATATATAATTCCCTGTTAAGTAACAAATTAGTGATTATGTAAATATAGACTTTGAAGAATGTAAAGTTTATTAACAGTTATATTAACTTATTTATTAATACATTATCAAAAACTGATTTTATATATAATTGTACTACTACTGGTGCATATTTTTGTTACTTCTTAATGTGTCTATGACTGTTTTATAAATGAATGCTGCCTGGTTAACTGAAGAGCTTTTTTGGAAAATTGATGTTTGGATGTAGTTGGAATGATGTATGTCTCTATTCTGTCTTTGATGACATATTCAGGTATTTTTTGACTAGTGAGCTCTTTGAAACTGGACATAGATCTTCATGTGAGGTTGAGTTTATTTGCTTTTTTAAAAAGGGGACTATTGAGATGGAGTTTAGGTTTGGAATTTTGTATACTTGTTTTGTAAGCAAATTTGCTATATCCTCTAAATATTGTGTAGAGTATGATTATAAATGTGAAAAAACTATGTTTGAGATCCCATGCATACATGGGTGGCAGAAATCTGGGATTTTGTCTAGTTTCTGTTTGAATTCTATCTTTTCAAATATTATATTTCTTTTTGCTTCTCCTAAAAAGAAAGGGGCTAGGTCTAAAGACTCACATGACTGTAATTTTTTAAAGTAATTATATATTGTATTTAGCATGAATTCACCATTTACTATTTAAATAAGCACTTATTTTATATAGCACAATGTTTTTAAAATGTAAATAGTAATAATCAGCCATTAAGCTAATGCACGTGTGCTTTGTGGATTTTAACTATAAATGAATACTCTCACTTTCCAAACACATGATAAAGTCTTTATGAAAAAAATAGAATGAATCCATCTATCCTTTCAACCCAAATGTTTAAGTATGGAAAAATCTTAAGCATTTAGAAAAAAGAGTGTGAAGATATTAAACAATAATTTTAAATCACCTTGACTATGCCTGAATGAATGACATTTGTGAAATTTACTAGAATTTACAATATGTCACTCATAGTTGAAATTAAACATATGTAAATAAGCATTTATTTTATATAGTGCAATGTTTTTAAACTGTAAATAGTAATAATCAGCCATTAAGTGCAAGCATCATTCATTCAGGCATAGTAAAGGTAAATTAAAGTGATTGTTTAATATCTTTACACTCTCATTTTCAAATGCTTAAGATTTGCCCATACTTAAATATTTGGGTTGAAAGGATAGATTCATTTTATCATTTCACAAAGGCTTTATCTTGTGTTTGAAAAGTGAGAGTATTCGTTTATAGTTAAAATCCACAAAGTGCATGCGCATTAGCTTAATGGTTGATTATTACTATTTATATCTACTATTGTTATTTTGTGTTATTGCTGTTGGAACTTTATGTTTAGGTGGCTGCTTAAGGCACCATCTAATATATTGCTTTGTCCATATACAAGTTGGTTTGAGATATAATTTTCTTTTCTTTAATGCTATGTATTCTTTTAATTTGTTTTTTGCTAAATTATGTTTTTTTAAGTGCTATAGCTTTGTCTTTATTTTCATTGTCTACTATATTAATGGTTGCTTTATGCAATTTTTAACTAATGCATATAGTCCTGTGTGGGAAAGGGTGCTTTTTGTAACATGCTGTTTTGTGTGTGAAATAATGTTTATAAATGTTGATCATACTTGGCAGGATCGATTTTTAGTTTTTTAATTTTATTAAGAGGTATATATATTTCAGAATATAGGAATTATGTTGTTTGTAATGGGAGAAGAATTCTTATGGTTTTGCCTGTGTCAAAATATTTTTGTGCAATGAATTCAAGGTTTAAATCAATCATTAGTTCTGCATGTTCTGATGTGGGTGTTAATGAAAGATTGATCATATGATGAAGTGAAGGTGAGTAGAACATTAAGTCGATCAATGATATAAATTTGTCATTGTTGAATGAGATGGCTCCATCAAGAAGACAACACTCCCCAATGACTAAAGGGAACATGATCATGTGAAGCCATTTTTTATGAATTCATCATATGTCATATTGAAATCCCCCCGTAGCAAAGATGGATAACGTGAAGTTGATAACCTAGTGTTTATAATTTGTATAATTGGGTTGATCATTTTTGTATTAAGTAGAATGTATATATATATATATAAATTAATATTTTTGGGAATAAACCGTGTATTATTTTGCATTACAATCCGATAGTTTGATGGACTAGCAACTCCCATTATCAAGGTTAACATTTGAAAAAAAAATCGTTAGATCTCAAACAATAACATGACTCAGTAATGAGATGAGAACTGAGACTCACTTGAAGTAGTTCCACATTCACAATATGAGGCTTATCAAAATGTTTATTTCCCTCAGTTTTTTCACCTATTAATTTTAAGTTAACATTAGATAAAATGAGAGGTTTCCACATAGCTGGAATGTGTTGTGCTTCATTAGTCCTATTTAAAGCAGTAGGTCTCTTTAATATTTCAATTGACTCTCTCATGGTTTTTAAATCATATCTTTCCAAATTAGCAAGTATTTTTGTATTGTCAAAATCAGGTTTGTGACCAATTTCTAAAAAATGAGAAGTAAAAACTGATGTGCTAATTTTTTGATTAAAAGCATTTCTCTGTTCCTTAATTCTGACATTTATTTGTCTATTAGACTGACCCACATAGCTCCTTGAGCAACATAGAATTTCATAAATTCCTTGGTGTTCCAGAAATATTCTGTCTTTAGGTTTATATAAAAAATCAACAATTTTTTTTGCCAGTAGAAAAAGAAGTCTTTATATTAAAACAAGATAGTCTTCTATTGATTTTATCAGTAACCTCTTTAATATAAGGTAAAATTAATCTATTAAAAGAGGAATTGTCAATTCTATTCTCTTTTTTCTTTTTAGTATTAATGTTATGTAAAACCTTATATATGATGTTTTTTTTATAATTATTAGAAAGTAGAATATATATAATATTTATTGCATTTGATAGATATAGGAAGGTTATAATTATTATATATGTATTCATATGCAGTATTTTGAAACTTGAAAAATGATTACTTTTAGTCATTATTATTTCTGTGCCTGCTGATGATGAAAAAGTGTCAGTAGAAAAGATTGTAAAGGCTATATTATTTGTGTAGTGTGCTAGTTAGTTGTAGAACCATTATATATTTTTGTTTGGAGTATGCCTAATACATGTAGCTTTATTTTTTCATGCCATTTTTTAAATTGATATATTTTTCTATAGCAATTAAGCCTCTTATATTGAACGAACAAACTTTAAATTTAATCGTAATATATATATACAATATCGTATAGGTACAATATATATATATATATAAAACCAAATTCACTTGTTAGTCTGTGAATTTAAAAAAAGGATTATACGTGTTTTTATGTAATTAGTTATATTTCCATTTTTATTAATTATTGTTTTAACTCTCACTTTTGTTATTATTTTTTTATACAATGGGAACATAATATATTTGCCTGACTTGATATTACTTCTTCTTCCACCATGGAATAATAGAATTAAGAATCTTCTTTATTTTTCTTAATTGTAAGTTTTTACTGAGGTTTTTTGCGATTGAAGGGGATTCCTATCACTCTCATCTATGTTAATATTTTTAAGTCTCCTGCCTCTTTTTACTGTCATGGGTCTGCCTGGTTTTCTTTTGATTTCTGAGTTCAAGTTTGGTACTGAGTCAATGATTGAGGTGAGAGCATCCATCATGTCTGGTGATGTTTTATTTCAAATAATATCTCCATTCATGTTCTTATTACCTCCCTTCATGCTGATATTATTATTGCTCTCCTCCAGTATTGGATCATTATCAATTAGTTTATTTATGATGCATGGTCAGTGATGCATTGGAATTAAATTTAAATTACAGTCTTTACAGTATACTTTTGGACAATATTGAATTAGATGGCCACACTATTTACAGTGAAAACACTGAGGCTTTAAACCATTGATTGACAAAAATAACATTGCTTCTTGATCCATTACAAGTGATGGTATATTCATTGGTTTAATATTTTTGTTAAGTTTTTACTTTGAATTTATAGCTGTTACTGTTTATTGAAACTGTTGTTGCTATTGTTGTTGTTGTTGTTGTTATTATTATTATTATTATTATTATTATTATTATTATTATTATTATTATTATTATTATTATTATTATTATTATTATTATTATTATTATTATTATTATTATTATTATTATTATTATTATTATTATTATTATTATTATTATTATTATTATTATTATTATTATTATTATTATTATTATTATTATTATTATTATTATTATTATTATTATTATTATTATTATTATTATTATTATTATTATTATTATTATTATTATTATGGTGATGATGATTCAAAGCAAAACTTTATTGAGTCTAAAAAGTTACAGTCACATCTAGTAATATATTGATTTGTTACAAATGCAAAACAAATTACAACTATGCATGGAGACCCAATTAAGACATTTTTAGTACATAAGTCTTTATCATTTCTGCATACTTTTTTGCTTGTTTTTAAATTTGGTCTTCTATTTAGTTCAGTTTATGCTTTCATCTCTTTAAAGTTGAAAAATGCTGATGTTGAAAATGTCATCATCTATCATATTGGACTTATATTTCATAGACTGGATCTTGGTTTCAAGTGTGACCATGTGGCTGCAAACACTTCTGGTTGAGCTAGGATGCTCTCTTTTTCCAAACAGTTCTAGTTTTATTGAGTATGTTACTGGGTGGCATCAAGGGTTATTAGCAAGAGCAAAAGTGCATCTGGTACACCAGTAGGCATAAAGGCTGTATGTTGCTGCATGAATAGCTGGGATTTGCTTTTTTAAAAGTATTTATTATTTCATCAACTGAAATGTTAGCCTTTCTGTATGTGGTAAACACTGTGTGACATATTGTTTCTAGTGCAGTGCAGGAATGAAGAAAATGATCTTGTGCCTCTTCTTCTCTATAACATAGCCCACACATGGGGTCCATATTTGTATAGAATCTACAAAATCTAAGGAAGAGCATTAAGATTAAGTTTAAGTAGAAAATCAAATAATTTTGTTTCTAGTGCCCACTTTCTGAATTATTGCAGTAGTTGCCTGTTGTCTATCCCAAGAGCTGATGGATATAGATTAAGTGTCTGGTTTGAATATAGTATATTATAAATGTTCCAGTATGTATAGTTGTTGTCATTATTGAGAGATATTTTGTTGCATACTGTCTTGAGTTCTTCAATCAGTGTGGATAGATATCCATATGAAGGGGGTGGTCTGTCTGTGGCTATTATATTGATCACACACTCCAGGTCTGAAAATCTTTTTATGGTTGCTGTTAATAGATTTACTGATTTCTGTTCATAAAAAACACTGATTGTATGTTGCTGCATGAATAGCTGGGATTTGCTTTTTTAAAAGTATTTATTATTTCATCAACTGGAATGTTATTCTTTCGTATGTGGTAAACACTGTGTGACATATTGTTTCTAGTGCAGTGCAGTCCAAGTCCATGTGGCAGTCTACTAAGATTTTTTTAAAGAGATCACCACTCTCTTTCTCTTCCATATTAGTTTGTTACAGATTGATGAGATTTTAGATATGAATGTTTTTGCAAATTTGATTATAGGTGTGTAGTAGGTAATTTTTGTAATTATAAGTTGATTAAATAGTGCTACATTTGCATATATTGAGAGGTATGACTTTTCAAGTAGTGATTTTTTCAGCATCTTTTTTAATTTATTTTGAAATTTTTTGCCTCATTCCATTGGTGCCAAGATAAAATGGGAAACCAAGGAAAGCAGATGGTTTACCATTAGCGCTTGCCTGTGTATATTGATCATGCATCAGTTTTCTTTTTGTGCTAATTTTTAAATTAAAATTTAAGGTATAATTCTTGATTATCTCTTGTAGTATGGGGAGGTTCTTTTTAGAGGGGAGAAAAATTGTTACATTGTCCATATAGGCTATGCATGTTATATTTAAAGCAATGTTTGGGATTTGAATGCCTTTTATTTTTTTCTGTATCACTACTAATAGAGGATTTATATATATTGTGAAGAGCAAAGCACTAAGGGGGGGGGGTTCTTGTTGATTGACTCAATATGAAAGCTGGTGATATTTTCCATTCAGTGTTATGTGAATTTCATGGCTGAGTAGTAGATTGGCTATTATATATAGTAGGGATGGAGGTGTTGTTACTTTTTTCAGCACATCTAATAATTTGGCTATAGGCACTGAGTCAAAAGCTGCCTCAATGTCTAGTTGAACTATAATTGGTGCAAATGTTTTTACTATTTTGATAATTGTCTTGTACATTAAGGCACCCTGGCCAATGGAGATCCTTTTTTGACATATTGTGCTTAGATAACACAGGGAGCATGTGTAGTGGTCTATTTTCTTCTTTATGACTCTTTCAAGAATTTTTATTCCTAAAAGTCCCATTGAAATTGGTCATAGATTAGATAAAGATGATATTTCTGGTGGTTTGTTGTTAAATGGAACCATTGCAATTGGATATAGACTTTTATGTTGTATATTTTTTGGGATATGTAATTGGCTAGATCACAAAGATATTTGGCTGTGATGTGGCTAAGATGTTTGAACACAAATTTGGGAATGCTTTGTGGTCCTGGATGACATGTGTTTGTTATTGTTGCAAGTTGAAACACAATGTCAGTTGTTGTTATTGGTGTGTCTGTTTCAGGATCACCAAATATGTCTTCATTTGGTTTGTACTTTTTTTGTTTTTGATTTTAATAATAATAATAATAATAATAATAATAATAATAATAATAATAATAATAATAATAATTATTATTATTATTATTATTATTATTATTATTATTATTATTATTATTATTATTATTATTATTATTATTATTATTATTAATACTATTACTAATAGATATAAAATATTTTCAATCAGATATCTTTTTGGCACTTCATTACAGCCCTTCTACCATTTCCACAAACAAAGGTTTACTTATTTCTTTGGTGTATCAATTTTATCTTCCTCATCACTATTTAAGCTTTAATTCTATTACTATTATTTTTCAGTCTTTTTTAATTATTTCATTTTTAACATCTAATTAACATATACTTTATACTTTTTTACTATTTGAATAATTAAATATGATTTTGTTTATTGGTGATCTCAATCTAAATATTATAATGACTAATTTTTTGATATAATATGAATATTCTATTAACAGTTATAAAACATTAACAATATGTTGCAAACACATTTCACATATATTTCAGGAATTAATAGGTATGTGCATAAAACTAATAAATGATCATATATTTTCGAAATTATTTTTTTAATAATGCTTTATGAAAATTTTCTATTATAAATTAATCTCATAAACCCATCATCTTAAATCGCTTTAATAATATTCATGTATTTGAATTTGTATATTTGTCTGAAATTATTGATTGTAAATTTCAATTTGTCATGGTTGGAACATGACCCAGATACAGTTAATTGTCAAAATTACTAAGAGGCAAATGAAGTCATATAATAAATCTATATTTATTAATAAAACCATTTATACAAGAAATGTTATTCTCAGTAACTTTCCATTTAATGCTTAAGTTTAATATATACAAAAAAACATCTCACAAAACATTTTCATATTATTTGTGCTTTGGGCTATGTTAATGACACATATAAATGGTAAGAAATAACGTTTTAAAAATACATTAATATTCTTTATGGTTTGTCATAAAGGACACATTATCTCTGCACATATTTGATATTTATTAGGGCTCATGTAGAGATCATAGTAACTTCATGGCAAAATATTAAGAAATTTACATTGCACAATCTTCTTTAAACTTATATAAACTGGCATGATTTTCAAAATAAATCTTCTCTAACATAAAAATACATTGGTAACTTTGCATTTCACTCCTTGAATCATGCCATACATATTTATCTCCAGTCATACATTTAATGTCTATAAGTGTGAGCAATATTTAAAAGAATTTCTCACTATTTTATATATTTTTTTCTCTTCAAATATATTGTCTTTAAGTGAAATGCAATAACAAGTTCTACATTTTTTCTGTGACCTTTTAAAGATTTATAAATCATAAAATTATTTTGCATATAATTAATTATGTCATTTATTTCCAAAACTATAAAATAACTAAATCGAATTCTTTTCATTCAACATTTGCATATGTCTACACATACTTATTAACAATTTTTGCACAAACATTTGATTTATCTTTTAACTATTAATGAGTCTATTCTAATTTAAAATTCTAAATTTATACCTTCTTTATAGTGCAACTATTATTTTAATTAAGCAAAATTCATGACATATTTTTTTAAAATATTTTTTCTTTCGTTTGTAGAACAAATATTGATGCTTAAAAAACATAAGATTATAGTTAAACTTTTTTTAAATTAATTATAAATTATTTATTTAATTTTCATAATGTCTCACAATACTTTTTTTACAGATGATAAAACCACCAGATCACCCAATTTAAGAACATATTTAATCACCTTAAATTAATAAAAACATATTAATTTCATATTTGTATAAAGTAGCCTACTTCAAATTTTAACATTTCTTTTTATTATTGGGTTAATTATAAGGAAATTAAGTATTTCAACTTTTACTCTGGGTAATATGTAAATAAGCATTTATTTTTATAGCGCTATGTTTTATAAATTGTAATACATTAAAGATTAGCCTTTTTAAGCTATTCTGTACGTGCTTTTTACGAGTGTTAATAATAAATGAATACTTTCATTCCTAACACAAGATATAGTATTTATGAAGAAATAAAATGAAACCACTTGTTCTTTCCAACCCAAATGCTTATATATGGGCAAATCTTAAGTACTGGAAATGAAAGTGTGAGGATATACCACTCACTTTAAATTACTGTTTACGATGTCTGAATGAATGACGTCGACAAAATTATCTAGAATTTACTAAACGTCATTTTCAAATGAAACTTAAACATATGTAAATTGTTAGCCACCCTAAATTCACACTTCTTTGAAACATATTCTTAAAATTAATTAATGCATAACAAATGCATTATAAAATATTAACTTTAATAATATAAACAATTTCAATACATCTAAAAGTTGAAATTCTAAAAAAAAGAGAGAAAATTCTGAGTTTATAACATTAATAAAAGTAAAATATTTTTTTCCCTTTCTGTTCTCAGTTTGAAGAAGTAAATCTGAGCAAAGTAGTAACCACATTTTTTCTTCTAGTTATAAGACATGAATATTTGTTTATATATAATGTATTTGCTCATAGCTTCTAGATTTGGAGTAATTTCAGAAGAGTTTTAGAATAATATTATAAGCAATCATATATGAATATAGAAAAAAGCTTTGTTGTTTGTTTGCAATATTTAAATGTATGTGCATAATTTTCTTATTACCATAAAACTTTCACAATAGATTTAACTTTATTATTGTTAACTTCTGGCTGAAGTTTAACTATACTGATAAAAGCATTTCATTTCTTAAACATTGAAAAAAAATTAAACAATAATTTAAAAAAAAAAGAAAAAGAAAGTAAAGATATACTGCATAATGCAGAATATTTATCAGAGATACGTGTTTCCAGTTTCCAGAATACGATTTTTAGAGCATTACTATTCAGCCATTCAACATTTCACTTTAGTTAGGAGCAGTTATGCAGGAGATGTTTTTTTTTTCTGTTATATGATTTTGCATAAACTAGATACATTCATCCATTGTTTTATTAATTTTTATTGCTTCGCTCTGATTGGTTCTCTTATGACTGACTAAGCAACATAACTTATCTTTTTTCAAATAGTTCTTAGTCACTTGTTTGTATTTATTAATCCAACAATATATATGGAGAACCTTATTAACTAATTAAGACATATAACAAATAAACAAATGAAAAGAAAACAATACATCTTTACTATTTTAGATTTTGTCAGTAAAAACAGAAGTTTATAAAGCTTTATTTTATAAAACATTTTAAAAATATTATTTAACTAAAAATATGCAATTCAGATCAATTATAAAAATTCTTTTAATTTTATTAAAAGAATAAATCTATATTATTTAGCTAAAAAAATAATTATTTTAAAAAAATCATGCATTTAAAATAATTAAAATAAAAATAATTTAAATATTTTTTAAAGATGTTATTAAAAGTAATATTACAAAATAAAAAATAAGTAATAATGTAATAGATTTTTATTATAACTGGTTAATAAAAACTAAATAATAAATCTCATAAAATAGGTTAAAATAGTGGACTTGTTTTTCTTACCAAATATTTAAAATTAGAAATAGAAAAAATGTACTTAAAAGAATGTACCTTTAAATTGGTGTTGGTATGAACGTTTACCACAGAAACAACATAATTAGGTACACTAGTATCAAACAATGGATTTAAAAAAAAAAAAAAAATTTAAAACATCTATATTTTGATATAGATAAAAAATTAGGGGATTACAAATATTAAGAGTGATTTTAAATTTATTTTAGATTTTAAAATTATATTTTGGTTTGGAGGCAATAATATTAGAAAATAAAATATAATTGGATAAAGATAAAAGAGTTTAATCCAAGGTAAAATTTCATTCAATTAAGAAATTAAGATATTTTCAAAAGTTAAAAGTAATTAAAGTATACCTATAGTCACAACTTTGATAAAATAAAGAGTTTACTGAGTTGTTGCGAAAAAGATCAACCATTTGTATATAGCCAAGTTATTTTTTAATAAATTATTTTTGTTTCTTGCTTCTTCCTGGGTCATGATTGCTGAATTCTGCACTCTTAATTCTTTATTGAATCATTATTATGCTAACTAGTTAGAACAAAAGAAATCAGATGTCTAATTGGATTCAGCCTTACTGAACATGTACCTATATTTGTAAAAAAATCCATACTTTAAACATAAACAAAGAAGATTGCTAACAATAAATTATTTATATGAAACATTTTAAACAAAATTAAATCTGAGGAGAAAAAATATTTCTTGTCTAAAAAACTGATAAATGATAGGGTAACCAATCCTTGGGGGAATAAGTAATAAATAAAATAAACCAAGTAGTACACGTTGTTGGGAAAGAGATGTAGGTGTGATTATGAATTTTCACAATAAAATGAAAAAAAAAAACTCTGACTAAAAACATTTTGCTAAAACATTAGCAACTCTTTTCATATAGTAGTGCCACCCAAAAAATCCCTATCTACTACCTACTCATCAAATATTCCAAGACTAGATTCTAGCTGGAAGTTTGCATAAGTGGGGAGTCTTGTAATTGAGAGCACTGCATCTAGATCCTTGGATCTAACGAACCCTCCAGAAGCCACTATTTAACTTTTTATTTAATTATGGAAGGTTGCATTATATCCAAGAATTTAGATGTAGAGTTCTCAGAGCCCAGGCTTTTTAGTGATGAAAATCACAAGCTAGAAACTAGTCTGGAAATATTGCATGAGTAGACAATAGATAGGAATTTTGATGCACAAGCATTTTAGTATCCATTGATAACTATGGTTTGCAATTGGTGTGGCACTACTGTATGTAGAAAGTTGCTGCCATTTCAACAGATATTATAAACAGAAAAAATAGTGGTCATGTGATGTTTTTAGTGGTTTAAATATTTTGTAGTTGTTTTATATATTTTTGCATAAATGCTAAGGTTATTTAAAAGTAAACTATTTAAAGATTAGACTGTTATCAAGAAAATTAATCATTTAATTCTTGTTTTATAATGACGCCTGATTATATATATATATATATTATTTTTGTGATTAATTAGATATTATATATATAAACTATAAATTAGGTGTAAATTACTTAATTGCTTGATAAAAAAGAAAGTAAAGAATATTGGTTTCTTATATTATAAGAAGTTATAAGAGGTATCAGAAATTGCTGTTTAATTTATATAAGTTTATTAATCTTTTAACAGTTATGTTTAAAGAATATAGAAAATAAAATTCTCACTATCAAAATTTTGTTTTTGTATATGGAAGTAATTAAAATTTTTTGTCGTCTTTCCAATATATAAAGAAGACAAAAAACAAAAGTTTTTTCCAAAGGGGGGGGGGATTTTCTTGTAACGTCGAGATAAATATTTAAAATCAGGTAGACTTGCCGGTGAGCACAATAATCATCTTAAATACACGCAGTGTGCGCATGATATGTAAAATGTCCATGTATTAGAATAAATGACTGCTATCAGAAAAAAATAAATTTGAAGCATAATCACTATAATCTCAAATTTAGCTGATTATTATTTTAAACACTACCAACTATCTTGTACATTATTTGAAGTTTACATTGATTGCCATAAATTATGCTTTCAAGTGAGTTTAAACTTATATATAATAACAGTATAATAACAGTTTTTTAGATCAATGGTTGTACAGTTAAATATATACTATGTTTATGATATAAGTTTTAGTGATTGTGTATACTTAAGATTGGATTCAACAAGACAACTTCAGAGAATTAAGTTTAAGCTATTATTAAAAGAGAATCAGACCCAATAGAGACCATCTAAGGAGTAAAGAAGTTTAATAGAATACAGATTTACTAAGATTTACACTAAGGATGTGCTTGATCACTGAATTTCATTCCAAGTATACATGTGTGATTCAATTATAAAGTCAAAGATAGTTGAATGATTGAATAATATTTATGAGGGTTGATAACATGTTGGATTGTAACTGTGGTGCACTAATGGCTGGAAATTTATTTAACATCAAGTATGCTTGATCAAATAATTATATTTATACTATAATCTGCAATTAAAATATTAAGATTAATCAGAATAAACCTTGGACATTTTATATATTATTACTATAATTTGTCTCATATTTATATCCACATATGTGCTTGAGAAACATAAATTAAAAAACAGAATAGAAGTACCTATTAAATAAGTATCATTACCAGTTAATTAAATTTAGTAGGTTAAATGATAACTTTATATAATCGTAGAGTGTATTTGAATTAGAAAGAATAACTTCAGATATTAGCAGTATTTAACAAATACCTGGTGGCTACTAATTGGTAATGAAAGTCTGTTATTGTAGAAAAAAATGTATATGACAAATATATTACTAATAATTAGTAAATATTTTTTTTTTAAATTTTGTTTAAATAATATATGGTTTACTTATTTTATATATAAACTATCTGGTCTAATTATTAACTTATGTTCATTGCTACCATAGTAACTCATAATCTTTACATTTTGGACTGGTATTATAAGTATTGGGTAATGTATTGGTTGCATTCATTATCACATATTAAAAAGAAGTATTTCCTAATCATAATTATATAGAAATAGAGTATACATTAAGATCTATCTCAGAAATATTTCCTGACGATTGTCAGGTGGCGCCTGAGTTAATAAACTACCCATATCACACACACCCACACACACACACATATATATATATATATATATATATATATATATATATATATATATAGAGAGAGAGAGAGAGAGAGAGAGAGAAAGAGTGAGGGATATCTAATCATGCAAGCTTTCTAAGTAAGTGCAAAATACACTAGTGATGTAACAAGAACATTGGTTCTGAAATGTGATTTAAAAAAGTGTAATTAATTCATCAAAATCACAAATTACATATGGAATGTTAGAAAACGCTCGAAATAATTATATTATATAAATGTATACTTGACTTCTAATTCTCAACTGATATGGGTTTTAAATTAATATTTGATTAGCGATCTATCAAGGCAAGAGTGCTGAAAAATAATTTAGTAGAGTTTAGTTAATTTATTAAAATGATATATTCGTTATATGCTGCAGAAAGCGCTATATTTAAATATATACATAAAGAGATTTGTTGAAAAGTGGATAGATAGATAGACAAATAGATAGGCATATAAATAGTTAAATAACGAATTAGATATAAACATTACGAACACTTAAAGTGTAGTATTTTAACTTGCAAATAAACTATTATACCAGTATTGCACGACGTTTAACTCTGAATGTCATAAGTTGATAAGTTCAATAACCAACATGTCTTCCAATGTGATAAACTTTCTGTCAAAATTGATGACAGGTAACTTTCTTTCAGGTCATTCATTTTTAAATATATTAATGATTGGTTGTTTTACAAAAACAATTAGTGTTATAAAAATAAATTAGTATTACTGCTATTTTTACCCCTAAAGTAATATATTAATTTATTTAATGAAAATAATAATGCTAAAAGTCACAAGGGTATATACTCATTTTTTTAAAAAATAAAAATAAAAATAAACATGTTTATTTCTTAACATAATTGTATAAGATTTAAGCAAAACACGTGTAATGTAAGTACTTTAAGTTCATTGCTAGAAGGCAGAATCATATTACTAGATAACAAAGTACTATGACCAAGTACTTGATCGTCATTAAATTGCCACCGTTGCTGACCCAGAGTATTATTTATTTTAAGTAATGTAATTTTTTTCCCCATATGTCATAGCATCGGCCGGGACGCGAACCCACACCCGTCTGCAACCAACTACTTGCTTGCAAGGCGGGTGCGATGACCTCTCGGCTAACAACGCTTGACTAAGTAATGTAATTTTATAGCTAAATTGATAGGTTTTTACATTTTTAAACCCTGCGAGAATTCGAATACTGCATTTTACTTTATTGTTTCTCTATGAAAGGATAGTGAAAACGATTTTAATTTAATGTCATCTAGTTAAAAATTACTTCATCTTCGCGTTACAAATAAAAATAGTTATAAAAAATGAACTGTCAACGCTTTTAAAATACATAAAGGGATAAAGATATATTTTAAACATTTTTCGATTTTTGTTTTATTTTTTAATATATGCTTAAGTGATCAATAGTTTGGAATTTATCGAGTTGGTTAATAACCTGATAAAAAATAGTTATCGGCAATCTAGGGACATAATTACTGCTATTCGTTATTTACAGATTTTTAACATTTTAGAAAATAGTTAAAGTATATTAAGTTTACAATAAATTAGATGAGTGGAATTAGCGTAAAAAATTATAAATTTTTTACTTTATTTTAAAAAAATAAAATAATGGGTTTGAAGTTAATAATAATAAAAACTGATACGAAACATTTTGATTATGAATACCGATTGAAAAAAAAACATAGTTAAAACTGTTTCTTATCAGAAGAAAAAATATATATGCAGTATTAAATAATTAAAATATCTACATAAAAATAACAGAAGCAAATATTCTAGAAAAAAAAAATGGTTACATTTTTATTTACTATTGTCAAACTCACTCCACTCACAACTTTGACACCATCCATCTCAGATAAATACACTAATGATTATTACTATTCATTTTCTAAACTAGAGATTCTCTCTAGCACAGATATAAACTTTAAACCTCAGTTAAAGATTAATATATCTGATTTTTTAATTTTAAACATACACATACATCGAGTTTTTTTCCCCCATGTATAATATCTTTTATAGATATATTAATTAAACAACCTCCGTATTTCCCCATTCTTTTTAAATTCATATAAATAAAGACATAATAAAAGACATATTTTATTATATCTTTATTTATATGAATTTTAGTATGGATGTTGTTTAATATATCTATAAAAAATAAATGCTAGTTATAAATAAATGATAATTATGTTAAAATAATTTCTTAAGAATGAAGTTGAGTTCGGAAAAGATTTTTCATATGTAAAAAAAATCCAATAGAATTACTTTTTTCTTTTTTCTTTTTAAGAACTTTATTTATTTACATGAACCTATCTATATATACTCCAATACATTGTGCACAGGTTTCCAACGTTTCAACTACCTTTTTGTAGTCATTATCAAGGATCTTCATATATATATATATACATTATTGCTATAAATATGTATATTTTAAAACCTATAACATAATAAGATTTTTTTAGTATTTATATATAGCTCTTTTCATACATAAATTTCTGTATTACAATTACTAACCTCCCATATTGTTAATATTTAATAAATAATACAATGGAAACGTGAAAAGTAATATTGTATATGTATACACACATGTATTTTTATACATATATATATTTAAATAAAAATTATAATTTAAAACACATATAGACAACCTCCAGGCCACGGGCTGGATCTGGTCCTCTATTTTCTTTGATCTGGACAGCCGCTAATCTATTTTTGTGATATTTGTCTGATTTATGTTGAGAGTAAACATGATATGTTCTACTAATTCATAATAATTAACTAAGTGTTTTAATTAATTTATATTTTATAACATCTTTATTTAAGCCTTCTAAATGATTAAAATTTCAAAAATAAAATTTTAATGTTTTGAAATTGTGAAAATAAGTATGAAAATAAAGGTTTTACCGATAACAAAAAAGCACATGTTCTTTGGTTATACACCTTTTGAAGGAAAAAAAAAGTCTTTTCGGTCGCAGCACATATATGTGTGAACAGTTTTTTTCAAGAATGAAATACAATAAATCATAAATTTGAATAAAAATAATGGATAAAAACTAGAAAATTATATTACATTATCCTTAAATAATATTTATATCAAAACTGATAGTCTCACTGTTGAAGTACAAGGCCAATCTTCGCATTAAATTATGTCATATATTAATGTAAAATTTATGTAGAGCTTTATGCAAAAGCATAAATCAATGAAATATAAAGTAGCAACTTGTTTGAATTCGTTCACTATTAATTTATAATATTTAATAATTTGGTCTGGCCTAGGATATCCATATTTCCCCAGGGCCTAACTGGGACACACAACCAAAAAAAGAAAAAAAAACTTCATTGGAAGTCATTGTACATTTAAGTATGGAATTAAAAGATTCACAAAACATATAATCACATTTACATTACTAATAACATACTCATTTCATGATATAAACAAAAGTAAAAAAAATAATTGTTTATATATATAAATATATTATCTATAAAAATAAAATTACATATTACTAACATAGGAAAAATATTGGTGAGCCACTTTCATTTTGACAAACTTTGATTAAGCTATCAAAAAATTAATTGTAAAATTAATAAAAATTATTTTAAAATAAATTAATATAAAAAATACTAAGTTAAAATTAAAAAATAAAAGCAAAATAAAAATGAGCACTTAAGAAAGCGAGGACAATTAACTATCCTGAAAGAATATGTTGGGACACTGGAACAAAAAAAATAAAACCAGGACAAATGATGGTCTGACTTTTGCTCTGAGACAGAATAATAATTTGGCCCATAAGCTAGGAAAGGTTGTTCATGCCTGATTTAATGTAACAAGTTTCTTGAAAATAAATATTTTTAGATGTTTTTGAACTTTTATTCCATCGTGCCTACTTGAAAAATATAAAAAAAAACCATCTGACAAAGATAAAGAATACACAGGATGCATATCCAATTGAATCAGCACTTTTTATTTGATCCAGGTCACAACCTTCCACATGTGTTCATAATATTTGTTCAATATTAATTCTATCAAAATATTGGCGAATGTATGGATGCAGGAAATTGGGTACTTGTAAATCAAATTTTACATGAAAAATTGCAAAAACAAACACCAAAAGGCTAATACAATAAGTACGAATGTACAGGATATATAAAATAATATAAATATAAAAGAAAATTTAAAAGAAGTCTATAGAAAAAATAAAAACATAGTGATATAAATTTAATTTATAAGCAAACATTTTTTAGTCAGTGCCTATTTCAAACAATAAGCTTTCAATAAATACACAAATGGAATTGAATCATTTCTCATTACATAGGTATTATTATATTTATTTTAATTTTAAATATAGATTTTGAACTATAATAAAAATCAAATTTATCTACCAACTTTTATTAAATGTGCATGAAAATTATTATTTTATCTAACTACATCAGACATAGTCAAAAATTAATGACAAAATTTACAGTGCAAAATGGCATATGGTTTATAGCTGTGAAATTCATAAGAAGTTCAAGAACCAGATTTGTGACTGCCAGAATCAATTCTGGAATCTGACAATTCTAAGTTGGATGAACATCAAAAAAGGCATGTGGTTTTAGTGCTCAGGAATTCATAAGAAGTTAAAACACCAGAACTGCAATTGCCAGAATCAATCCAGTTATCTCCAATCTTAAGTCAGATACTGTAACAACTATACCTAACAATGCAGGACAATTTTTAAATGAACTCTTATTATACAATTTTTGTTTTATGATCCACCTAGATATAATCTCACATGTGGTCAATCCCTCATGAATACATACATTTATGTATATCAAACTTTTCATAGCATAGTCACACACATATTCTTAGTATGGTATAATTATTACTAATATGCCCTTTCTTACAAAAATAATTTATAGGAAGTAACCAGTTTAGGTCCAAATTCTGATTTAGCAATAATCCAAACATACTATGTAATATGGTTCTTTGAATCTCATCCTGATTTATTAATAATACTCCATAATAAACTGAGGTAGTCCTTTGAATATGACTCCCAAACTTACAGGAAAAAAACCTTGAATAAATCCATCATATAGATATAATATTCAATAATCATCCAATGACGACTAACAATTGAATGTACACTATAAGTTCTAACAATGTGCAAATGAACTTGGTCAAATTCCAAAATAAAACTTTAACTTAAAATACTACTAAGTATATTACACACAACTTTTTTTTTCACTTGGACACTTTTCAAGCATGCCCATTTATTTTAAAGTATTACCACCTTTGATTATTTATCTGGTAATTTTACATTAGATAAAACTTTTTTTAAAAAAAATATTAATAAATTATAATATATACATATAGTAAAGAGAAGATGAAGCAAATTTACTGTTTCTTTTAATTCCAATCTTTTTTCTTAAAAAAATTCAGTTCTTTTAAAACTCAACTTACTTTTTTTAGAAAAAAAAATTGCTTCCTGCTTTAATCTATCAATAATATAAAATAAAATAAGTTTGCTAGAGTTAAATATATATTAAAATACAGTTTATAATGGTTAATACATTAGGGTAACAGTTTAAACAGTTTTTTTTTACTAACAAAAAAATAAATACATTTCTGAAACCAGACTTTTCTACAATTTATTGAGGGATATTCTTTTTATTCTAACATTTCTCCTCTGATAAAGTGTTAATTGATTCCATTTATAAGTTTCCATAATGTTCTTTATCAAGCTAATGCCATTAAAATGGGAGATTTAGATATTGTTTCTTCATTTTGATTATGGAGTCCTTTACAAACAAGTTCCAAAGATCCAGATAGACTTTAGCAGTCAGCAGTTTTTTATCTTTTCTACTCAATCATGATAAGGCAAGTTTTATGTAGCTTGAATAAAGTGAGAATTCAGATTGACTCCTTTTAAGAAAAACTGACCATGTATAGTAGGTTTTGATATCTTACTTTTAACACCCTTGAATCTTGTTTTTAACAACATTAATAATATCTTATTTTTGACTTCTTAATGTCCTGATTTTATTTTAATTCCATGGATTTTAAAAACACTTTTATTGTTAAATTTCTTGATTTTTTTTCTTCTTGTTTTTGAATTGCATATATTTATTTCCTAAATGAGTTGTTTTGAAATACATTCCATAAATTATTTTACTTTTTGACAACACTTTTAACATAATTTATATAATTTTCTCTTAAAATTAAACATTTTAAAACAAACCTATACTTTATTTTAAAATGGGGTATTTAATGATTTATTTTATTTGAATATTATCTTTTTTATTTTAATACATTTGTTCCTTTTTATATAGCAATATTTAAAAATTTGTGTATGCTATATTTATTAACATCCCTCATAGATCTGAAAATCTGTTCACAACCAAGTGAAGACCACATGTCAAACACTGAAATGAAAAAGACATTATTCATTTCAATAAGTATGAAAAATATTTTCCTTTCTTGTGAATAACACTTTTTATAAACATACAAAAAAGATAAAATATATCTTTATGAGAAACAAAAATATTGATATCATCATTGTAAAAACAGAAAACAAAATTGTTTTATAAGGTGAAAATAATAAATAGTGATAAAAAAATTTAAAAATATTCAGAGGAGGTTAAATATTAATAGAAAATGGGATTAAATTAATAATAAAATAGAAATAAAATTTTTGTAAGAGATTAAAAAAAGATAAATTTTCACAGTTTGTATGCAACAGATGCAAAATAAATAAAATATTGTAGAAAAATAGGGTTATTTAATATAAAAATACTATATAGTAATAAAAAAATATTCTGTTAATTTTTTTTAATACATAGTCATTATTAAATAGAATATACACATATAATGCTGAAAGAATTTCATATTCTAATTTAAACAATAAAATTGTAAACTTTGTCAGCATAATTTAAGATAACATTTACATACAGTTTCTTCTATCTATCTATCTATCTATCTATCTATCTATCTATCTATCTATCTATCTATCTATCTATCTATCTATCTATCTATCTATCTATCTATCTATCTATCTATCTATCTATCTATCTATCTATCTATCTATCTATCTATCTATCTATCTATCTATCTATCTATCTATCTATCTATCTATCTATCTATCTATCTATCTATCTATCTATCTATCTATCTATCTATCTATCTATCTATCTATCTATCTATCTATCTATCTATCTATCTATCTATCTATCTATCTATCTATCTATCTATCTATCTATCTATTCATTTAGTTATCCATCTATGTATCCATCCATCTATTTATTTATCTATTAGTCCATCAAACACTTTTTAAATAACATCCTAATAAAGATTAAGTAAAATCATTTGTTTAATTTAGCTTTGGTGATATAATATTGTGGAAATATAGCAGAATGTCATGAATAAAAAATGAATGGTGAATATTTAAAAATATATTAATAAAATAATTATCTAAATAAAATTGACAATATTAGAAGGTTGGAAACAAATAGAACAACAGATAAATAAGATATTATTTAACCATAGTAATTTAAAAGATAAGAAATAGAAAACATTTAAGATATCTATTTAGACCAAGTCCAATAAATTGAGTATCTATTTGAAAACCAGGCACTCTTCACAAATCTGTGTAGTCATGTGTATCAGTTGTATGAGATAGTGTGGATAGTTGAAGGGTGCTTGAAAATCTGAGTTTCTGTACTTAAATTGAGTATCAAAAAATTATTTATAACTGAACATTTATTTTACATTCTATAAAATAATTTTTTAAAAAAATGTTATATATCTTTTGGCACCAAATTTTTATTTGTATATGCTTTTATTAATTTTTTTGTTAGTTCATCTATGAAATTGTAGCTTAATTTTTACCCACTTTCCACTTTCCAATTTAGTTAAAATGTTGGATAGATGTGTATTGCCAATGACAATACATTTTTAGACTTTGCAAGCAATTTAGCAAAAAAAGATAAAAAAATGGTGAAAAATTTAAATTAGTTTAATATAGGATTCATTGTTTTTTATAGTAGTGCTATGAAGTGGTATCAAATTGTATCTAAACTCTCTTCATTCATAATTTGTGGAAGTAAAAAGTAATAAATATATATATGTAAAAAAGATAAATTCTTTTATTTCATAAGTGCATTAAAAAAATGAAGAAAGAGCATGAAAAAGTAAAATAGACATTTTCTTTTGCTTTTATAAATAAAAATATGGGGTTAAAATATTTGAAAATCAGATTCTTAAAGAATCATTTAAATAAATTCATAACTAAATTCCACTATGAATAGGTTGGTGTTGATATAACAAAATGGGTGTTATTCTTTAGGATTCTGTATTTTAAACATAATAGCATCAAACTTTAATTTGTGAAAACTGAATGAATTCTATACTTTTTAGTGCATTTATGTGAACAAGAGTATTTTATTTTCTATTAAAGATAGAACTAAGTGTAAGAATATAATAATATACATTTTAAATTTTATTACTGAAAGGTCAAACATTGTAATATGCACATAAAAGCATATGTTCCTTGTCCATGCACAAACACTAATGTTGCCCTATCTGATAAGCATTGAAATAATAAACAATGAATAAGTAATTCATCTTATCTAGATCTCAATAATAAAAAAAAATGTACATAGATGTAGAAAATGTTTTCAATTCAAAATTTAATAATCATTTATAACAGTATTTAGTAATGAAAAAAAATTAATAAGCTGTGCTAATTGATTTAACAAGCTTTATTGACAAATTCCAGCAAGAGAAAGCATTTAAAAATCTCTATCTAGAAACCCCACTCAAACTTTACACCAATGGTTTAATGCTTTGGCACTCTTCAGTGAGATGCTAGGTTAGTTTCAGACACTGGATCTAAAAATATCAACCCAAAGCCAACATTATATAAAAGTTAATTATTAAAAAAAATATGAAATATTCAGACACCTACATGTCTTCAAATCCAGTTATTTAACTCAACTTGCTATATGGGGCTGAGCGATCTTCAGTCAAACCATATATTAATCACCTTATCAATATAACATTGCTTAAGACATAAAGCAAAGACTATAAATAGTCAATAAAAAGTAAAGTCATGTATCACATGACCTAGTTTTTAAGCTTGTAAACAAAAAATAATGAGCTTTTCTAATTGTTCTAACAATCATTATTGATAAATTACAGTCCTATATAGCTATTTAATTTGGATAGCTGGATTTGAAGAGATTGAGGTGTCTGAAAATTCATATTTTTTGCTTAATAGTTAACTTTTAGATGAGCGCTATTTTTGGGTTGGTATTTTTAGATCTAGTGTCTGAAACTGTCCTAGCACCTCTCTGAGGAATGCCAAAGCATGAAACCATTGACTTGATGTCTATATGTAGTTTCTAGATAAAGGTTTTTAAGTGTTTTCTCTTGCTGGAATTTATTAATAAGGCTTGTTACAGCAATTAGCACAGCTCATTATTTTTTGTTTACAAGCTTAAAAACTAGGTCATGTGATATATGACTCTAATATTTAGTAATGATTTTGATATTTATATACTTAGTCTTTCAATTATTGAGCAGCAATGGGTATTTACATATTTAGTTAAAAAGATAAATGAAAAAGAAAATCATAAACTCTCAATGCTCAGAGTTTTAATACTCTGGTGATTAATTCATTTTCTAAAAAGTATCTAATACTCTGGTCACATAATATAAAACTTGCAAATCCTACAGAAGCAATGAAATTAGTAATATGTGTTGAACACATAAGAATTGATATAATCAAAATTTTGCTACATATTTAATTCCTGAATTTGTTGATAAATAATAATAATCAGATATGTGTTTAGTCAGAAGGTGATGATGTTTGAGCACTGCAAATGAGAGATAAAGCTTTGGTTTAGAAATATGTCTTACTCCAGATTCCCACAATAAAACCATGGATACTAATCACAGATAAAGTGATTTCTGCATTCATGCAAATACTTCAAACTTCTAAACAGCCTATAATTATAAATATATTCAAAACTGTAATATTTTGACTCATATACATGTATATCTTGGAATATTTTAATATTTTAACATATGCATTGCATAATTTATTAAGTCTTTTTACTAAAGAATCAACATAAGTAAATCAAAAATTGATTTTAATATATATATATATATATATATATATATATATATATATATATATATATATATATATATATATATATAAATATATTATATATATGTAGACTATAGTTTGGATAGAGAGTGTGACAAAATTAAAATATTTTCTATTATAATTAATATTTGAAATGTTTTAAATCTACAAAAATGTAATAATTTAAATTTTTTTAAAATATTTAATTTCTATTGAGAACTAAAAAAAGTAACTTTTCTTTGAACATCAACTAATGTTATGTTATTGTTTGACTATGTTGTTTTGTTTTAATATATTTTATTTTTATTAATAAAAACTTCATTGAAATAAACAGAAACATATTTAAAATGAAAAAATAAGCTTTCAAATTTAATTAAAAAATATTTTTTGCTCTGACAAAATAATGTGAAAAATGTTATTGCATTGTGGAAGAAGTTAGTGAATTTGAAGCTTTGATGTGATGTGATGTATTTGGCTTCTACTTAAACAAAGTCAAGAATATCTCAGCAATTATGCTCAGATAAACCAGTTAACCATTTTATTTTCCATTCCCCACTCTAAGTCTTCCCATATTCTGCCCCATCCCATTTCCACAACATAATCTTTGTCAACTCTATGGCCTTTATGTCTAAATCCCCCTTATCTTTTCGCAAACCCAGCATAAAAACTAATAACTCACTTTCTGTATAGTCACTTTGTTCATACCTATTCTCCCATAACTTCATTATCTGTATTCTTTCTGCTTTCAAGCATTTACATTCAATCAACAGATGCCTAATATTTTCTATACCTTCCTTACACAATTTGCACACTAAATCACCCATAGTTTTCCATTTACATGTATATTCTTTTGTTGCTAAAGATCCCATTTGAGTCTTAAACAATAAACTACTTTCCTTACTATTATCATAAATTAACTCGCATCCAATATTCTGTTTACTTCTATATATATATTTAAACTCTTCTTAACCTCCATACTAGTTCTCCATCTCTCCAACTCCCTATTTTTTATTAATGCTTCTATTCTTTTATCCCATTCCTTACCACTATAACACTCAACAATCCTCTTAACACAATCATCCCACCTTTTATACAAGTATACTGTTATAAATTCTTTATCCAAATCTTTTTCATACCACATTACCTTTCTCACTGATCTTGTTACCTGCCTTTACTCATAACCCAATTAAACACTATTTTGGCTAATTTTTTACTATACATAAACTGCAACCTACCAAACATTTTCATTTTACTTTTTTGCATCTTCCATATAAAAACTTGACCATCCCATTTCTCCTTGAATTGCCTCCTTTGCTGTCCACATCTCTGCATCTAATGCATGTCTTCCTACTTCCCTTTGTACTTTCTCTAAATAATCTAAAACCCTTTTACTAACACATAATGTATCATTACCATATGTTAACCCTGCTACTGCAACTTCCTTCCATACAATTCTATCTATATCATATTTACTATATGAAAATACTGTTAGTTTCTTTACCAAACCCTTTCTTTTCTTTGCTTCATTTACCAATTTTTTCTCCCATTCATCCAAGCAATTTTCCTGATTACATAAGATAATTCCCAAATACCTATATCTATCCACCACACTTAACTTTATATCCCCCAATAAAAATTTCTACATCTTCTCTTTCCCCAGTATTAACCATCATTATATTTGATTTTTCTTCACAAAAATTAATCCTCATCTCTTCACCCACTCTTGCACATGTCCTCAACATAATTTTCATATCTTCTCTTCTTTCTGCACACAAAAAGATATCATCTGCAAAAAAAAAGACCCGACAAAGTATATACTCCCTTGCCACCTATTAACGGTATCTCTACATCTCTTCATAGTCTTTCTATTGCTTTTTCCATTTCATTCAAAAACAACAAAAACAAAATAGGTGACATAGGGCATCCTTGCCTTAATCCCACCCCATTTTTAACTCTAACTGATTCTATATTCCCTAATTGATAAGTATAATAATTATTTTCATATAATTTCTTAATAATATTTACTAAAGCTTCATCCATTCCCAAATTGGCTAACCTTACCCAGCATCTATTTCTATTTACTCTATCATATGCTTTCTGTATATCTATAAAACTCATATATAATGATCTACCTGAATTCCTACTCATCTCCATAAGTTGGGTAACTACAAACAAACTACCTCCTATATGCCTATCTGACCTAAAAACTCCTTGCATTTCCCTACTACATTATTCTATTCCATCCATTTTACAACTCTTCCAGCTACCATATATGAAAAAACTTTATGTAAAACTGATGTTACCACTATCGGTCTATAATTATTTAACTTTGTACGATCCTTGCCATTTTCTTTAAATAATAATCTTATTCTTGTATTAGTCCAACTACCTGGAAAAACTCTTTTCTGTGCCATCTCATTAAAACATGATAACTTTGCCTTTGCTCTATGCCCTAAATTCATTATCATCTCTTCTGCCCATCCATCTAAACCTCTCACCTTTCCACTTTTCAATCTCTTCCCTGCCTGATTCAGTTCATTTTTTGTGAACCTAATATTCCCATTACTACCTGTTTTCATGTTTTTTATCACTAATTCCTTCACATTTAACATCTTTTCTATATCCATTACATATCTATTTAAGATTATCTCTACCTCTTGTCTAGAGCTACACTCTATTCCCTCATCATCTATTAATACTATCTCTCTTTCCCCTACATTTCTCTTTTTAATGAAATTCCAAAATTTTTTACTCCCATCTCTTCCACTTTTATTAATATCCTCCAACAATTTACTATTTAACTTCATCCTCTCTCTATAATTATCCATTTTATCCAACTACTTCTTTTCTAAGTACTTTCCCCATTTAGCATTAATATCATTTTCACTTTCTTTATTCTTAATAGCACACTTATATTCTCTGCATGCTTCTTTTCTCTCTTTTACACTTTTAGTAACTCTCATTTTTATTACATTTATTCCTCTGCATATTCTCAACTAAAACCCTATTTGCCACTTTTTCTATTTCCCACACCTGTCCTTATATTCACCCCAACCAACTGCTCCATTATTTCTTCAACTTTTATTTTATACTCTTCCAACTTATTTTATCATTCACTCTCCATCCACATCTTTCACTATTGTTACTACCTTTATTTCTATCCTCCATCACATTACTAACCATTTCTATTACAATAAAGTTATGATCACTATTACACACTCTCTCTTCATTATCAAACACTTAATTTTCTGTAATTTGTTCATTACCTCTTTCTCTACCAAAACATAATCTATTGTGTGAAATACATTATTCCTAGACCATGTGTATTGTCCCTCATACATATTTGATAAATTCCCAATGCTCAATTTACTCTTTGACAAATTTCCTTCAAAAACTGACCATTCTTATTATCTACATCAATTTCTTTAATATGTTCATTCATATCCTCTATAACCATTATTCTCTTCACTTTTTCTTTAAACCTTTGTATATCCTTAACTAGGCATTCATATATACCACTGTTCCACACCATTACAGTTTGACTATCTCCAGTGATTATAAACACTACAGCCACCATCCATTCTTGTCTACCCAACTTTATTTCAAACCACAAATGCTCTTGACATTTAACAATATTTAAATATTTTTTCGATATAACACCTATACCACCACCCCTTTTTTCTTTTTCTTTTCTGTTTACACCCTGCCATACCACCTCTTCCAAAATAGGTTCTTCTTCTTCTCTTAGATGAGTTTGTGTTTTACTTGATTAGATCTGACATCTAGCAAAAAAAAATGAAAACTAAATTATAGTTTTATTATTATTACAAATAAACTATTATCTAAAGGAGTTAAAATTACAATAAAGTCATTCTGTTAATTAACTACCATACCACTTTGATTGTTTTGAAATAGATTTAGCTATAGAATGAACATTATTAGTTAACTAGTAAATGAATTTATACCCAAATTTATGCTGAATATTTATGAAGTTTCTGTTAAGTTATTGCTGAAGGCATGTTTTCAGTAATTAAATATAGTAATGCTTTATTGATGTTTGTTTTTTCCCATGTGTCTTTGGTGAAATATTGCTTATTTGAAAAACATTAATCCCATTTTATTACTAATAGAATTAAAGTATTCATTTGTGTTGAATGTCTCTGTATTTTTAAATTAGATTTTATAAAAAATTGTCAAATAATCAACAGATTCTGGTGTGGTGCTTATTGTGAAAGTTTTTGAATTAAATAGTATAGTTTTACATATTTCAATATTAGATTGAAATAGAAAATGTAATTGTTATCAGTTTTCTAATATTACTTAGTTAATTCTCCATATTGTTACAATGTTCTTTAAATGAAAGAAAAAACCTCTTTGATTAGTTTAATACAGGGATAGTAGAGTGATAGATTTGTCAACTAAATGTTCATGGAATGCAACTTAACAGGTAACAAATTATTCCATTTTCATCCTGTTGTATTTTGTGCAGTGGTAAAGTAGAGAACTCAAGAAGATAAAGGTATCTCTCTCTCTCTCTCTCTCTCTCTTATATATATATATATATATATATATATATATATATATATATATATATATATATATATATATATATATATATATATATATATATATATATATATCTTAAGACAACTCTGTCACTATTCATATTCAAACATCATCTGATCTTAAATGGATTAAAACCATTGACTTACTTATTTATTTAGTAAAAAAAAAGTAATACCTTCTTTTTGCCAATTGAAAATTGCAATTATTTAAAAAAATAAAACTATATATATATATATATATATATATATAGTTTTATTTTTGTAGATTGCTCTTTCCCAATGGCTACCATGAGACTTGAATCAGAGAAATAAAGGTGCAATACAATTATTCTTTTTTAGCTGAATTAATATTTTTTATAACTTGTTTTGTATGGTAATAATTACATTTTACCATTTTTGGATTGATAACATTAATACTAAAGCTATCAGAATAAGTTATTAATATACAAAAGAAATGAATTCGATTTTTTAAAAACTTTAAATTGTCAAAAGGTAGTACCTTATCCATGTTTATTATTAGAAGCTAATAATATATCATTAACATGATTTTTTATATATTAATAATATATCATTAGTACAAGTTCTGCTATTAAATTTAATAATAAATTACAAGAGTATGTGAATAATTACTTAGTAATCCCAATTACAAATATCTATTATTCCTCTAAAATGATTATGAGATAACTATTACAAATATCACAAATTACATTTTTGAAATTAATGCTCAAGGTAACTAATAAAGGGTCAACATACACTTCTTATTAACCTATACTATATTTAATACTTTTATCTTTCAATTTCAAATTCAGTGGGAACTAAACCTCCCTCTTTATATCTATACAAAATCATACTTATTGTAAACAATTTTAATCTCATGCAACTACAATAGGGTTTGTATTGGTTAAATAAGAATTATAAATCTCTTTAATCCCTCTTTATAATGAAAATGCTATAATATTTAAATGTAACTCGGTGTAAATACCCCAAAACATCAAGATAACATCTATGAAAATGATTTCATTAAATTTTATTTGAAGTTATATCTTTTTTTTTTTTTTTTAGAAAGAATATAATAAGATGACTTTTTTTTAAAATTTATATGCTTTCCACTGATTCTTTTCGTAACGGTACTTCTTTGTTTAAATATTTTTACTAGGTTCAAGTAAATAATTTAATTTTCGAATAATACATTTTGGGGAAGTTATTATCAAGTTTAAATATATAACGTTTTTAAAATAAATAAAATAATAATATGTTGGTTTATTATTGCATTGCATATATATATATACACACACACAAATCTTAAGATTTCCGTGATCTGCTAAATAAGTAAGAGTTGTTTAAAAGTGGAGATTGTAAATATATATATTTTAAAAGTTATATTTTTTATTAAAGATTAATTTATGCATATTTGTTTTTTCAAACTGTATCTAACATTGTTTTTAAATATATACCGGTATATCTGTAATATTATCATCAAAAATGAAATATTTTAGTTTAATACTTAACTAAACATTAAAATTTAGTTCAAATAACACAGTGATATTTTCACTTTATATTCACCTCCAGGAATTTATTTTATTCGCTGTCATTCAATATTTATTGACCTACTAGCCTACAATAAGAAAAATCAGCTTGATGGTAAATAAAAAGTTTTATTTTGAATAATATTAATTTTCTTTTTTAAAAATAAAAAAAATAGTAGTTATGTAATAAAATCAAATATATCAATAATATTTAATGCAGTGTTTATATTAATTGAAATGCTTTAGTATGGAAGTTTTCTTTTATCTCCCCATTAAAGTAAGCCCACACATTTGGCACAGTATTGTGCTCTGGCAATGATTTAAGTAACCGATCAACGCAATGTCAGTTATTGAAATTAAAAGTAGAAATTTAACAACCGAATATTGATAAGCAGTTTTTAAAGTTATTTAAGCTTATAAATTTGTTACTTGTATAAAAACCTATAATTATATATTTGTTACCCAGGAAATCATATGACATTTGAGGGTTCAAGTGTTAGTTCTATTTGAGATTACACTGAATGTTTTGTTTATTTTACTCAAATGAAAATCGATGCAGGAACCTGGAGTGTTTGAGTTCTTTACTACGGTTCTGCAATGCACCGGACATATGTATATTTAAATGTAGATTACACAATTACGTAAACAATATGCACTGTTTTGAGTTTCTGAAAGTCTTTAAGCAATATGAGGTATAATCTATTATAGAAATTGTGACCCAAAAAAATATTCAAATTATGCTGAAAAAAATAAAACATTTAACAAAGTATTTTTTCTTTAGTTTAAGAATGAAAATTAAAAATATATATATTGGTTTATAAACTCTATGGATTCATATATTTTTCAAATATATTCATCAACAGTAGAAATCCAGCCATTTTGACTTCAATAGAAATGTAGAAAATAATAATATTAATAATAATAATCCTTTACTAGATATAAATTTTGCAATGATTATACAAAATGATCTTAAAACTACAAACACATTTATTGTGTTTATTTGATAGTATATAAATCTACCTATTAATTCCAGCAGAGAATATCTTTACCTGAGAAATTTTAATAGCTTAAATAATGGTAGCTTTCTATATTTTTTCAATAAGAACAATTAATATTGAACTACTTTCGAAAACTTTTGAGTAGTCTTTAAAATACAAATAGGATATCTCTCTTCTACAAAACAATACAAAGTCTCTATAAAAAATTTGCTATTGCTTCAAATTTTTATTTAAAATACAAAAAGTTGTGATTATATAATAATCTTATTTATGGTATCAAATCCAGAATTTTTAAAAATACATTAATCAACCTAATGCTTTTGTCATCACATTTTTTTAATTTTAATTTCCTTAGTCTTTTTATTCATCTCTTGATGCTTTCTGAAAGCATATGCTGCTATTTCCAATAGTTTCAGCTTTACCTCACTCTCTAGAAGATATCTTTAGCATTTTGTTGCCAGTTTTGCAATCATGTAAATTACAAAAAGAGAACAAGAAACTACCAATCAACAGCAATCTTTGTTCATTTTGTAATGGTAAGATTTGTACATTCACATAACAAAATCTATGGTATAGGTAAAACACACTAAAGACAATCAAATCTAGATGGGAAGATCCAGAATTCGACCAACATTCAACCCACTCCACTTTAATCCATGACTTAATACTCTATGAATGAAATTTCCTAAGTTGCACATGAGTTCAGTTTAATCATGGGCTGGCAATAGCAAAGGGTGAAGCAAGAGACTAATGGAGTAAATGAATAAATTACTATCAACACACACACATGACTAAGTAAACTAACAATATATTAATAGTTACTCATTAAGTCTACAAGGGAGGTATTCAGATATATAATGATGTACACATAAATTAATATGGAGTTGACTATGAATTAATTACAAGCAATAAATAAATAGAAATGTGTTATATTTTAAATAATAATTTCACATATAAAACACACAATATTTATATAATTGGTCCATGGGATATTACACTTGCAGGCATCACATAGTTAATGAGATTAGTGGTTACATAATCTCTCATTATAATTTTTTAATAAAATAATTGGCAGTGATCATGTTTATGCTTACATTAATATGCCAAATCCTAGCTAATTTGCAGTCTTCCAAATCACACTGAACATATTAGACAATGTTATATAATGAAACAATGCATTTCTGGTGTCCACTATATATTACCAGTTAAGAATAGAGCAAATAATCAGTCTTGAAGATATGCATGCTAGCATGATAATCTAGATAAAGGTTAGCTTAATGCTCATTAATCATTTAATATGAGGGAGAAAAAACTGGTTTACTCTAGATTTACTGATACATGCTATGACACATTAAAATATTAATAAAGATAAAGAGGGTGTGAGTGGGTCATTATTCACAGGATTGGTGCCCTAAGACTGAATGACTTGCTACAAATAGGAAAACGTTAATAGTTCAGGGAGTCAGATAAGGTTTAATAACAATCTGGATCCTTGTGTTCTAGTTCTAAAATAGTTGCTTTACCCGGATGAGAAGAATGAAGGTGACCTCCACCAGCACTCATAAGAAAACATGCAGCAAGCAGTTGATGTACTATAGGTACTTTGTAATGACACAATCACAACCTATTCATATATAAACATAAATGTGTTTAACTGCCTTAAAATAAATAGCATTTATTTGCATATCTATATAACCCAGTTCTCAAGACTAGTATCTCAAACATACTACCTAGGGACTAAATTAATTAGTAATCCATATTAATATACCAAAACAGTATTTCTAATATATATTAATCTAGGGAGGAGAAAGCATATTTGAAGGGCAATTACTGATAAAACATTATAAATATCCTTTAATAATATCCCTGTGGCTAGTTCCTATGATATACGGATTACGTATATAGAAAGTTATAATTCATAACTATAACTAAGCAAACTCTAACTTTACTAGGAAGTAACTGATTACTATAATATTAATTCATAAAATTAATCAGTACAAATAATAAAGATCTCAGAACAGCAAGTTGAGGGCAATAATTCAAATATTTAACTTTTATTAAAATGGAGGGTAATACAACATCGATTGATCCACGCCATAAGATGGCACTGTTGCTAGTGAAAAACGAATAGATATAATGTTACCAGGCTGATTTGATTATTATTATTTTGTAATGTTATCGTGGGTTTTTTTTTTGGTTTGGATTTTTTTTTTTTGGACCGTATTTTCTTTTTTTTTTTTAAATAAATAAATTGATTTTTAAATTTTTTTTAAAATACATTTTTTTTCTTTATTTTTTTTGTAAAACTTGTTGTTTAACAAAATTGGATTATGGTCTTTTTTTTTTTTAAAGTAACTTTTTTTTTTTTTTCACTTTTGATTATGGTCTTCTTTTTTTTAAAGTAAATTTTTTTATTTTTTTTTGGCTTTTTACTTTCATTAAACTACCACAAAGGCAGTTCTTCTGGGTGAGGAGAATATTTCTCTGTTGAAGAAAGGCCACCGCATCTGCTTCTGTAGTCTGCCATTGAAATATTTTGATCTCAAAAAAGTCTCGGAAAGTGCACGACTTGATCGTGAACTTTGCCGAATTGTGACTAACACTACTCATTAACTGAATTCTGACCCCTGACAATGAAACCAGGGGCGTTTGGAAAATCGTTACAATTTTTTCGAACGAAAATAAAAAAAATACATCGAAGCCAAAAAAAAAACAAAACGTTATAATATAGTTTTTGACATTCAAAATACAGAAACCTTCACATCATATGCTGTACAATAGTTAAGAGTAATGTCTATAGAGAGACTTGCATACTCATTCCTAATAATGTTCAACATACTAGAGATGTTGGGGTAATGGGTGCACTTCAACATCTTAGCAGTTGGACAGTTTACTAGGCCGTAAGATCTATGAGCGGCCTTGTAAACAGCATATTTATGTGCTTTAGCATAGAAACAGCACCATATTATGGTGTGGATCAATCGATGCTGTATTACAAAATGGGGATATGAAAATATCTTCATAAAAAATAGATCAAAATTATATGTGTATACTCTTAGTTTCAAATTATTTGGCATATTACATCCACACAATAATAAAATGATAAAATTATGAAAATAAATTAACATAGAACAAATAAGTATAAAAGACTGCAGTTACTTACAGCTTAAATTATATTATTAGTGTTTTCCATTTTAAAAGAGTGATTTTCAAATTATATGTTTTAGTTTCAGACAAGATTGAGTTTACATTAAGTAGCATTTATCAGATTTATTTACAGAACATAGAAAACAGATTTTTAAATGTTGTTTATTATATATCTAGCTTAGGTAGATATTGCAACATTAGCAGTTTATACACAGAGCTCTGCATACATAGAAATGTTACCAGTTTGATTATTTGCAGCTACCAGCACACTGGATGATCTGGCATTATTTTTCTTGATGGGTGGCTAGGTTTCCATAGAGATCCTCATACAATAGTAGGTGGATGGCCATGCTGTAACTTGATCTATTGTGGCAGTTATGGTTAACTGCAATCACATGCTAAATTGGGACCCTAGTGTACCACATCCCACAAGATATGCGGTGAGTTTATGCTTTTTTATTCTGCCATGTTAAAGATAAAAATGTGTGGGTTCAGCTTGCAACTCTTTACAAACAATATAGTATATATCTATTGCCTACAAAAATTGCACTATTTATATAATTTTACTGCTGAACATCTGTTTTACTAGTTTTTTACACAGCTAGTAAACCCCCTGAAATCTATGTCATTTAATACATAAAATCAAACCTTAACCTTTTGTCACTGTTTAAATCTCAGTTCATATTGTTTTATAGTTTATGACTTAGCTAATTTCAAAAGAATATTAATTCTCAGAAATGCTATTGTCAATTTTAAGGCTATTAAACCAGACTGATGCCAAATCAAAGCAGTTGTGGTGGTCTAATTTAAATTGTTTGCAATTTAAATTAAAACTGAATTTATAATCAGAATAAAACTAATTCTGCCACCATATATGTATTATCACAGTACCTGGAATATACTTTATATATACATGATTCCAGCAAAATAAAGATAAAATAGATTAACATTTTAAATTAAATTGCTTTTTTTAATTACGTGACTTTTAAAACAAACATATATCTGTAATATATACATATGCCATCCAATTACAGGCTTATCACTCACATATATATGTGTGATATTACATACATAGTTGCTCAATGTTGTGGTGTAGGTACTCTAAGGGGATTAAATCTGGCACAGGTATAGATATGAGTAAAATAAGTGAAACAGGTAAGCAATCAAAATTGACTGTTTCAATTTGTAATAGGTTTTTTTTGGTACAATACTGTCATCTTGATTTTTTTAAATTAATAAATCAATATTATTTTACTTATATATTAATTTAAAAAAATTCAAGATGTCAGTATTGTTCAAAGAAGCCTATTACAAATAAATCAACATGGCTAATAAATATTAGTTTCTTGTTTTATTCAAATGAGAGTACTTGCAAAAGCTTTTAAGGATGTTTATACATTAGGTTAGACTTCAAAAATTGAAATGTATTTTTCATAGTTTGTTTACATATTTATGTTTATTTTGCATAATATTTGTGTAATATTTATTTTTTGAGAAAAATAAAGTGATTAGATTTAGATTTTATTTGAAAACATTTAAGTTTAGTAGAGATGTGAAGGTAAATCAGTGGAACTATAACATATAGTTGACTGAAAAAAAATTATCTTAGACATAGCAGATATTTTTGCCATTTTTAATCATTATGAATAAAATTTAAAATATTAAATAAAATTGTGTTAGCTTTATGTAATCTAAATAATAATTTACTTAAGTTTTAAAAATTGAGTTAAAACAAATTTAATTTTGTTAATTTAACATTTTTATTGGTAATGTAGTAATTGTCTAAGTCAGAAAAAGTCATTTGTTTGGAGCACATTTTTTTCTGTATAGCAGAGTTGAAATATAAGGTATTTATAAGATTAATTTTTATTTACAAAAAATTCAGAGTTTTTAAAAATATAGTAAAAAAATTAGATAAATTTGATAAAAAAAAAGAATTTTAATATGAATAGTGACTAGGGACTGTCAAAGAAAGTACAAATATCTAAAAGGTTAAATTAATTTTTATTTTTTAAAGTTATATTGATAAATCTAATTCTTAGTTTTATAGAATAAATTTAATAAAATAACAGCTTTATATAAAGTTGATTTAGTTACAAAAATTAATTCATTATGATAAAAGATTCTATTTTTTTAATTTGTCAAATACATTAGCAGAGTAATATCTGTGTTGCACTCTAGCATGTAAAAATTACAATTTTCTTAAAAGATACCAAGATCTTTAAAATGGTCAAGAATCTCAAATTGATAACACTTCCAGATAAAACTGTCTGAAGATTTTTCTTCCATCACTGACTAATAAAGAATTTGAATTATTTGAGGATTAATTATTAATAAATCAAAACATTATGTATATTCTGTAAGTTATATTTGAAATTGGCAAAAACTGGACAATCATCAGCACATTGTACATCCAAAAGCCAAGTAGATGAAGTTTTTGTTTTCAAATGATTCAGATTTAAAAGTCCAGCATTAAATTTTATCCAATTTTAATATTTAATTCATTAACTATTTACAAACTGTTTTGAAACTGTTATCAAGAATATTAAAGTTGAAGACAATAGACATCTAAGATTATCACTACATTTTATGTAAAGTTATTAGATTTTTAATGTATAATAATAATAATTTCTCTATTTCCATCATGTAGATGCCATATAACTCACATAAACATTTGTATACAAACATATAAATCCCATCAATACTATAAATTAATTTGATTAATCAAATCAAACACAATTTATATACAAGTCTCTCTTTTGTACACAACGCTCTTATTAAATTTTCCAATGATGAAAATCATGTTTAAACATTAAGCATGTTAATATTAATTTATGAACATTCTGCTATCTCTCTATTTTTTTTAAAAAAGCAAATGTTTGCCAGAATGTCTGTTTGTTTACAATTTTATTCCTATTCTAAACTTGAATAATGGTCATAAAGCTTTGCCTGGTTAAGTGCATGCAGTACTAGAGTGTCAGACTCTGAAAGATGTGGTCCTTGGATTTATTCCAGTTGTAGCATTTTCAGCTCCTTATAAATAGCTGAGTTAAAAACCTCTGATTATTTTTGTTTTTATAGAAATAGAATAAAATAAAGAGTTAAAAATTCTCCAAAAATTTTTTTAACCATTAAATATAAATTTGGTTGTTGTTGTTGTTGCTGCTGCTGCTGCTGCTGCTGCTGTTGTTGTTGTTATTATGTTGTTTCAAAAAAGGAAGTTTATTAATCAAAGAAATGCAGAGTTTTTTACATTGATTTATTACAGTGATTTTTCCATTGGTTTTATATACAAGCATTTTTATAGTCTTTGGTTACATGTTTTCAATAAAAGTTATCTAATTTTTACATAAAAAAATATTTATTGTAGATAGAGGAAAAAAATGTTTCTTATTTCCGTATTTATTGTTATTGAATTTTTAGTGTTCTTGAATTTTTGGTGCTTATAGCATTGATTGTTGTTTGATAAGAGACCATGTAGCTGCATAAATATGGGGATTTGCTATTGCCTTGTCTCTATTCTGTATTTGGTTTAGTTTGTTGTAGAAGGTGGATGGATGCCTTCTGGGGTTGTTGCCCATTAGATAGGTACACCTGGTACACCAAAAAGCATATAATACAAAGGTTGCTGCCCTAATTCTGGGTATTGATCTGTCTTGAAAAACCTTAATTATTTGACAAATGGTCATGTTTTGCTGGTGGAATATTGCACTCATCATTGTTCTTACATTGTGTAATGCAGTACGTTGATACAATAGGTGTTGTAGGGTCTCTTCAGCCTTGTGGCATAGTCCACAAAAAGGGTCTATTGAAACATACATCCTCTTATGGTGTAAAAAATATGTTGTTGGCATTGCGATGAGATTTACTTTTAGAATCAAAAAATTTGGGTTATAGTGCACTTTTTGTATTCATGTAGTAATTTTCTGTTGTTTATTCTGAGTATTGTGTTATCGTCATTTAGGTCTCTTTCCTGTTGAATTTGTTCGTGAATGTTCCAATATGAATATTTGTGTGTATATTGCTCTGTTCTGTTAAAAGTTGTTTTATATTAATGGATGATTGATGATATATATAGCCCTGTTGGGGGTGGTTTGTCAGTTGGAGTAATTTGAATTAAGCATTTACGTTTTGGAAATTGATTCATAATGAAATTACTAGATTACTTAATTTTTGTGTATAAAAAATGTCAATATTGTGCAAACCTTGACCATTTTTAATAAGGGGTTGATTTAGTCTTTTTGTTGATATTGCAACCACTTTTCTTGACCATAAAAGTTGGTTACAGATGGTTTTAATCTTTGCTTTGAAAGCTTTTGTGAATTTTATTATTGGTAAATAATGTTATTTTTGTCATTATAAGTTGATTTATTAGCTGGACCTTAGAATATATAGAGAGATATGCTTTTGATAGGGAGGTGACAATGCATTGTGCTTCTTCTTTTAATCTATTTTGTATTAAACACCTCATTCCTGTTATTCCCAGATGAAACGGGAATCCTAAAAAACATGTTGGTTTTGCTTTGTAAATGGACGTGCATGGTTTTCCGGTAAACATAGACCAAGCAGTAGTCTTTTCTTGATTAAACTTCAATTTGTATTGTTGTGTATATTATTTAAGAATTTTTTGTAATTGTGGTAATTGTTTTTTTGAATTGAGAAAAACAGTGATGTCATCCATATAAGCCAAGCAAGCTATATATTGTGTAGTGCCGGGTACTTGAATGCCGGTAAATGTTTTTTGGATTTTTTTTCTATTAAAAGGTTAATATATAGAATAAATAACAGTGAACTGAGAGGAGAGCCTTGGGATATGGATTGGGTGGGAACAAATGATGGAGAATTTTTTCCATTTAATGTTATGTGTATTTCTCTGTTGAGAAGTAGATTTGCAATGATGTACAGATGTGTCTTGGGGATAGATGTATTTCCAAGTATGTCTAGCAATATGGAAATGCTTACTCCATCAAAAGCTCCCTTGATATCTAGTTGAATTGCTATTGGACTATATATTTTTTTCTGTCTTGTTGAATCCAGGATTGCTTTGAATAATGCTGCTGCTTGAATTGTGGATGAGTTCCTTTTGGAAAATTGAACTTCTGATATCAGTGGCATTATATGTGGTTCTATTATTTCTTTTATTATTTTTTCAAGAATTTTTATTGGCAAAGATTCCATGGAAATTGGTCTGAGTTCTGTGAGGGATGGGCTAGTTTTAGCTTTTTTGTTGAATGGCACTATTGCAATGGGATGAACTCCCTCCACATCCTGAATTTCTTGTGATAAGTGGTTTGCTAGGTTGCACAGATATTGTGCTATGTATTTACTTAGGTGTTTTAATATGAATAATGGTATTCCTGGACTTCCTGGATGGCATGCATTTGGTATTGTATTTAGTTTTGCCAGGAAGTCATTTGTTATGAAAGGTTTTTGTGTTTCTGCTTGTCCAAATAGCTTGGAGTGTAATTTAAGTGGTGTTTTAGATTGGAGTTTGGTTTTAAAATGCTCAAAAATAGGAAGGATCATATTGTCTCCTGTATATGTGCCATCTTTTGTTTCTATTGCCATTGGAACTTTGATGATTGGTGGGTTTCCCAGTGCCCATTTAATGTAATCTCTGGTCCATGTATGTGGTTGGGTTATGCATATTTTGCTTTTTTTGATTCTCAAATATTCTTTTAGTGTTTCACATATTTTGTTGTATGTACTTATTAGACCATGTATATACTGCTGTGTTTGATGTGATGGTGTAATCATGGTTATTCGTTTATGAATTTCATTTGCAAGTGAAACAATTTGGATGGTGGTGGTTGATTTTTTGTCACATGTGAGATATTGAATGATAAAATGTTTATGTATGCCAGATATTGTTGTATGGGGTTGAGATTTATATCTTTTATTTTGTTTAGCATTATGTATGTTTCTGAGAAAACAAATACTGGTGTGGTTGTTGGAAGTAGTACTCTGATTGTTTTTGCTAGTGGGAGAAGTGACATTTGCATTTGCATAAGGTTTAGTGATACTATTTGTGCTGAATGGTCTGAGAAAGCTGAGGGGGTTAATTTTATTGCTATCTGGTGGTGCAGCATCGGGGAGTAGAAGCATAGATCGATGAGTGATGAATGACAAGCATTGTGAAAAGATATTGTATTCATAGGTAGGAAGCCTTCACCACTCATCAGTGGTATGGATATTCAGTGTAGCCATTTTTCTATGAATTTCTGATATGACATGTTGCAATCACCAATCAATATTGTTGGGTTTGCTGTACTTGCAAGTATGGAGTTGATGTTCATTATTATAGTGTTAATTCGGCTATCTTGAATAGGCAGGTAAACCAAAATTATATTGAGGTTTATAGTTTTATGCTGAAAAGTTGTAATTAGTAAGTTAGTATCTATGAATATAATTTTGAAAGCTGTGAAAGGGCAGTTTGTTGATATAAGAATGCCCGTGCCTGCAGAAGGTGATGAAGAGTCTCTGGAGGAGGCACAGAAACCTTCTTTGGTTAAATGTTTTGCTGGGTCAATTTGTGATCCAGCATAGATTTTTGTCTCCGTTAATCTGAGTATATGCGGTGGTGTAAGTGAAAACCATTGTTTAAGCTTTATAATTTTTTGGGTCGAGTTTAAACCCCTAACATTCAATGCGCCAATTTTTAAATTCATTAAATTGGTGTTTGGTGGTTACATTTATTTTCAGGTTTTGAATTGAGAAAAAGTTGTTCTATAGTGTCTTCATAATTTTGTTCTGTTTCTTCATCTATTGAGTTATTTGATTGATTATCTTGTATTGTGTCACTATCATTTTTTTCAGTTTTAGCTCTCTTGGTTGTCCTATTCTTTTTTGGTGGCTGGCCTGGTTTTCTATTTGGAGGTGTGGTATTTTTTGGTATTTGTAGAAGGCATGGTGTAGTTAAGTCCATAATAGCCTCAGATGTTTTATTTATAATTCTTGTTCTTTGTATGTGCTGTGTTTGTGCTGTTTCCTCATTGCTATTGCTATCTATTTCATTGGTTTTTTCTATCGATTCCATTGTATAATTTTGTTGTCTTTCTTGATTCAGTTCTTTATCATTTATTTTTGTTTTAACAGTTAAATCCAAAATGTGATCATCTCCAGTTATGTTTTTGTTGTTTAGTTCCTCTAATTGTTGGTTTTTTATGCTCTCTCATGTTTCCATTTTTTCTTGAATAGATGTTTGGATCACTTGATTGTTGTTTGTAGTTAATTGGGGTTTGCTTTTGTCTGTGTTATTTTTTTTGTTTTTTCTTTTTGCTACAGTTTGCTGCAAAGTGACGACGCTCTCCACAGATGAAGCATTGTGGTCCTAAACCCCTTATATATATATATATATATTTAGAATTGCTTCTTGGTCTATGACTTGTGTGGGGATATTCTCTGGCGCTATTGCTTCATTGAGCTTCATTTTAAAAGTAAAACTATTACTGCACACTGGAATAGGTGTATCAGTAAGTAAAATAGGTTTTAAATATAATACTTTGCCAAACGCTTTCATCATATTTTGAAAGTCATTTATATTATAGCCAAAATAAGTATTTTTAATAGTGCCTGTGATAAAGTTTTTAAGGTTTGGATCTACAACTATTAAAACATAATTTCCTATTGTTTTGATCCGAGTTAAAAATTTATTTTTTTGATAATCTTCAAAGAATTCTAATGCCAAATATCTAGAGTTGGCGTGTTCCCCTATGCTTGAAATTGTTTTCCAACTCCCATTTGCTGTTATAGCTTCATATAACATTTCTCTTAGGAATTTGTAAAGCATTAGGTTTTTATCAGTCGCAGCCAGGACAATCGATCTGTTTGAAAAAAAAATTTTAAATGTGTTGAAAAGCTTATTTGGTATTGTATTGTTAAATTCAGTGTTTATTGTTATTAATTCTTCCTGAGACCAAATAGTCGATGGGGGCTCAGAGTTGTTTTTATAAACTAGATTTAGTTCATTCATATCATCGTTGGTTACTCTTCGAAATCTACTAGCTGCAATCGAGTTTGAGTGAGTTGTTATAACTTTATTTTGAAAAGTAGCTTTTGTTACATTAACATAAGTTTTTAAACTATTATTGATGTTTCCTTCGTTGGAGTTTATATTGGCACATTTGAATTTTTTAGCTGTGCCACCGCCATGTTTGATATATAGTTGACGATTTTCAGTCTGTGTATTTACGTTGTTTTTTTTATTTTATTCTTAATATGTTCTTTTTAAATACAATTTTTTTTTAAAACTTATGTTTAAAATATTTTCGGTTAAAAGTGTGAAAAAAAACGAATTACCTTTGAGTTTTCCGAATTTTTAAAAGTTTTTTATTTAGAGGTTCGTTGGCATGTTGTACTCGCTGCACAGCAGGACTGCAGATGATGATATTATTATTATTATTATTATTATTATTATTATTATTATTATTATTATTATTATGATACTAGGTCTATTTGTGTATATCAGATTCAAACATGTCATTCTAATATTCTTAAAATTTCTCCTTTATTTAGGTTACCCTCTTTATATAATCAGATTGGGAGTAACTTTAACCTGTGTGACATTGATTATAAAAAAATTTGTAATCTTATTAAACTGAAATGTTATGTTTGATTTTGTCTTTTAAATTTTACTTTATTATGTATACATTTATATTTTCATTTTATGCTACATGTTTTATTTTTACTTTTATTGTATGTGCAAACTGTAATTGGCTTTATGCTGTTGTTTATCACTTAAATAAATGAATTGAATTGAATTGAATTATTATTATTATCATCATCATCATCATCATCATCATCATCATCATAATAATAATAATAATAATAATAATAATAATAATAATAATAATAATAATAATAATAATAATAATAATAATAATAATAATAATAATAATAATAATAATAATAATAATAATAATAATAATAATAATAATAATAATAATAATAATAATAGATTACCTATGCCATTCAATTACTGTTTTATAATGCTTTATTACAACCCACTATAATTTTCTTCAGAATTTCTACTATATTTTCAAAGTTCTGAAGATTTCTGAGGCAATCAAAACTGTCATAGTGCATTGTAATAAAGCATTTTACAATAGTAATAAAAAGCATAGATGATTTAACATTATATGGATTTGACAATGCAATAAGAAACATAATGTTCTACTACCACTACTACTACCACTATAACTACTACTACCACTAATATTACCACTACTACTACAACTACTACTACCACTATTACTATCACTACTACTACTACTACTACTACTACTACTACTACTACTACTACTACTACTACTACTACTACTACTACTACTACTACTACTACTACTACTATTATTATTATTATTATTATTATTATTATTATTATTATTATTATTATTATTAAGCATTATATGCATTTATTGTTAAATTAATATAATGATATATATATATTATAATTAAGTCTTTACATTAAAAAAATATTACTTGGATATTTTTGAATGTTGCATTGACATTTCCAACAAGATTTTTTCTCTCTAAATGGAAATTAGTTATTATATATTTATATATTTTTTTTCAATTCTGTACTTGTAGATTAGTGATTCATTCTTATAAGACTTATGATCATATTTACTGATTTGAGAATGTAGGTAAAAAACAATGGACTTAATATGTAATTTCTAGAAAGGAATTATGCTGCCCTGTCCTACAATTTTATGATATATTATTTTCATTTTTAATTATGTTTCAAAATCAGTTTAACTCATTATGTATCAATATCTTATCTAGTTATATTGCATTAATATTTTTATAGATCATTGATCTACATGTTTATTCCAAAATAATATGCTTTCTTTTATACTTTAAATACCTCACACACAACGCAATCACACAAGCACACACACATATATATGTAATAAACTGAATAATTGTGTATTTTCTAAAATCTTTAAAACTACTTAAAAACTATTACAGTTTATATCTTCCAAACTTTGAAGACTTACATTTTTCATTTCATTTGTATAATTAGGATATAGGTTTTTTTTTTTTTTTTTAGCAATTGATCATTTATTCAGGTAATTAATTTATTTATTTTCATGAAGATTACTTTAATGAATCATTTTTTTCTGGTTTTCATTTCTTAAAAAAATTTGTAAGAAACTAATTCTATAATAAATCCCTTGTTATAAAAAATAGTGATTGACTTAATTAATTGCAGGACATTTCATGCTTTTACTTCAAGTTGAATCTAAGATCTTCAATTTTGGTTGCAGAAACATTTTTTTTCTTTTTATTGCATGGTCAATAAAATAATTTAATGTATATAAAAATTATTTCTATTATTTTTAAGTTTTTATTATTGGTACGGATAATGAAAATGTAAAACTATAACTTACTTTAAATTGACTGGACACTTATAGTTAATATATGTGTATATCACTAGCTATTTCTGCTCTATGCTAAAATGTATACTCCTATGTATGTATCATATATAGTATTTGCACATAATATTATATGTATATATGATTAAAAACAAAATTTTCTTTTAAGTGAAAAATGTTTAACATTTTACTTTAATTGGAAATTTTTTATTTAAAAAAAAAAAAACTTACCAAAACTATATTGTAAGAGAAAGTCACTTAAAACATATAATTTTACTTCTTGTTAAAAAGGCCTTTATTTTATAATTCCATTGTTATTTTTAAATCATAATCTCTCAAATACAAAACTTTTTTTTTCTATTAACCAAAAAATAATTTGTTTTCATTGAATAATAAAATATTTATCCTATTATAAGTGCTATTGCATATATTATACCTACTGGTTTTTTATACATTAATAATTATCTACACATACTAAATATAATATATACATAAATAGTATACATATTAACTTACTGCCAAAATATTTAATGCTATATAGACATTATATGAGTGAAATTTCTTAGATAGGAAAAATATGAAAATTTTTACTTTTTTATTACTTGAATTGTAAAAAATAAAATCAATAGCAAGCATTATTTTAAAAAAACTTCCCTTTACTCTTCCTACCTAAGAAATTAATTTACCTATTTAAAAAATATTTCCTATTACTTTCATAGACATTTTATACAGATGTATAAAACTTCAATAAGTTATATTGAATTAAGTCTGTTAAATATCTATTTTAAAATGTTAAAAAATATTAAATTTAAAGAAAAATAATCTCACTGCTCATACAAATTTACTTAAAACAAATGAAAGTTGTTAGAAAAATTTATAACTGAGATATGTAAAATTATTAAATATTTTTAATGTTTTTCAATGCTTTTGTTCCATATCTAAAAAACTAGCTGATCTACTAAAAAGTTCAATGTCTTATATGGATTGGACTTCTATTAAATAGTTATATACTGATGCCAATTTGTACCTAGATATTTTTAAACTCTGTTATAGAGAAATAATTATAGGGAAAATAATTTATTTTATTAAATTTACTAAAGACGCATGCATGTGTGTGTTGAAAAGGGTCATAAATGGTTATCTGACATTAGGTAAATAATTGATAATGTTCACATGCATAAAGTTTCTAAAAAATTCTGGTTAAAAGCAAATTAAAATTCCTGATCATTGTATTTTAATAAAATTTGGAAGGCAGAGTAATTATTGGGCATAGATACATTTATAGGTGTTATTGAAACCATTTCTAATTAATGGTAAAAATAAGGTAATCATTTTGTACTATATATTTACAAGAATGTTTAGTTTTGTATTAAAAAGGTATTAATTGGTAGTTAATTACTGCAAAGAATGCTAAAGGTATTCAGAATTTGGAAAATTTTCCTAATTAATAAACAACTTCAGAATTAAATTGTAATTAAGCTGATCAAAATTATTATCAGGAAAATTATTTTTTAATTAAAATTAATCCAGATGACATTTTTTAAAAGGGTAAAAATACCTGGGTAAATGTAAAAATTCTTGTCTTTGATGCAACATTTTTCAATCTGGTCTTTGATCAGAAAATTCTGCAATCAAGTGAAAACTTTTTGAAGTTTATGTTTTTCAACAGTATCAACAAGATCTCCCTCCAAAGTTATTTTTAAGATGATCAATTAATTAGTTGGTTTCTATAAACCATGTATAATATTAACCTATGAGTAGAAGCTTGTGTCTGCTTTCCCTTCATCATCCCAGGGAAGGACAAGTTTGGAATCACATGAAGTTAATGAACTGCTGCCCATCTGAAATATGCTGACCAGAATACTTGTAACAATATTCCTGCCATCATAAATGATATCATTGTGCAGATCTGCCATGTCCTTATTCAAGAAATAAAAAGCTACTTAGACAATTGGGCCACCCTCAGTCAAATGCTAATCTGAAGAGCCAATCTGTTGTTAAAATAACATCAACATTGATATCCAAGAAAATGATCATCCAGGACCAATGAATGACAATTCAAATGTTATCTGATAATCACTGATGATTCAATCCTATAACAGATTACACTAGAATAGTAAGTAGAGAAAAAAAAAACTGCTTTTGTATATTCTATAATAAGTCGAAAAAATTAATATAATCATATAATTATTGGCTGATAAACGTATATAAGATTATTTTTAGTTAGAGGTTAAAACATATCAAAAAGGGTCAACTTTCTCGTCTATTCAGTAGTTGATGAGTAAGGACTGTCTGTTTTCTGTTTCTCTTGGAAGATTTGCTGGACAATGCTGTCATATATTAACCACCTATAATTTAGTATGTATTCAAATGTAGGCTTCTTTAAAGATCTATATACTGAAATTACTGTTTGTGTCAATAGTAAATATATATCTAATTACGTAAAAAAAAAAACCTGTGTCATTATTCCACTTATTATTAAAATTTTTGATTTGACAGATTTGATTTCTTTATTTTATGGAAAAAAATAAAAGACCATAAAGAATAACATTTTAAAAAACTTAAACGTAAGCTTTTTAAATATGCATGGTTTAATACAGGGTTAGGTAGAGTTGGTGAACTATGGAATGTAAAATCTATCGATCGCGACTCAGCTCTGATACATCCGGTATTCGAACTTCATATGAAATCCCGTGCAATAAAACATTGGCTTATTTAGCATTAAATAATTTAATGTATTTGTAACAGCATTACAAAATAAAATACAAATATATATTATTTAAATAATATCCTCTCCCAATCTTTGTCATTATTTAAACATTGATCTTTTTTTCGACAGGTGTAATTATGACTTTTATATATTATCTTGAAAGCAGATTTTATTTACAGTTTGAGGTCAAACTAATAATTAAGTATAAAGCCTGAGAATTTACAATTGTGCCATTGGCAGTTCATTTCTTCGTTTATTTTATAATAGAATAATAACTTGAATAATTCAATTAAATACTACCTCCACCTACATTTACATTCTTAGAAAGTGAAACTTATTTGACATCAAAATTTAAGCTAGTCATGTAATAATTAAGTATTTAAAAAAAAAAGGTAAATGCAGTCATTCGCTGTCATTTAAAACTTGCCCGCAGTTAAATTTTTTATGTCATAATATTAATAAACTTTCATAATTTTATTTATCTATATGTACCTGTGCATTCATCTGTCTACAAACACATATACACATATATATATAAGTAATATTATAACACTTTAAATCTTAAGTTTTAACTTTTTGATCAGACACAGAGAACGTATTCCCGTCTGATCATGGAACTTTGAAGTCTGTACATTTTAAGCAGAAATAAACGTTTCAGCTTAATTAGAATTATGTGTATCTATATACATTTTTATACAGCATGATCTATTTTGCTTGCAGAAACATATGCTTTCAGAAGAAGTTCTCTTCATTATATTCTAAAGCCACTTATTATAAGATTTTATATTATACAGACTAGTTTCTGGCTTATGACTGTCATCAGTGGAAAATTTGGATCTAATACTAGAACTAATTCAGCCATCTTTATTCTATTCATACACCATTACCCTACAATTAGGTCACAATTTGAAATTAAAAATATAAGGTTTTAACGCAAGTCAACTTTCATGTACAATTATAAACATATGACCTTAAGCCAAAAGCTATACCTGATACTGAATTCAGTTTTATGAATTACAAGTTTCTTTCAACATTTAATTAAGACAATTTATATTAATAATCATTCAATGGTTTCACACTTCTTCAGAGCTTTTTGTTGTGATGTTGAGTAATAAATTAACAGATCCAAATTAGTTTCTGGATTAACACACTTTTTTTTATGAGTGAGAACTCTGTATTTAGTGTTAGTTTGATAACTAACATATGGTGTATAATATGAAATGTAGGCTATGGAAAGAAACTTGCTATTAAATGAAAGGAGATCCTTTGATTCCTCTTAGAGACACTAAAGGAACAGCAGGGCAAATTTCTAATGTCCACTCCATACATTCTTGTCATTGCAGCTGTTATTACTATGTGATTATTCATATAGTATATGAACATGGATGGGCTTTTAACCAACATGCATTAGCCAGCATGGTGAGTTTATTGGATTTTTACCTCTGAGTTTAAGATCAAAAAACAACCATGGTCTTTTTTCTTAATTGCCTAATAAGGTAGAATGAATGTGTGTATGAATGAAAAAGTTTTTCTAATAGATATATATAATCATGACAAACAAAAATAAATCATGGCCTTTATTCTTAACAGACTGTAAAGTTACCAGCCAAGGTGGCAGTTAGTGGCTGAAGGTGGAGTGCTAAGAATATCCTGATGGTGAATCCAGGCTGCCATTTAATGATGACATTTTATTTAGGCACATACAACTGCAGATCAGATTGTTTTGCATAAGCATTATGTTTGCTAAGTTTGGCTAAACATTTTAGAAATCTCTAAGCATATTTGAGAAGTAGAGATAACTAATGAGCAGTCTTTAAAGGATTTCTGTGAATAAATACATAAAAAACCAACAAATCTTGAGGCATTTGGGAATAATTGTGCATATCTATCTCATTATCATTCTTATTTTAATGGTTAAAACTAAAATATATTTAATAACTTATACTTAATTCAACTATAAATATATAAAGAGACCTTTAATCCCATCTACTGTGAGATTTACCTCTATTTAACACCCACATAAAGAAAACACCATGTATTTATAAGATCAATTATTTTATATTTTAATATTTTCAAATAAAGTAAATCATATGTACTCAAGAACATGCTCTTCTTCATAAGCTATATATCTTATGTCTAAAACCAATACTGAACAGATAGAGAACATTTAAATTCACTCATTAAAAACATTATAAACATATGTTTCTCTAATGTTTCATTTACATATTTGGATATGTTTATACACATATTCAATTTGCTTGTTAAAACTTATATAAGATAAAGCTTCTATCTAACTAAAATATATTTGTGTGTGTGCTGAATAATTGGAAAAAATATAGCACATTAATAATTGTGAATGTTATAAAATGTTTTCCACCTTCTTTAATGGTTATGTTTTAAAATCACATTTAACTGTTCAGAATATATTATACATGTGCTTAAAATGTAAAATGTGCATAACATTTAATAATTGTGATGTTTATATTTTATACTTAGAAATATAGCAAATAAAATCTGCTTAATACAAATAAAACTTAAAGCTATTCTGATATGTAAATAAAGTTGCTAGGATTCAAACTAATAAAAAAGATTGTTTTCAACCTAGTTGATTTTGAGTATTATATATCACTTTAGATGTTAGTTAAATGTAGCTCTATATCACATTAAGTCTATTGTTGATAATTGTATAGTATATAATACAGAAGCTATTATTACTTTTCATAACTTTAATATATTTCATCTCTAGGTAATATTTCACTAAATAGATGATACAACATTTTTGTAAAAAAAAAATACTTTTAAAGCAAAAACTACATCACTAATAAACGATTATTTTTGAAAACAATTTGTTTTTTAAAAGAAAACTATTAAAGAGTTTGTTATAACAACCAAATGCAGCTTCTACTGTGTAGAAATAACTTACTGGTAAATACATTACTTTTAAAAGTTTTAATAACAATAAAATTTTATTAACTTTAAAAAAAAATGTTCATAACTAACCCTAAATATATTCTTTTAATAACATAAAATTCAAATATCTAGTATTTTATTCTTCTGACTTTAGGAATAGATAAAATATATTCAATTATGTTGTGGTCCATTGTTATAAGTAAGAACTTAGTTTAAATATTTTCCATATTTTTTAAAACATAAAATGTCTATTTTAAAAGTGCCCTCACTTGAAAGCTTACATTTTTAATGAATAATCATAAGTTTATAAATTTATTATATAGAAGAAAGATTTAATTATAAAAGTAAAATATTTCAAATATGGAGGAATGTTTAACATAAAACTCTAGATACTATTCAAAAAAGACAGGAAGAGTTTTCAGCTCAATGGATTAAACCGCTTAACATACACACAAATATAATTTAGGTGCATGTACTCACATGAACACTGATGAAAAGAAAATATTACTGAGGTGAGGCAAATATATTAGCAATAGTTTTATTATCTGATAGAGCCTTTCAGTATGTTCATAACCAATCTTTTGATTAGAGTTACTGTCAAATCCCATTATATTTGTCTCACAACATGGGGAGTTCATTGAAACTCAGAGAAGTATATGTGTGTTTGATTGAAGTGATATAACATAATGAACACAAATCCTAAGATAAAGAAAATGATTGTTGCACACAAAATAATAATGCAAACATGGAGACAAGGCTATGTAGATGAAGCAAATAATAATAAATAGTTAAATAAAAAAATGTAGAAAAATGAAGTTGGCAATAAAAAATATATTAGATAGAATTGACTTGGATATAGTAAAGAAAAAAAAAGTAATGGCTACAAAAGTGCTGAGAGGTGGACTCATTAATTAATCATAAATAAATAATAGAAAAAATAATATACACATATATAATTATAATATCAAAAGCAAAGATGCAAATTCATAGTACAAGAGAAGAATTTGTATTGCCACAGAGTAGATAGAAATCAACAGAGTCATGTTCAGTAATAAATATAAGTGTTCATGAAGAACAAGATGAAAAATAAAGGAAAATCCAAGATGATGTCAATGATGGGCTTATTTACAGAAATATTAAAGAAAATACTAAAAATGGTTAGTCAATTTGAAAAAAGGAGTAAAGACTATAAAAATTAAAAAGAAAATGTGACTAATCAAATGGAAAATATAGCTGATAAAATAAAAAATATGGTTAATGAGAATTAAAACCAGAATAAAGAATTTATTCACCGAAATTAAAAATACTCATACCCTGCTGAAAATAAAAATAATGAAGAAGTTGGAAAGATGATTGTGAAGTCTGGATGTCAAAATGGATAAAGTCCTGGAGGTATTGCATAATAAAGATAAACTGTGTTAATGTTCTTTATATGAGATTTTCAGATGGTGAAAGTAAAAAATAAGAAGAGTTTAGTAAGTTTATAAGTAAAAATCAATTACCTGGGAAGATGGATCTAAAAATTCAAATTAAGAATGAAATTCTTCACAAAAAATAATTGACAGAATCATGGCTGACTAAAGATAAGATAGGTATGCTAGTAGAATAAATTTAACTTTGCAAAAATTAATTGAGAGAATTCATAAAATAATAGTTGATTTCAGAGAAGATTGTAGGTTAATGGGTTAGTTGTAATATCTCTGAAAAGAAAAGTAAATGGCTTCATCTAAATAAAATAATCAAAAGGATTAATCGAAATGTACACATGCATAATATACCTAGTATAGTTAATAATTTTTAAAAATTAGAGTTTTTCAGGCATTGACAGTGAGATACTGATTGAGTATATAAATAATTTGGAGAGATATTTGAGTCTAAATACAATGCTAGTAATAACAAAACTCAGAATAGCATGTAATTTCTATAGGTAGCATCCCAAGCATGTTGGGACTTCTTATTCATCAAGGCATACACACAGATCTTATTGAACTACTCTCAAAGAGAAGATTACCAAAAATATATCAAACAATATATGACAAAAAATTCCAGAAGAGTGAAGCATGTACATCATTCTTCAGAATGGATATGGCCAAATTGAGGCCCTAGTAAGTGTTCTGTTATCAAAATTACATATTAACAAAATAGTAAACATTGGTTTTCAAGTCACTTTAGAAGAATGCTAATTGGTACAGATAGATGAATGATTGAACTGGTTGCTGAGCTGTAAAATGCATTTAATAGAAACAAACTTGCAGATTGGAAGGAAAAAAAAATATATATCTCAACAAAGTGAACCACTCCAAAAAAAAAGATCCACTGCCAGCTCTAATAAAGTAAGAATTATTTGATGTACCAGAAATGTATCTTACAAAAATAATAAATATTACCACTGATCTGACCTGAACTTCATTCATGTATAGCAGGATGTAGCACTATTTTCAATACAGATACTAAAAAGAAATTAGTACTCAAAAGGAAACAGAAAAAAAGGGATTGAAGATGGGAGAATATTTTTAACTATTGTTGGTTATTTATTCGTACTTTAAGAACTGATGATATATTACAGATTATGTCTTTGACTTAAAAATGACATATTTCCCCAAAACTCTATGATATGATGATATGTCAGCCTTGCATTTACTCATTTTAACGTTTTTATGTATGCCATTTTTATGTGTGCCAGTCTGTAATTCTTAAGATGACTTTAATATATTTAGATTTGTGGTTGACTTTTATGGAAAATCAACTTAGCCCTGTACCATGATTCACTAGACTCTGTCATAAATGCTCTTTATCAAGACTTCAGTCATCAAGGATTTTTTTTTTTTATGTTTAGAATTCTGAATTTTTTATAGTGCTTAAAATGAGTAGATCTTGTTTGTTCATGCTGCATTGAGTATTTATTGTTTAATGGTTAGATTCTTTATCTATCCCAGAATTGCAAGTCATTATTTTTTTTTTTAATTGTTTAGTGCCAGTCATATAACTGGAATGACTTGAGTACATTGACATATGATCTTTATGAAAAATATTGTTATGAATGTGTTTTATTTTTTTTTCCTTTTTTTCTGGGGAAAAAAATGAGATGAAATAGTCTCATGGTTTACGTCATAATAATTTGTGTGTTTGTGCGTTTGTAAGTTTGAAAGAAAAAATATAAATGAACACAGACAAAAGTCACTGTATATATTTATTTAAAATATGCACCTGGAATAAGTAGATTATGATTAAATAATTTTGTTATTTAATGTTCTATGTATGTTGTCCATGAAAGTTTAGTGTATTAAGGTATAAACCACATGATAAAAAACGTAAGATTAAGGAATCATATGCTATAAGAAATTATTCTGGTTCTATTAAGGCAATGTTAAACAGTTTTTGCTTAGTTATTCCTGTCCATATAATGAAATGTTCTAGTTTATCGCTTGGTCGAATATGACGTTATTTATAGAGCCTTGATAAAAACTCAAACGAGCTCAAAGCGCTTGACAACAATGTTTTATATTATTTTAATGTTTCTCTGTTTCATACAATAGTCGTATTGTTATAGTGTAATTTATATTTTATAATAATAGAAGTATTGATTTTATTAGTTATTTAAGGTAGTATGAAATATTTAAAATCAAAGGCAGCCAAAGAAAGAAAAAATGTAATACAGTAATTTGACTTTTCTGATTTTGACAAAAATAATGAAACCAAAAAAAAAAGAAAATAATTTATTAAGTCAAATGTTTTTAATGTACATTAAAATACTGTAATCTATTTTAGTTAAACGTTTAAGAAAAAATAAAAGTTATCTAATTAATTTTAACAAATATATATGGACATAAAATTTGAGGGTAATATTACGATTTTTCCATGTATATATAACAATAGCTCATTCAGTATTGTGACTTAAATTTCAGTTATACTATGAGCATATTATTTATTCTGTTCTTTATATTAAATAATAAATGAAAATAACTATATATTAAACTAATACCAAAATTTTCAAGCAATATCATTAAAATAAATTTTAAAAAAAAGTTAAATTATTGGTTATTATTGAATTTATATCAACACATGTTAACCCAGATTATAATAACACTTTATTTAAGCAGAAATATCACTATAAACGAATGTAGAAATGTTTATACTCAAATCAATAGTATTTAATAAATGAAGTTATAATTAGGAGAGCAAATACAAGATAAGTTTACATTATATGAGCCTTACAGTTGTACATAGACTTATATGCTCAAAGATTAAAGTGATAGTTGTTCTAGAAATAGGTATTAATATACTTATATTCACAAGAAAATTGATATTCATTTTTTAGAAGACTCTACTATGCATACTAATTTTTAGCAGTTATTAATATCATTAAAACAGCCAATTTGGATTGTCTAGAGTGTCATATTACTGAAGCATGGAATTCCCTTAAGTGTTTTATTGCTATAAATAAATATACTCTTGGCTTAAACTAAAAGAAGAATCATGACTGGTTTTCTGACAGTGGATCATTTAATTATAGTAAAGCATGTGGCATTTTTTGCTTGGCAGAATAATAGATTAAACATAGAATTTCATAATAATATAAAAGATATGGAGGCAAATCAGCAACTGAAAAGAAAGCTTAAAAATAAGAAGATATATGTATTTTCTTATTGTAATCTTTCTAAATCTTTTTGATGCACTTCAAACAATATATGGACCAGATATAATATCATAATTCTATGAAATTCATAAATGATACTCTCTTATAATTATGGTATTTTGAATAAGTGGAAAGGAGTATTTTGATCATCTTTTGAATACTGATTAAAAATTGACATAACATCTTTTAATGACATATATCTTTTAACTAATCATTTAGATTTGAATAAAGATGCTTACTGAACTCAAAATCGTTTTTAATTATCTTAAATATGGACAGGTAGAAAAGAATATTTTTATCATCTTTTAAGTAAAGACAAGAAATTGAGATAACATCTTTGCATAATATATCTGGGAACTATGCATTTAGATTTGAACAAAGATGCTTATTGAAGACAAAATAGCTCTTAGTTTAAAATGGAGATGATGTAGGTCCTGATGAAATACCTGGATATATTTTAAAAATATGGTAGTTTTATGACAACTTCAAAAATATTGGATTTTTTCCCAAATATATGACACATGAGGTTGTATCATGTGATCTTAAGGACAATTTTATAATTTGAATTTCTAAAAACAAAGAATGTAGACTAGATTTCAGTAATTATGGAATATTGCAATTATTTACAATGGTAGATCCCATTCAACAAAATTTATAAATGAATATTTATTAGAGTTCCAATATGATTTTCAAGAATCAAAAATTACTCAAGACATTGTTCTTATTGCCAGGCAATGAAAAAAAATGTCAGGAACAAAATGATTTGATTTAGTGTTAGCATTTGATTCAGTTAATAAAACTAATCTATAGAATTGTTTGAAATTAGTTGGTAATCCAATAAAATTTATTAATATTATACAGATTCCACATGATAGAATGAGATAAAACAGGTTAAACAAAGATGTGTTTTTATTCCAACATTGTTTCCCATTTTTATTTATCTACTTTTCTCTTTATCTGTCTGTTCTTTTATCTATCTATAGTCATCTATTTATAGATAATTGGAAATCAACATCACTATTATTGTACCATCACCATAAAAATAAAATAGCAACAAACAAATATTAAAATAAAAATTAAAAAAAAAAAACGAATTTCAAAGAAACATTAATTTGTGTTTATTACTATTAGTAACAAACAAAACAATGACATCAAATTAAAAAAAAAAAAAAACATGTATAGATTTTTTTAAAACAAATCATACTTCAATTTTGTTTGATGAATAAAACATTATTTTTTCTTGTTTTACATTTAGGTGCCAAATCTTTGGAATACCTCACATGATAAGGACAAAATCTCCTGTCCACATATTTATTGATAATATATCTATATTGTAAAGGTTTACATTTCCACAGTTAATTATGTAATAGTAACTTTCTATTAGAACAGTATTTACTTTTGAAATTCTTCAGTATGGTTTGATATCAGCAAATTATGGATAAATAAAAGATATATAAGAAATTAAATGAAATCAACAATATCATCAATAAGAAATTGAATTTATAGAATTCCAATAATAAATAGAATTTCAATAATAAAACAAAGTTTTCATAATAATTGTAACCAGTGTGATGATAATGATTGGGATTTATAATCACAAGTATTCCTGACTATTTTATTTGTTTTAGATTTCAATAAAAAAAATTGAAATTCCAGATGCCAAATCTCCTCAACAGAAAAAGTTAACTGAAAATATTAATGAAATAATGAACATCATCATTGTCAATTATTACAGAGACACCTCAGAGATTCCCCAATGGTTTAGATGTTGTCACAGAGATGTGGATTATTTATAAACTACCATATGTGTGTTGAAGTTATAATGTTTCAATGGAGTTATAAACAAACAAGTGGTTTGATAAAACAATAATTTAACAAATTATTAACAAAACAAAAATATACAGAAGTTGATTACATCTATATATTAGTGATTCCCAAATGCAGATATAAGATGAAAAGTCATAACAATTAGTATATTTTCAATATTTAAGTCTATACTAGTGATTCCAATTTTCAAATATAAAATTAAACATATTGCAACAGTTAATATGTTTTAAGTCTATAATAACAATTTCAACTGCAGATACAAAATATAACATATCACAATGATTAATATATTTTCAGTTTCTAAGTCTAAGGCCTTTTTAATAATATAATGTGAATATCTTACTGATCAAAACATCTAAAGTTCTAAATCATGGGTTTTTATATATCATTTTCTTTTTTTCGCAATTAAATTTGTCTTCCTAATTTTTCTTAAAAAGTACTTCTCTTACTAGCTAGACATTTGAATTGAAATTATAGCAGAATGGTGACTTAGTGCATGTAGAATATCAATAGGTATTCAGCAGTTTAGTGGCAAGGTTTATTTTCTTTCATTTACTGGCATCTTAGAGACTTCAGTGATCTAGTTCTACAGATTTTGATGTTATTTACTGGATTGAACAGCATACTTTGAGTCTTTTGATTGATGTGCTACCTTTTTTCCTAGCCCTGCATGGTAAACAGTTTACTACTGGAGTAAAATGTTTGTATATTGTTAGGAGTATAAGTAATGAAACTACTTTACAAGAGTTGGTAACCTTATCTAGACACTGCACTTATTTCAAAATGGCTTTTAAATTATACCTGCAATCAGAGCAGTTCCTGTGTGGAAAATTGACAACAAAATAAAAATTAAATATTAGAATGGATGATTGTAGTATACTGAGTGAATTTTGAATGAGCTTTTTTTTATACTTCTCTTTCTTATCTCAGTCTATGTAATTTACCATCAATCATCCACAATGTAGATCATACACATATGTTTTCATCACTTATATGACCTCATACCATATTGTAAACTATTCTAAAACATGTGGGTAAAACATATGGTAGAAAACAAGATTGTAAACAATAATATTTTATATTGAAAGAAGAAAGAAACAGTTGTTTATTTTCTATTTTTTATTCACCCCATTCCAATGCATGAAGATATAAAATTATCTGACTTTTTTATTTTACTTCTAATTTCACAAAAATTGTTAATTCATAACTTTTGATCCTAAATTTGAATTCATCATTCAATTTACTATAAAAATCAACAAGATTTTATTTATACATCAATTCAGAACAGGTAAAACCAAAAAGATCTAAAAAATAAATTAAAATTTATGAACTATATATTTTAAACTTGACTTACAATCAAAATATTTTTTTTTTTTTTTGCAATTTCATTCATTGTTATATTTTAACTCTCATATTACAGAATAAATGGACGATTGTCTTTAAAAATATACAATATGATCCAAATATATATTAATATTTTTTTTAGTCTTATGGACAATTTCTTTACTTATGGTATATGCATGCATACAAATGCATTGTTGTTCAAATCTTTATTAATTAATTTATATATGTTTATGCATTTTTGCAATACACACTTTAATAATATTGTCAAATGCATATATCATCTTTCTTTTAGGCATTTTATTCCAATGGACATAACAATGTAGTTTGTACATTTTTTCTTCTCTTTTTATTTTAGGCAGCATTTCACCTTGACTAATGAGGGCTACATTTCGGATGATGTGATTATAATATATTGATAAAAAATAATCAACAGCAAGTATTTCTCACATAGGGTTTTACTTAGGCAAATGTTTGCATTACTTATTTAACATTACAAACATTTTAAAAGGTTATTTTAAAATTTTAGTCACATATTTTTTTTTCTACTCTAAAAATTAATCAGTTCAGTCTTTTTTTTCCAAAAGGCTTAATTTATATGTTTTAGGATCAAATATAGAATTATATATGATCTGTTTTGCAAGGATTTTTAGGATATGTAAAAGATTCTCAGAGAATTGAAAAATAAATACAAAACTTTAACCAAATTTAGCCAATTTTCCAAAATTTTTAATAGAGCAATATTGTTTGGTTCATTATTTATCATTCAAAAATGATTTTAGTGTCTATTTATCTTTTCTAAAAGGATGTGTTAAACTTTAATATGAACATTGACAACATTAGATGTGAACACAATATTTACAATATTCATATTTTGTCTTTGGCTTCTAAGTCTGCTATACTTGAAATATATGTAAATCAATATTTTTTTATTATGATTATTATCTATTCAGATGCTATATTTTTAAAATACGTATGCAAATTTTATATAACTAGAAGGCCAGAAATAGCATTTTAAATTAATATTATTTTAGTGGACAATATGTTTCATGTATTCTATTGACAAACCAAATATTGATAGTTATACTGCACTGTTTGATGGGTAGTTAACTATTTTTTTATAATTGTCATTAATAACATATATTCTATCTATTAATTGTAAATCATTACTTATTATTATTAAAAATTAATAGACGATTATTTAAAAGCCAGTTACATAATTTAATTATTTAGTATATATCTTTGGACCATTTTATAGGCATAGAGAGCTGTTATCTTAATGATGCCTTGAATTAACTTCAAATAGAAATCTGGAAAATAAAAATGCGTTATTAATTTTACTTTCAAAAAAATGCATTCTTTTAAATTTGTGGTTAAAACTATATTTAGTTTTTGTGATAAATATATTTAAGTGTTTGGATTTTTATCCAGGTATTAGCATATTTCTCAACACTGTAACTTATTATCATATACATATATATATATCTGTGTTTGTGTGTTAAATTGTATAGTTTTATGAATTTATATATATATATATATATATATATATATATATATATATATATATATATATATATATATATATATATATATATATAATTAGAAAGACTAGAACCAGAGCATTGAGTATATATAATTAATGTAGCCTCTACTAATTAAAAAATTTATCAACTATCGCAGAAAGAAGATTGATGTTTCTGTTTAAACCACCAAACATCACATGATCACCATTCGTTATGCTTATACAAGCTGTTTTTCACAGGAAAAAGTTTCCATACAGTAGCATCATTCAGTACAAGAAAGACTAATTAGAGGATGCAGGAAGGTTTGTGCATAAAATTTCTATTTATTGCCTACTAATTCAATATCGTACAGTAGTACCATTCAGTGCAAGCCAGAATAATCAATGAATTCAGGAAGGTTTGTGCATCACATATTTCTTATGCTTCCTCATAACTATTATTAAACCAGGCAAAACTCTCCGTATGGTAGTGCCACTCAGTGCAAGCCAGAGTAATCAATGAATGCCAGAAGGCTTGTGCATATAATCCCTATCTAGTGCCTACTTATCCAATATCCCCAGACTAGTTTATAGCTTGTGGCTTTCATCAGTGAGAAGCCTTGGATCTGAGAGCATTGCACCTAGATATTAGGATCTAATGAAACCCTCCAGCAGCCATTTTTATCTCAACTACAAAACTATGAGTCTAAAATTGAAAGAAACAATAATATTTTCAATTCAAGCTCATTAGCTTATATAGTCATATAGGTCTGAACTTCTGTATGGAGAGTTTTGCCTATTTTAATAACAGTTATGAGCAAGCATAAGAAATGGTGATCATGTGATGTTTAGTGGTTTAATACCAATCCTGTCCAATTGGATAGTGGTGGTTATGGTTATTGAAAAAAAACATAAATAGATACTGAACTTGAATTCAGACCTAAATGACTATATACGATTGTATTGAAAATATAATAATGATTTCAATTTTTAGACATATAGTTTTGTAGTTACATAGAGATAAAAGGAGGCTGCTGGATGGTTGCATTAGATCTTAAGATGTAGGTGCAGTGCTCTCAGATCCAAGGCTCCTCATTAATGAAAGCCACAAGCTAGAAATTAGTCTGGGGGTATTTGATGAGTAGACACTAGATAGAAAATTTTATGCATAAGCCTTCTGGCATCCATTGATTACTCTGAATTGCACTGAGTGGCACTACCATATGGAGAGTTTTGCCTGTTTTAAGGTTTGTGCATCCATTGATTATTCTAGCTTGCACTGAATGGCACTATTGTATGGAGAGTTTTGTCTCTGTGATGTTTCTGTTTACAGACAAATGTTATAGTATTGTGATATTAACTATAACATGATGATTAGTTAATTATTTACATATTAATATATTTACATTATTTAAAATGAATTAGATTAAACACTCTACCTTGCTTAAATTACAATTAAATGTACATTTGAACTTTAGTACCAAGTGGGTGTTATGAATAAGATTGAATAGAAACTGCATTCCTATGTTTGGTAGAATTTCACTTAGTTCAAGATTTCTGATGACATCATTTGTTAAGAGAAACATACTTATCAGGAATTGGTAGTTTTTTATCAAATATTTTTATTTGAAAGATTGCAGAAAATTTTTACAGAAGGCATAATAAATATATATAATGTTTTGAGACTAAATTATTGCAACTATTTATATATAATTAAAGCATCTCTCTCATGAGCAAATGATAGTTTAATTTAAAGATAATAGAAATATCTTTTTATCATTTTCCTCCATTTATCTGGAGGATTGTTTACAATATTTAATTAATCAGAAATTTATTTTTTTATATATAGCAAATATAATTTTGCTTTCATTTTTAAATAGGCAATGACAATTTATATACTAATGTTATAAATAAGATTTTACAATGCCAAATATTTATATTTAATGTTTTAAGATTATTTTTTTGCAATTGTTTTTTATATAATTAAAGCACCCTCTAGCATCCACAAGATGACAGTACATTTTAAAAATAAAAAAGATATCTAAAAAAAAATAGTCATATATCACATGATCCAATTTTTTTAAGCTTGTAAATATAAACAAAGAACTTTGTTAATTGCTTTGTGATAAATGCTTAGCAAGAGAAAGCATTTAAAATATCTATCAGAAACCACACCCAAAACCCAGATCAATGGTTTCATGTTTTGGAACTTCTCAGTGAGGCACTAGTATAGTTTCAGATACAGATCTAAAAATACCAATTCAAATCCAGCATTTATCTAAAATTAACCATTGAGTAGAAAATTTGAAATTTTCAGACACTTAAATGTCTTTACACCCAGCTATCTACTTCAAATAGCTATATGGGACTGCTCACTGAGAAGTGACAAAGCATTAAAACATTGATCTGGGGTTTGGGTGTGGTTTTTGATAGAGATATTTTAAATGCTTTCTCTTGCTAAGCATTTATCACAAAGCTTTTTGAACAATTAGCAAAGCTCTTTGTTTAAAACTTTTAGGGTTAAGCTCTTTGTTTAAAAGAGATAGCTTTTTTTCTTTTTTTTTATATCAGGATATTTTCTACAATGCCCTTACTAGGAGAAATATATTTTTAATGAATCAAAAATGTATTCTTATTTATTGCATAATATTAGTATTTTAATAGCTCAACAATAAAAAAAAAAGGTTTGTACTTGCCAAAGGTATATGTCACATAAGTTTTAAAATATTTATAAATAAGTTTCTGATTGATTAAAAATTCATCTCTTATAGCAAAGGCATTAAAAATAATTCTCCCAGAAAGAGAAAATTGTTAAGAGGTATTATTTTATTTAAAATGTATTGTCGATAAAAACAATTATAATGAGTTAATTTAAAAACTTGCAGAGATGATTTTTGAACCCAAAAAACTATGTTTCAAACAATAAAGTATACAAGCTTATTAGCTATTTTTCTCTTACATTTTTTATAAATCAATTAATATAGTTTATTTGTAATTTTAATTTTAGTTTTCTTTTTGTATTGTTGTTGCTGTTGTTGTTTTTCTTCTTCTTCTTCTTCTTCTTCTTCTTCTTCTCCTTCTTCTTCTTCTTCTTCTTCTTCTTCTTCTTCTTCTTCTTCTTCTTCTTCTTCTTCTTCTTCTTCTTCTTCTTCTTCTTCTTCTTCTTCTTCTTCTTCTTCTTCTTCTTCTTCTTCTTCTTCTTCTTCTTCTTCTTCTTCTTCTTCTTCTTCTTCTTCTTCTTCTTCTTCTTCTTCTTCTTCTTCTTCTTCTTCTTCTTCTTCTTCTTCTTCTTCTTCTTCTTCTTCTTCTTCTTCTTCTTCTTCTTCTTCTTCTTCTTCTTCTTCTTCTTCTTCTTCTTCTTCTTCTTCTTCTTCTTCTTCTTCTTCTTCTTCTTCTTCTTCTTCTTCTTCTTCTTCTTCTTCTTCTTCTTCTTCTTCTTCTTCTTCTTCTTCTTCTTCTTCTTCTTCTTCTTCTTCTTCTTCTTCTTATTATTATTATTATTATTATTATTATTATTATTATTTTAAATAAGTAAGTATTGTTCATGCAATTTTTTTTAAAAAAGTAAGCTTTCAAACAACATTTATGTGCTTGAGTAGCTAAACCATTTTGGGTTTAATTTTCTCTATGAACAACCAATGCATCATTTTTAACCTTACTTGATTATTATTTATGTACTTCACAATAGTTAATCTGTGTAGAATGTTTTTTTTCAAAAATGCATCCGTTTTCTCATCTTGTTTACTAGTCTTTTAATAAGTCGGTAGATTTCAACACTGAAGCTTTTCATATTTCTAAATTTTTCATAAATTAAAAATCTGATGGATTTTATATAAAGAGTTTAGGACATAAATTATTATTTTTGTTATTATTTAATTATCTTTAAAAATATTTATTTGATAATTACAATTTAGCTCATCAAATTTAGTATTGTAAAATCAGTTTGTGGTACTCTTGGATATTAACTTCCTATCCTTTGTAATGAAAAGTGAAATTTTGGCTCTATGATCTTTATAAGAAAACACTACATAATTTATATAGTTTAAAATGTTTATATAAATATTACATATAAAACTGTTTATTCCCGAATTTCGAATAGCTTTAAAAATCTCATTACGTCTTTTTGATCTCTTATGGAGTTCAACTGCGATAACTAATAAAACAAATATGCATCAATAACAATTCGTCTCTATTAAATATCACACGATCACCATTCCCTATGCTTACACAAGTTTTTATAACAAAGGGCAATAGGGGCACCCAGTGCACTGATAAATATTTTGTGCACAAATCTTTTTGCATCCTTTGATATTCTGGCTTGCACTGAGTGTCACTACCATATGGAGAGTTTTACTTCTGTTAATTCATCACTAAATATTTATTTAACAGACACATGCATATATATATATATATATATATTGAAGTTATACATATATACACATGGAATATATATATATGTTTACTTCACCATTCACTGTGGTTTAACTAAAGCCCCTGAGTTCAACCACAATGGATGTAGATTAAATTTAAAGTAGAAAAAAATTTACGGAATGTTCTTTTTAATTTTAGAAAATGAAATGAAAAGATTTTATTTTAGATAAAGAAATAAAAATTTCTAGAACTCATTAGAGAAAAAGATTAATTAGATAAAAAAAATAATTGATTTAAAAACATTGTAATTAAAATTAAGATAGAGAACAATGGATATTGGGATGCAAGATGGCCAACAACTTGGGTAGATAGAGAGAAAACAGTTAGTTTCTGCGCGGCCTTTGCCTGAGTCAGTTCAACCGCGAGGACTAAGAAAATATCACAAGATATTTTAGTGAAGAAGAATATAGTCAACTTGTGAGTAAAAGCTCCCGCAAAGAAGAGTATATTAACCACAAACATTTAAAGAAATTTAAACAAAAAGAATTTTCGTGCGCTGTAATGGGAATGGCCGAATAGATCTTTCTCTCTCTTTCTCTCGTCGTTTTTCTGTGTTGCTGGAACTGGAATGATTTAATATCAAAAATGAAGAGTTGGTGTTAGAACATTTTCCTGCCTGACCAAATGCCTGCTGCTGGACACGGATCTTGAAGTGCACTAAAATCTCCATAAGACTATCTTATTAAAAGTCGCACGCATTTCCCATTTACCGGCAATATAAATCATTGTATTGGTGTTTGTTATATATTTAAATGTTTTCATTAACAAAAACGTATACGTAACTTTTTGTTTTATTATATATAATGTATTTGTGTGATTAATTAATTTTTAAAGCGTTTTATTAAAAGGGCAGAATAAGAAAATATTCTGTCATTATTCTGTCATTATTCTTTTTTATATATATATATATAGTCATTTTATTTAGAGTGGATGATTTGAAATAACTTGTACATTTTAAATGCGAGAGAGAGTGTTTTTTTTTTAAATATAATCTAGAAATGTTAAAAGTTTTATTAACAGAGGTGGGTAGAGTTGGTTAAATGGAGTTCTAACATATTTTATTAAGCCACTAGTATACATCTAAATCGATCATATAAAGATTGATAAATGTAAGGGGATTTCTTTTCTTAATCTAAACTTTTACCTCAGTTTTGTAGAGCTTTGGTGTCATGAGAATTTAGATACTTGTATTTAATTCAGGCTTATTTTTAAAAAAAAAAACGGATTATTATTCCGTCTAAATCTTTCGTGTATTACTTGAGGAGTCGGCAATACCTTTATAAATGTGTCTTAGTTCAATCTCCATATTGGTGGGCCTATTTTCGGAAATCTTTGGATAAAATTCCGGAAATCATTATATGTAAAATATATAAATGACTGGACATAAGCAATATGCTCTGTTTTGAACCCAGATCATGCTCTGCGAACGGGTTCCTTTCTCATCCTACTATGTTTTAGGGTCGGAGCGCTATCCAGCCTCATTTCATTTTACATTCCTCATATGGAAAAATATCTCGGAAAACCCTGCCTACCAAGAAAAGGAGAAAAATAACGAATCTCTGAGTAATACATATTTAGTAATACATTTGTTCTATTAAGCTTGATTATCTTCTATACTCAAAGCACTACACGAAAAAACTTGATGATATTGGTGAGGAAAAGGGGAAAAGAAAAGAACAAAGAGGGTTCAAATTTAAGTTGCTGGCTATGTTTTAAATCATAGCTAAAAGAGCATCTATTTAACTAATGATCTGTTTGTTAAGATTCTTTTTTCTACCACCTCTGAATGACCTCTTTTACTCTCTCTCTCTCTCATTTCCTTGAATCATTCACTCTATGCCCAGTAAATATGATAATTTGTAAAATGAAACCGAAGTTTACTGCATATCTATAGTTATTGTGCAATCCATTAATGCTCTTGGGTAGGCCGAGAGATTACTAACCACCTCTTTAGAGAGTGATCTTTGTTTATTTCTTTGTTTGATATAATAAATTGCAATTCTTTTGTAAACAGTAAATTTCTATTTTATTTTTGATACATTCACATACCACTTTCTTATCTGTAAATTCCCCCTCCACGTCTTGTCTCTCCCTGACCACCGGGCATATATTGAGAAGAAATTCTAGTGAGGTTTTGGGAAGTAAGTCGCTTAGTGGCAGTCTGAAAAAGTAGGTGAGGTTTGAACCCCCTCAACCTGCATCTTTAGATTGGGTTAAAACAGCTCTATTTTTTCATACCGTTACAATATATATATATATATATGGCAGGTCATATATCTTTATATCTTATAAAATAATGTTTATTAACTTGTTTAATTTTTCTATTGCTGTGTTGCCACACATTGAAACTTTTATTTATTTTATAAATTTAGCTTCCTGCCTAATACTGTTCCACTTTTCATTTTTGTATTGACGTTGTGATCCAGATTAACAGATTGGCAGATAGAGAGATAAATAGAAAGGTGCAGTTTTTAATTTTTGTATGTAAAGTTATAATATGTAAGATAATGGATGAGTTACAACTAGACTTCCATTCAATATTTATCCTCACATTGAACACACTTATGCCATTATTTTACTACTTTCTGAAGCAGTACTAAGCTATTATTTCATAAATGTCTTTATGAGATGACATGACTGCCTCAATTCTGAATTGTTTAAAAACATTTAACTTTCGTAGTCATTTTAATTTTCTGAAAGACCTAAATGTCAAACAATGCTAAATTCAGTGAATAAGATGTGTGAGAACATACTATTATGTTTTTATTCAAGATAAATTATCATATCAAAATTGATGTTTGATACCAAACACTTAGATAATGAAGGATGAAATTTTTTGCCCATTTGTCAGGTTTTTATGCAAATCATATTTTAAACACTCTAATATAATATTCAGAATTCACTTGATTATTCTTGGCTACAAATTCAACTCACACATTCATCAAGAACAAAAAAAAAACAATGAGAATTACATTGATGATAAATTTGATAAACAGGGTAAGTTCGATTGAGAACTCTTAAGTTTTGATCTCAGGATCATAATTATAGATCCAAGATTAATCTTCTATAATAACATTTGTTTAATAAGGTGTAATCTGAAGAAGCATAATTACGCAACTTCATTGAAATTGACAAGTGCTGTTGTTTTTGTTCAGGTGTCAAACTGCTATCAAGAAATTTGACCTCACTTCATATTCAAATCTGATTTCAAAAATATTTTTAACAGATGTACATGAGATTACAAAAGTTTCCCCATTAATCAGGTATTTGTTTGATTAAATGATTTCACTTATTCTTTCAATTTTTTTTATTTTTGATATTGAAAGATATCCCAATTTCTCCTCATGTTCACCTAATTCACATTATATAAAATTGTTCAAATCATTTGAAATTATATTAATGATAACTTCAACAGTACCGATATTTTATTTTTAATATTTTGTATGTTTTTAATATTTTTTAGAAGTTTGAAAATGTGTTAGGAACTATGATGTTCAATGTATTTTACAAAACACATTTTTTGAAATGATCAAAATACTTTAAAAAACACCTTCATAAATATTAGCTCAAGATTGACAGAGTATGCTGAATAAATTTAAACTCGTCACATTAAATAAGTTTAAACACGTCTCACATTGGTACTAATTACTCCCGACATTGAAGTTCCATGTCTTCCTTTTGGATAGTGCCCTAAAGTCACATTCACTATACTTTTTGATGATCTCTTGTATATTGATATAAATCACAATATTCGTTTTTTTATGTATTTCTATTTTTTTTGAACATTATTTTTATTTCATTTGAAACTAATAATTTCATTTAATTTTTATTACTTCACTAATCAGCTATATAAACTAGCTCTAAAGATGACTGCATAACAATGTTTTTGTTAAACAAAATAATTTTAATGATTTATTTTCACATTCATTTAGAATAATTTTTTTTTACTCATTGCTGACATGGTTATTTTTAAAGTAGAAAAGAATAACTATTTGATTTCAAACCCTTTCTTACCACCTGCTCTTTAATTTTTATGAAGAATTTTTTGTTTGGTAATTATATTCAACACGGTAGTATTTGTCACATATTCTTTAAATTCATCGTATAAATTTTAAGTGTTGCATACTGAGGTTAAATTCATACAAGTATTATCTGTAACTCTCACTATTAGGACGCTAAAATAATTCATGTTCGAGTAATGGCAAACTATTACCAACGTTTTTCAAATGAAATTAGTCTGATATATACTTGTATTTTTTACTTATTATTTAATACTTTATATGCATTGTCATATACAGGTTTTAAGTTATTTAGCTGGGTTCTTTGATTTTTTGACAGAAGGCGGTATTTATGCAATATTAACACGCCCAAAAATAATGTTAATATTCTATGACTTTTCAGTTTTTGTTGGTGTCCTTTGCTACTTTTTTTTTTCTTAATACCTTTCAATTTTAATTTAAAATAAAAAAAAAGTTAATATTAAGGAAATAATTAGCCAAAACTATTCGCATATTTTATTTTAATGTTAACTCGAGTACATGCAGACGCGCGCGAGCGCGCGCAAATATATATATATATATATATATATATATATATATATATATATATATATATATATATATATAATACAATAAGTTTCATGCTTCTTTTACATACAAGTATGTATTATATGGCTGCAGAAAAGAAGTTTGCTATTAACTTAAAGGAGACCCTTTGATTCCTCTTGGAGGCCTTAAAGGAACCAAGCAGGGCAAATCCCTAATATCCACTCCATATGTCCTTGTCGTTGCAGCTGTTATTACTATGTGATTATTCAGATAGTATACGAACATGGATGGGCTGCTCACCAACACACATTATCCAGCATAGTGAGTTTATTAGCTTTTTACTTCTGAGTTTAAGATCAAGAAACACCATGGTCTTTCTTCTCAGTTGCCTAATATGGCAGAATGAAGGTTTGTGTAAATGATAAATATTTTTCCAATAGATTTATACGATTATGACAGACAAAAATAAATCATGGCCCTTATTCCTTGGAGGCTGTAAAGTCACCAACCAAGGCAGCGGTTGGTGGCCAAAGGCGGAGGGTGCTAAGAATTCCCTGATTGCCAGGCTGCCATTTGATGATGACTTTATTTAGATACTTACAACTGCAGATCACTTTCAAGTGAAGAAAAATTGCAAGAATTAAAAGAACTTTCTTATATTAAATGGGACATTATGAGACTTTGTGAAGTTAGAAGAAAAAGTGAAGGGGCAGTTGATTTAAAAAGTGAGCATGCTCTCTATTATAAATGCACAAATATTGGAAATACAAGTGGAATATGATTCATTATAAATAAGAAGTGGAAGAACAATATTGTGGAGATTGATGGTGTATTGGTCAGAGTGACAAGATTAGTTATACAACTTAATAGCAGATACCAAATGCAGATAATTTAGGTTTATGCTCCAATAAGTTCTCATAGTGATGAAGTAGTAGAAGATTTTTATTGAAACAGTAAGGTCTGCTTTTCAGATCTTCGTTTCACCTTTTCTCACCTATTTTCTACCCTCATACCTTAGTTTGAACCCCAATCTATTGTAGTGTGTCTGCAATATGCTTGTATACCGAAAATCCCGCCTAATTTTAAGCCACGAGTACAATGCTCATATTATATATAAGTATAATTCATGCCCAAATAAATAAAATATTATGGATTATGTATATGTTCACATAATTTAGATTTATTTAAAAAGTAAGTTATATAAGTTGTAATTGCGCACACACTATGATATGCATTTTAAAACTCATATCAAAATTATAAATTGTTAATTAAAGTTATTTTGTTTCAATCTATTTGCAAAAATATATTACAGTCGTAATATATTTTTGATTTAAAATAAAATTCATATTCATTTAGTAGATAGATTCAAATATTGCAATTGAAAAAGTAAAATCATTTTTTTTAATTTAATAAAAGTCATTCCAAATATTTCTGTTAAAATAAATGAGGGACAATAGTTTAATTATTTCAGGTTGTAATTATTATCTAAGAAAACAGCAGATGTCCACTTAAGGTTTTCTTTAATTAGTAAAAGTAATTTTTAATTAAATCTAGTTTGTAATTTGAATGTCAACAAAGAAATTAACAATAGAAATTAATTAAAATTTTGTTAAATTCCTTTAGACATTCGGATAGATTTAATTACAGATGATAAGTCCAATATACTTTTGTAACACTCCAGGGCAGTTCTATTGTTTAATTCCACTATAAAAGAAAGGGTTTTCTTTTGTTCTCCATTCTGGTCATTTGCTGATGAAATGTGCTAGTAAAATATTCTTCAAAATATATTTTCCTGATAATTTAGCTATGTGCCTGCGAACTTATATTTGAAGCCAAGTTTTCATCTCCAAATTAATTTACCATGTTTACTACACAAATTTCTAACCTTGACATGTCAGAGTAGAGCCAGCATGGAGGCTATTTCCCTTAGGAATGGATGGCTGCTGCTTTAGACCATCGGAAGCTATCATGTAAAAAACCCCGGAACTGCTGCTGCTGCCAAAAATTTGAACATTCCAGATTTTGCTGCTGTGTTATAAAACCTGCTGAACATCAATGTACCTGCAAATGCTTCTCCAGAGGTAACCTAAATTAACCCAAGAGCTCTTGTGATTCCTAACTAACATGCTATAGGCATTTTAAATTGTTTTCTTTTATTTCACATAACTTTATTATGTACTTCTTTAAAGTGTTCAAATATAATCAACAGTTTTGCTCTCTATCCTTGGGTTAATATTTTCTATTTATAAAGCTTTTTTTTATTTTATTATGATAATGTGTCAGAATCGTCTTTGACTGAGTGAATTATTCCCTTTGTTGAAGTAAGATGCCACTATTAAGGCATATTTTAAATTTATAATAATTCCCGTTTTTATTATGTCACAAATCACTCATTCAAGGGCGATTCTAATCTTCTTTAATATATATATATATAATCAAATAGTTTAAAATCTACATTTTATTGATTTTAACCTAATACTGAGAGTATGTGTGAGGTCAATGAATAAATGTGTCCCCAAATGCATGATTGCATAAATAAACCTATGCTTTCTTTTCAAACCCACAAGCATGCATTTTCCTATGTTAAATACTGCGTTCTACTTTAATTACAAAGTTCATCATTGACGTCGAAAATGTGTGGACCCTTTTAAATGAATTTCTGAAAATTTGATTGGGCATTTCTCTTAATCCAAGTAAAACCCATTTAGTATGTTTTATATACATTAGTATAGTATTGCTGGTAAATGAATTGGTTGTTGAGACCGCTTTGGTTTGCTTTTCCAAGGATTTTTACATGGCCAAGTCCATTCTCTCTTCGCTTTTTGCGGTTCCAGGCAGTGTGTCCACAAATGTCACACCTGGGAATTAAATGCAGTCGTCACCCAGTCACTAAGTTTTGGCTGTTCATGACAACACTTTTCTATGGGTTAGCGGCGATCTGCCCTCCGTAATCATTCCAAATATTTCACTATTGTTTTATTTATATATTTATTTTTACAAAGCATCCATGACTTAAACATGTCACATCATCCAACTTTAATAAATTCATTATTAGCAATACTGGTATCCAATCTGCTTTAATTATTATTATCAAATAAATGTCTTGATCACATCCCCACTTTATTTCTTAGTGAGCTTTTGTTCATGTCATTCTCGAAATCAAAATATTATATAACCCGTAATATCAAGTATTTTATTAAACTGTTATAATTACTCAAAGCACCTCGCACATGTTCCCATCTCTTTAAGCACATTATCGTAATGCTATTAGCCTGAGGGATAGAATATACAATTTTGCTTTAAAACCTTTTGTCATTTATTGCAATGTAACGCCAACATTTATTTAATACGCATCCCTGTCTCATATAAGCAGACAGTGGTGTTATATATATATTTCTATATAAATAAATTTTTGAAATCATTAAAAACTAATTTTGATTTTATTTTATTGATTCCTATCACTGTCTCAGTCTATATATCTATTTTACACATTTTTTTGTACATCCATAGACGTTAATTAGCCACCCAAACTTAATCTTAGTATAGAGTCTTTTGTTTCTCCCTGACTACCAGGCACCGGTAAAAGGTTATACTAGTAGTAGCCTCAGATGCATTATCACATAGGTGGCGCTATGAAATTTGGACTTTAGATTCGAACTTAGTATATCTAGAAGGCAACCCCTTTTAGAATGTTCAGTTTCGTGTTTGGGGTTTGAATTCTGCAGTGTGTTAGAGAGATAGACGATTCTGACCATTACATAACATGGATATACAAAACTTTTGATCAGGATAAACAACATTTTAAAATTATTATGGGAGACTTTATTGCTAGAATTGGTAAACAAATGAAAGATGAAAGTGCTGTAGGTAATTTTGGTTATGGTAATCGAAATTAGAGAGAACATAGACTTATGGAGTTTACAGAAAAAGAAATACTTTATATTATGAATTTTTTTTGAGAAAAATGTTAAAAGGAAATGGACAGGTAGAGCAGAATTGGATTATATTTTGACTAACAGAAAATACATATTTCAAGATTGTAATGTTCAAAATAAATTTAACACAGGAAATGTTCATTGATTAGTTAGATGTAAGATACATGTTAATGCAAAACTAGAGAGACACAACATAAAAATAAAAACAATATTCACAAGTTGATAGTACTAATCTTCAGAAACATTCGATTGAATTTAAATTAGCACTCATGAATTGGTTTCAAGTAATAGTAGATTTTGAATATGATTCAGGTTTGAATGAAATTAATATGAAAATAATTGATACACTTTTAAAAACTGCAACAAAGATAGCTGGTAGAAAAGAGCAGTAATTGACTAATAAAATTTCTACTGAGACTAAAGAATTTATGAAGTAAAAAAGAATATAAAGGTATAGAGAAATGATGCATTAAAAAGGATTGAATATCTTGAATTTTGTAAAATAGTGTGGAAAAGCATGGAAAATGATATAAGAAAGTATAACTGTGAACTAGCAAGGAACACCGTAGAAGAGAACAAAAGTCTCAAGATTGTAAAACAACATTCAGTATTGGTAGGAAATTTATATCTGCAATACAAAAAAAGATGGAATGATTACTAAAAAGAAAGATGGCATCATGAAATGGATAGAAGACAAATCAAAAATTATACAGTAATAAAGAACAAGTACCTCCTATATCTATTACATCTTCTGAATTGTCCAGAATTTTAAATAAAGAAGTGAGACATGCAATTAAATGTATGAAGAAAGAAAATGCTCCAGGTAATGATGGAATTAAAATTAATATATTAAAAGAGGCAGGCAAAAAAAAAAATTAGCAAAGTTATATACCAAATGTCTAAGTTATAAATATGTACCAGATTATGGGAAGAATGCAATATTAATATTAATATTAAAAAAGGTGACAAAGAAAATATTAGAAATTACAGGCATATCAGCCTTTTATCAGTTTTATACAAAAATTTTACCAAAATAATTACAACTCATCTGCAGAGAACATTGGATTTCCACCAACCAAAAGAACAAGCTGAATTTAAAAGTGGTTTTAGTACAGTAGATCATATCCAGGTATTGAGAGAAGTTATAGCAAGGACAAATAAATATGAGTTGCCATTATGCTTTGGATTTATAGATTATGAAAAGACATTTGATTCTATAAACATTTCTTCAGTGATTAAAGCATTGGATCATCAAGTTATAGATCCAGGATATTGCCATATTTTAAAGAATATTTATAAATATGCAACAGCAACAATTAGATTACATAATGATACTGGGAAAGTCAACATTGGGAAGGGTGTACCTCCAAAACATTTTACAGCAGTGCTGCAGGACGTATTTTGTGGAATAAAATGGGAAGCTAATGGAATGAAAGTAAATGGAGATTATTTAAATCATTTAGATTTTGCAGATAATGTTTTTACAAATAATGTGTTAGAGCTGCAGTAATCAGATGAATGTAGGCCTAAAGATAAATATTAAAACGTGTAAAGTAATGTTTATTGGATTTTCTCAAAATATGAAAATAAAAATTGATTATGATAAATTAAAAAAAATTAACAGTTACAAATACTTTGGTCAGATTATTAATGCAGATGGAAACATAATGAATGAAATTAATTATAGAATTAAACTTGGTTGGAGTGCTTTTGGTAGAAATAATTTGATAGTAAAAAGATATATGCCTAGGTATTTGAAATGGAAGGTTTGTAATAAATGTATTTTACTAGTTATTACTTATGGATCTGAGACTAGGACACTTAATAGGTGAACAATACGGATAATTCAGATCACTCAAAGAATCATGGAGAGATGCATGTTGGGAGTAACAAGAAAAGATCAAAAATGCAATATATGAGTAAGAGAACAAACAGGTGTTACTGACCTCATTGAAAAAATTAAAAGACTGAAGTGGAGTTGGGCTGAACATATTGCTAGAAGATATGATAACAGATGAACCATTGAAATCTTAAACTGGATTCCAAGAGATTATAAAAGACACAGAAAGAGACAACATGTGAGATGAATGGATGAAATAAGAAAGTATGCAGAAGTGATGTGGAGAAGAGAAGCTAAAGTTTGGAGAAGTTGGATTGAACTTGGAGAGACTTTCATCCTGCTGTGGATTGATAATGTTTGATGATGATAATGATGAATTATATTCTACTATCCGTTTTTGTACACTAGCTTCAGATCAACTGTAGAGATAATTTTATAATATAAAATTAGATTGGTGACAAATCATTCAATAAACCAAACATTTATTCTAATTTTTCATTAAATAGTCCAAAATATTTCAAAATTGGTAGTAATTCAAATACGTCAAAATATGTATTTCACAACCAAAAATAACAAAACAACAACAGAACAATATTTTATTAGAAAAATTCTAGATGTATGCAATAAATTAAGAAATAGTAGCTCATATTAGCATATATACATATGTACAGCTTTACCCCCTCAGTGAAGATAATTAATTCCCCAAAACTCATCATAAATAAGAATATTATATGAAAAAGAATTATAATAGATTTCTAGTAAGAAAAAATAACTGAATACTACGGACAAAATTATATTATAAATTATCAATATTGCATTAACAAATAACATACTATATATAAAAATAAAAAAACCTTCATCATCATCAACCATTATCAATCCACTGCAGGATGAAGGTCTCTCCCAGTTCAATCCATCTTTTCCGATCTTTAGCTTCTCTTCTCCACATCGCCCCTGCAAACTTTCTTATTTCATCCATCCATCTCACATGTAGTCTCTTTCTGGGTCTTTTACAATCTTTTGGAATACATTTTAAAATTTCAATTGTCCATCTATTATCATCTCTTCTAGCAATATGTCCAGCCCAACTCCACTTCAGTCTTTTAATTTTTTCAAGGAGATCAGTAACACCTGTTTGTTCTCTTACCCATACATTGTGTTTTCGATCTCTTCTTGTTACTCCCAACATGCATCTCTCCATACTTCTTTGAGTGGTTTTAAGTCTCTGTATTGCTCTTGTAATAAGTGTTCAAGTCTCAGATCCATAAATAAGAAATGGCAAAACACATTTATTAAAAACCTTCCTTTTCAAACACATAGGCATATTTTCTTTTAGTATCAAATTATTTCTACCAAAAGCACTCCAACCAAGTTTAATTCTATGATTAATTTCATCCATTATGTTTCCATCTGTATTAATAATCTGACCAAGGTATTTGTAACTGTTAACTTCTTCTAATTCATCATAATCAATCTTTATTTTCATATTTTGAGAAAATCTATTAAACATTACTTTAGTCTTTTTAACATTTATCTTTAGTCCTACTTTCCTACTTTCATCTGATAACTCCTGCAACATTTCCTGTAACTCTAAAGCATTATTTGCAAAAACAACTACATCATCTGCAAAATCTAAATGACTTAAATAATCTCCATTTACTTTCACTCCTTTAGCTTCCCATTTTAATCCACAAAATACTTCTTGCAGCACTGCTGTAAAAAGTTTTGGAGATATGGAGTCACCCTGTCTTACACCCTTCTCAATGTTGACTTTCCTACTATCATTATGTAATCTAATTGTTGCTGTTGCATTTTTATAAATATTCTTTAAAATATGACAATATCCTGGATCTATACCTTGATGATCCAATGCTTTAATCACTGAAGAAATGTTTATAGAATCAAATGCCTTTTCATAATCTACAAATCCTAAGCATAATGGCAACTCATATTCATTTGTCCTTTCTATAACTTCTCTCAATACCTGGATATGATCTACTGTACTAAAACCACTTTTAAATCCAGCTTGTTCTCTTGGTTGGTGGAAGTCCAGTGTTCTCTGTAGATGAGTTGTAATTATCTTAGTAAAAATTTTGTATAAAACTGATAAAAGACTGATAGGTCTGTAATTTCTAATATATTCTTTATCACCTTTTTTAAATATTAATATTAATACTGCATTCTTCCAATCATCTGGTACATCTTTATCATTTAGACATTTAGAATATAACTTTGCTAAAAAAATTTCTATTTCTTCACCTGCTTCTTTTAATATATCAATTATAATTCCATCATTACCTGGAGCCTTCCCTTTCTTCATAAATTTAATTGCATGTCTCACCTCCTCATTCAAAATTCTGGGCAATTCAGAAGATATAATAGGTATAGGAGGTACTTGTTCTTTATTACTATATAATTTTTGATAGAAGTCTTCTACACATTTCATGATGTCATCTCTGTTTTTAGTAATAATGCCATCTTTTTTTCTTATTGCAGATATAAATTTCCTACCAATACCAAAATATTGTTTTACACTCTTTAGACTTTTATTCTCTTCTACAACTTTCCTTGCTAGTTCACAATTATACTTTCTTATATCATTTTCAACTCTTTTCCACACCATTTTACAAAATTCGAGATATTCAACCCTTTTTAATGCATCATTTTTGTATATCTTCATATTCCTTCTTTTCTTCATAAATTCTCTAGTCTCAGTAGAAATTTTATTGGTCAATTCCTGCTTTTTTCTACCAGCTATCTTTGTTGCAGTTTTTAAAAGTGTATCAGTTATTTTCATATTAATTTCATTCAAATCTGAATCATGTTCAAAATCTACTAATACTTGAAACCAATTGGTAAGTTTTAATTTAAATTCATTAGAATGTTTTTGAAGATTAGGAATATCAACTGTAGATATTTTTTTCTTAATAATTTTTGTCCCTCTAGTTTTGCATTAACATGCATCTTACATCTTACTAATCGATGATCACTTCCTGCATTAAATTTATTAAGAACATTACAATCTTGAAATATGTATTTTCTGTTAGTCAAAATATAGTCCAATTCTGCTGTATCTTCATTTGGATGCTTCCAAGTCCATTTTCTTTTAACCTTTTTTCTCAAAAAAAAAAAGAATTCATAATATAAAGATTTTCTTTTTCTGCAAATTCCACAAGTCTATGTCCTCTCTCATTTCTATTACCATAACCAAAATTACCTAAAGCATTTTCATCCTTCATTTGTTTACCAATTCTAGCATTAAAGTCTCCCATAACAATTTTAAAATGTTGTTTACTCTGATCAAAAGCCTTTTGTACATCCAGATAAAAATCTTCTACTACTTCATCACTATGAGAACTTGTTGGGGCATAAACCTGAATTATCTGCATTTGGTATCTGCTATTAAGTTGTAAAACTAATCTTGCCACCCTGTCCAAAACACCATTAATCTCTACATTGTTATTCTTCCATTTTTTATATATAATGAATCCTACTCCATTTGTATTTCCAATATTTGTGCCTCTATAGTAGAGTACATGTCCACTTTTTAAATGAATTGTTTCTTCATCTTTTCTTCTAACTTCACAAAGTCCAATTATGTCCCATTTAATATAAGATAGTTCTTCTTCTAACTCTTGCAATCTTCCTTCACTTGAAAGTGATCTGCAGTTGTAAGTACCTAAATAAAAAGTTGTCATCAAATGGCAGCCTGAGTCCACAATCAGGGGATTCTTAGCACCCTCTGCCTTCAGCTACCAACCGCTGCCTTGGTTGGTGACTTTACAGCCTTCTAGGAATAAGGGCCATGCTTTATTTTTGTCTGTCATGATTGCATATATTGAAAAAATATTCTTAAACTCGGAGGTAAAAAGCCAATAAACTTACCACGTTGGCTAATGTGTGTTGGTGAGCAGCCCATCCATGTTCATATACTATACGAGTAATCACATAGTAATAATAGCTGCAACAACAAGAACATATGGAATGGAAATTAGGAATTTGCCCTGCTCGGTTCCTTTAATGCCTCCAAGAGGAATCAAAGGGTATCCTTTCAGTTAATAGCAAACTCCATATATGCATGTGTAAAATATGCTATGTGTATTATGCAAATATTCGCATAAAATTTTCACTGTATAATGCAATTTAAATCTATGCAAAAAAAAACTAACATTTCTATTATCTAAAAAGCAATTCACAATGTAAAATAAAAATGATCTTATTTGGAAAAACATCTAGAAAAATCAGAGCTAAAAAGATTATTAAAAAAGAGTATTGAATTATTAAATACAATAGGTATGAATGAAATTCTAAAAGAAAAAATTGTGTAGGCTTTTGAAATTAAAAAAAAAAGATAAATAAAAATGAAAATGCCATTCAATGTTAGATTTGTAAAAAAATGAGAAACTTTATTCTTAAAAACATTTAAAGACTTTATTAGAGTGTTTCTTATGATGTATGTTAGTAATTTCTGGCAGAAAAAAACATTAAACTAGATATGGAATCTGATAAACATAGGTAATTATTGGAAAATTCAGAAAAAGTTTTCAGAATACATTGAATGTTCATAAGAATACCACAAGTTAACAGACCATAGCAGTTTATTGGTATTAAAACGTTTCTGATAGGACAAATAACAATATGAATATAATACTTTCAATATTTAAAATAAAGAAGATGTTAAGAATCATATACTTCTAGAAGACTACTAAATTAAGACTGATATTGTAATAAAAGTTAATAATAATTTAATATAAATGTGATTTAATGTTATGTTTTTTTTTCTTTGCCAGATCAGTAGATATTAAGCTGTATTATTATCTAAGTTAAATTTGTGTTTTAAGATTTAAAAAAATATATATATATTGATATAATGTTATTTCAATTTTTGTACTAGTACCTTATGTTAGATAAAGTTATTTTAAAAAATGAAAGGTGTTAATATATTAGTGTGTATATTATTTATAATTGTGCAAAAAAAACTTATATGTTAATTTATAAAATTTTAAAGGATGACTTATTATATAAGTGAAATATTATAAATTAAATTAAGAAAATTTAATTGGTAATATAGAGAAAAAAAAGAGTCAGAGAAATAAAAATAAATATCATTTCATTTTCTTTGGGTTAAAAATAGCTTTTGGTTGGTAAACTAATAATAAATATATACATTTTATTTATTAATATTAGGTTTTTCTATCAATATGATATGAATATAAATTCAAGACATTATGAATATTGTAACTACTTACAAACATTTTAAAACATTTAAATTAAAGTTAACTTTACAGAATTTAATTTTTCATGTACATGACCTTCAATTTGAATAATATGTTTGTCAAATTAAAACTGTAATTAATAGAATTATTTTTAAAATTAATTGTAAACATAACTCAAATACACACCATTGTAAAAATTAAAAATTATATAAAGAAATAAAAAAAAATGAAGCTTACTTTTTATATTACTGTAACTATTTTTGCTTTTCCCCAAGATACAAGTTTACTTTTATTTAAAACATCATATAATTATAGAAATAAATATATTTCATTTGTATTTAAAAAAACTTTTATCATGACTTATTTTTGATAAATAAAATATAAATGAGGACTTCCATTTTGTGCAATTTGAGTTTAGCAATATAATCTTTAAACAAATTACAGAGTATTTATTTAGTGATAACTCCTGTCATATGATAATTATCCTCAGGTTTTTGATACATTTAACCTTTTAACCACTAATTTTATTATTGGTTGTATCAGATAAAAATCAAATCTTTTAATTGGCCAACTCACAAACTGAAGACAAAGCCTATTGTTAAAACATATTCGCCTATAATATTAAATTCAACTCAGATACGTTTATAAAAAGTATATTATTAATTTTTCAGGTTATGAAGAGAACGAAAGTTCTTTCAAAAATAAATTGCTATTTATTTATTCTAAAATATTCAATATCGGCAACATAAAAGCTATAATATAAACAAAAAGATCGACTTTTACGTTATAGAAAAGTAAATATTTCTTTTTACTACATCTTCAATATTTTTACTAAAATCTTCAATATTTTTCAAAAATAATTTTGTTTTTTTATTATTCTCTCTGAAAATACTTTTTAATTTCCATAAATATAATTTTATAATAATTTAAATCGTATTCGAAATGAAAATCTCAGCGTTTTTCTTTATTTTCTTTGATCAGGCAGTTTCTTTGTTCTTTCCAGCCAATCAGAATGTCTTTTTCGGCTGAGAGCATGCTAAGAACCAATCACAAATAATGTTCCTTCTTTGTTTAGGTTTAAATGCGTTTTTTTTTTATTTTTTACTTGTAAAATAAATCGGAAGATGGCACCATCTTACAGAACTTTTAAAAACGAATTCAATACGTGTTTAATGAATATTTTCGTATAAAAACTGGCTGAGTTAGAGTGATGTCAGATGTCGATGAGGAGCCTCATAAGAGGCGGGGAAAGAGTTAAAGTTATGCAAAACAATCAAATGCTGTCTGAATAAAATCATTACTAGTAAGTGGAATGGAAACAACAACTCCAGGGTAATATGCATTTTTCCAAAGTATAGTTAAATTGTAATGAAAGAACAAAAGTAATTTGGATCTACTACATATCAACTTGTGATCTTGAAATTTTGATGACACAACAATATAATATGAATACTATAAGATTATATCTAATAAACAATTTATTATTAAATAATAGATTATATAAAATATATCTTTATAAAATTTAAGAAATTTTTGTGAATCTATGTTTACAAATACACATAAATATAAGAAAAATTTGGAATTTTTACAGGACTGACAAATAAGCAACACATGAAACAATAAACTCTCCATATGCTCAATATATTAATGCAAAATACGTATTTAAATTTAAATTTTACATAAATCATAGGTTACAATGATCATAACTATAAGTAAAAATATCAGATTAATCAAGATGTTACTACAGTTTTTTTTTGAACCAGCTTCTTTTACATTGAAAAGACAAAGGTTATTTGTATTTATTATGATAAAACTACCAAATGTCACATTAAAAGTTTTATAACATTGAAAACAATAAACCTTCAAGACCTTCTCTATAAATACAATCCTATCAGGTATTAATTCCTATAAAATTACAAAACTAAAAAAGAGAATATCATATCAGCCAAAATGGTTTTGCAGTTTTACTTGAATTAGCTCATAATTTATATCACCTTGTAGTATTAATTTCTATTCATTTAAAAAATGAAAACAAACTATATGCAACATTAATTCATTCTTACAAATTATAGTTTAATCTTAAAAAGTCAATGGTAAGAATGGAAATAAAATATGGCTGAGCTGTAGAGAGTTATATAATCGATTAAGATAAAAATGGTTTTGTACCAAAAAATATATAATATATGATAAGCTTATTTTGCTTTACAAGTTTATTATTTATACAAAGTATTGAAGGTGTTCAATTACATCTGTTAATAACTAGAGCTAATAAAATGAAATAAATAAAAAAAAAAAGAATTAAAATAACGATCATATTTGATTGGATTATTATTATATTAAAAATATATTTAAACTTTTTCTAAAAACATTTTTAATCAGACCATATTATATATTATAGATTATTAATTTTAAAATTAAATTAAAATCAGAAATATAAATATAAAAAATGTTAGACTGAAGTAAGAAGTGAAAAAAAAAAATATTAGTATAATAGATGAAAAAAACATTATTGTAAAATTAAAGATAAAATAATATATTTTATGCACCTACTTTTTAAAAGTGATAACCCACTATTTTATTATATTCAAAGATATTTGGTGTATGCTTGAGAAATAAATAAATATTAGATTGCAGTATCAGCTAAACTTCAGTCTACACATTTGCATTACTTCATTTGCAATCATCTATATAAGCATAAACCATTAATGCAGCTTAATAAATCTCAGAATAGATTCTGACTATTGAACAATCTCATAATCAGATATCAGTTTATTATATAATTTAATTCCTATTTATAAGTTTAACAATATTATATGACTGATATTTTCTTCCAATTTTGTAGATGCTTTAATTAATATTATTCTTCAGAAATGTCAATTTGTCACAACAATATTGTAACTATCTCAGAATTTCACTCAACATTACAGGTAGTAGAATATAATTTCATTATTTAAATTTACCAGTTTATTTCTTCTTACATAACTGGCGATGTAAATCGATTGTTGTTCTAAACTTTTTTTTATTTTATTGATTTTCATTTTCACAATCCATTATCCAGACTTGCAACAATTTTGCCTGCGTACTTATTTATAATTATAATAATTATAATACATATAATGAAAATATGTAAAAGTATATTTATGCATCTCTAATTTTTAAGCATTTCTGTAATATCTTTGGAAGATGGTCTGGGCAAGAAATCTGATGAAATCCAATCGAAATGTCGGTATAATACTAGTGACAAAACTCAAAGGCTTAGCTGGACAAATGCGCAATATATCCACATACATATATATAAAAAGAGAAAAATATTATTAAATACTAGTAATATGCTATTGTAAATATATTATATAATCTTGCTTTTTAAAATAGCCAACAACAATACAAAATGAGTATTTGCATAGATAGATCATAATTATTTAAAAAAGTCTCGGAACAATTCAAAATTAGAGATATTTGCTAGAGATATGAAAGTCTACCTAAAACAATATAATTTAAACACCTATTTTAAAATCCACCGAAGACAAATGATTAAATACAGGTTAAATAATAAAAATAATACAAATAATGTAAAGACATAAATTAGAAGTTAGATTATATGTAAGACATTATTCAAAATCTACAATTAGTTCTAAATCTTTAATAGTCTGAAAATTATATATTGTAGTGTTACATGAATTTTATAAAAAAATTATTATCTATATTTTAAGTGGGTTGGTTTAATCTTTGTTCTAAACACACCTTAAGAAGTAAATATAAGTTATCATAAACAAACGAAAACTTGTTTTATTTAATGATTTCTTACAGCATAATGGAAAAGATTTATATATATACAATATAAGAGTGGGAAATAGAAGTTGTAAACTTCAGATACTAGAATAACTGGTGTTATGTGGGTGCGGTAAAATACAAAAAAGTAAAATATTAATAAAATTATTGCTTATTCCATAAGCAATAACAACAATCTATTGCAAGATGAAAGATAAAACAAGCATCCATATATATATATATATATATATACTGCCAAATATTGTGAAAAAAACAAAAAACAAATTGTCTGTATTTTTTCTAAAACTATTTCGTATAAAAAATAATTACTTTGTAGAATAAAATTGGAAATATTAAAATATTTGAATTTTAATAAATATATGTAAATTTTAGTAAACAAATTAAATTATGCATATTATAAAAGCGTCATATATAAAAAAACATTGCTTATTTTAAAATAAAGGTTGTGTACTATCTTTTCTTTGGAATAGTGGATGATTAGCATCACTTAGCAGATTTATGAATTGCTGGTCTTCTTGATTTTGTCCCCTAGCAGGGTACCTATTATTTAATAAAAGTTTAAAACAAGTTTCAAATTTACTCATCTAGAATTCAAACTCGCATCATGGATCTTGCAATTGCATTATACTGCTTGACAGTGTGGATCTTACAAAGCAAATTTTTCACTATTCTCAAGATGTTAAAAGTAAATTTAAACCAGTATCTCTTTTAATAACATGAAAAGCTGAAACCTTTGACAGATGCACCTTAAAAATGCTTAAATGACAGCCAATCAGATAGTAATAATGATTTTATATTTTGAGAGAGTTATGTTATAAAAATTTATCAAACTTTCAATATAAGATATTAAAAATCTTGGGTTTTAATGCTTAAAATTTACTAGGTGAATGAAAGCTGTTTGCAAAATACATCCAATGTGAGAAAGCATGGTTGTGATATGTTAAAGTTTAAAATGAAGATTGCATTTAATAAAAAAAAATAAAAATCGAAACGCCATATAATGTCTAAACTTGATTTTAAAAAGAAACAATCAATGATTCAATTTTATAAAGTTGTAGATATTAATATTTTAAAACAAATAATTACAAAGCAAATGTTTAATTATTGTTTGTATAAAGATTCACATTCCTTCAGTAAATTTGGTTAAAATTATTTTTTTAATGTTAAACAATTTTTAATATTGTCACAAAATTTGCACCTTTTTTGCTATATAAAATTATTCTATAACAAATTCCTCTTAATTAAAACTATTTATTTTTATATAACTTTGTAAGTAGTAATTGCAATGAATTGTAAATTGGAAAAAAACTATTTTATTGAAATAATAGTCTGAACATTGATCTGATCAAATCAACTGAGAATTTGAATTATTACAATTTTTCATGCTAAACTTTATTCTGGAACTTTTAGTCACATTTATTTGCAAACTTAATTTGACTGCATTAAAAAATCCTCACACTCTTTTATTTAGATCTCTTAAGCATGCAAAAATAAACAAATAAATAAGTAACTCTTTGTGATCAATAAGTATTTTTAAAAATTATACAATATAAACTGAATCAAATTCTATACTAAAACCAGTAAAAGAATAAAAAAATTAAATATTATTCTCTATTATATCTATAAAAAAATTATAATAATAAATAATACACATTTTGTTAATCATTATTTTGTTGCCTTCCAGCAAAGAGCTTTTATGTTACAAAGAGTTTTCAAAATTTTGTGTTCTTTTTCATAGTTAATATCAAAAGTTAATTTGAAAAAGTTAAAAAAAAAAGACAAATTTATAATGATATTATTCAAAAAATCTATGTTTTAAACCTGTAATAAAAAAGGTCAAAATTAGTTTTAAAAAATCAGACTTCTGTCAAATATTTTTAATGACATATTATTTCCAGAAGATTATGGTAAACTAAGATTTTTCTCAATATTGAGAAAACAAAAGTCCAATTAAATTACAATTCATTTTCAACAATGATCCTGCCATAAAACAAATAGTTGTTTTTCCCTAGGGAATATGTATACCAGCCAGGTCACAATTAAATAAACAAAGAACACAAATAAAATGAATGTGATTTTATTATGCTTATAATCAGGTATATATTCATAACTGATAAATGAAATAGTCTCTAACATAAATACTTCTATATACATAGTACTTGAAAATAAGATAATCTACTTCTTATTTTCCAGGCATTTGTTTTGTTAGAGTATGAGCTCTTCATCCACAAATAAAACTTTTTCGAATTAGCTTGAAATAAAAGCATGAAAATTTCAGAAATTAATTAAACTAATCCTTTGTTAGAAAAAAATAGGGAATGATTTAAATAATTTCTAGACCCCCTTGCCTTTATTTATTTTAAGTTAAGTCTTAAAGTCCCAATTATGATTGAATAAACATTTTTTCTACCTTTTAGTGCATTGAAAATAAAAGTACTTAATACAAAAAATATCTCTATTATTTTTAACTTTTTAGTATTGCATAATAAATAAGAATGTAAGATTATAACATAATTTAAATGGACTTGATACTTGTAGTTGATATGTATTACTAGATATTTCTGTTATAAGTTAATTATGTATACTCCTTATGTATATCTTATATATATATATATATATATATATATATATATATATAAAGTATATATATTTATATATATATATATATATATATATATATATAATAAAGCATTAATTATAAAATTAAGCAACTTTCCATATATAAATGTAATTAAAGTTATATGTACCCGACACACATTCATAAGAAAAACTATAAATTGAATAGAAAATAACATAAATATAAAGTGGAAGCTAAATCCTTACTGTTTGAGGTTTTTTTATTTAAAACCCCAACTTTTTTTAATGCTTAACAAAACTATCTTGTAAACCAATTTTTGTATTTTAACAAAGTGAAATCAAGAAAGTCACACACATCACTTAAAAGATATTGAAATTCTAAGAACAATTTTTAAATGTGATATCAAAATATTTAAAATCTTTTCTTCTCACTCTTCTGTAGCTATGATACTAGGTCACTTATCTAAAATATTATTGTTATTACTTTGGTAGAAATTTTTGAAAAAATATTCAAAATTTCAATAAATTATATTGAATTTAAAACTATTAAACCTTTATTTCAAAATGTTATTATAACTTTAAATTGAAAGCAAAAAATCTCTCTACCATCCTTTTATAAGCCTGACTTAAAATCATATTAAAATTCTAAGAACAATTTTTAAATTTGATATCAAATTATTCAATAATTTCCCCATCCTCTATTTCATATCTAAGAAATTAGGTCACTTACCTAAAATATTAAGAATCCCAAATTGCTTTGCCAATAAATATTTCCATTTTATCTATTTTGAATTTTAATTTATTTTTTTGCAATTATCATCATTGTTGTTTTCTTTATTGTTTTTATTTTTTTATTAATATTTTTACTTTCTAAGTTTTCTCTTCTCAAAATTCCTTTGTAAAATCTTTGATTTTTTTTTTTAAATTTTCTTTTTTTTTGTTCTTTTGCTAAACTGAATGAAGTAGCTGACATCATTTTTTCATTTATATCTACATTTTTTTATATGAAGTTCAGACATACAATTTCATTTCTAAAATTGTACTGAGCAAGCTTCTTACTCCTTCTTCAAATATTATTACTTATTTCTAATAGTAATTCTTATAAATCCATTAACTTTTTTTCCACACTAATTGTTAGAAAATTCATACTTTTGTTTAATTAATATGATACATCTTTTGTTGAAGTTGTAAATATTTTTACATTTTTTTTGATCATTATTCTTTTCTGTTGTATACAATTTAAATATTCTTCAAATCCCATATTAGGAACCAATTTATATAATGTTAATAAATTGATGTATTTAATGTAAATATTGCTAAATATGTATTAGTGATAAACAATAAAGTATTTCTTGAGATCCTGTATGGGTGATAATTTATGCAATAATATGTACTAAGACTTTGCCTTTTGTAAATGAGGATATAAAATAAATATGAACACAATGGAATATTTATGGAAAATTAACCGTCTGCTTTTTAAAGTATCTATTTATGATCAAATATAAATCTATATGTAATTAAATGTTGCCGTAATTCAGAAGTTAATTAAGAGCTGACATAAACAATTGTAATGACCAAGATATCTGTATACAAATACAAATAATAAGTAAATATCAAGAGCTTATAATAATATATGAATTTAATAAAGATACTTTATAAAATAATGATTAAATAAAAGATTGAACTAATATAATATCCTGGTTAAATGAATTTAAAAAAAACTTATTAAAATGGATAATTTTGTTATTTAAAACAGTTGGCTCTTAGAAAAATATAAACTAAAATGAAATAATTATTCCTACTTTTATATATCATGAAATTACTGTCACGATTGCAAAAATTACCCAGGTCAAAAAAAGACATGCATCAGTCCGATATTTTATATCCGCATATGGGCTCGTGACAATTTGATTTAAGATTTCCTAAGCCATAGTTGTAATTATGAATAAAATTTCTATTTATTACTAAATATTATTAATGTATAGTACTAAAGTAATATGGAAAATAGATGATTTGTTTTAAAGTATTTAAAATAAAATGAATAAAATAATTTAAATTTCTATTTATATAAAAAATGAGGTTAGCTCAGCAAACCTTTTTATCTTTAAAAACAACAACAACAAAAAACACAAACCAAAATAGTTTTTTTATCATAGGTTATAGTTGATATTTATAAGACAATTAAAATCAAAACATAGATTTTATTAATAATATTTTTTTTTTTTACTTTATGAAGATAAAAGTTTAATTGAGAGATACATATTTGTATAATGCACATTTTTTGTAATCTAGAATCGAATATAAATGTCAATATCATTTATGGCATGAACGATTTTGGAAGACATCACTTTGCAGCCGACTCATTATTTAGTTATTTTTAGCTGAGGTTATTATAATGTTATAATGCAGATATATAAAAAATAGTATCATCCTAGCAGCTAATGAATTAGCAGGTATCCGGGAGATTTGATATCAAGTTTCTCTAATATTTAATGTCCTTCTGTTTTTTAATTTTATTACAGAAGATTAAAGTTTAAATCAATAATTGAAAAATATGCTAAATTATTTAATTTAAAATATAAGGAATAAATCCTTTATGTTGCTTATTCAAATTAAAAATAAATCATAGATATAATAAAATATCTTTACTAACAACAAAATGATATATAACAATAGCTGTAATATAGTCATATAATCATCACAAATAAAACATATAAAAGCTCTTTTCGGCAAATTTAAAATTTTTGCCCTTTTCAGTATGGCTTAATTACAAAAATAACCTATACTGCATACATAGTGACATCTATCGGCTCTATATAAAATTAACACAAGCCCAAAATTACATTTAAATATCTCTATAACAACACATATTATACAACCGTCCATTCATTTTTTCATTATCCAATTATTTCTTAAATTAATTGATGTTTTATAACAGAAATAATTGTATGAACATTTATAAAACTTCAATTAATTTAACAAATAATTGGATAATGAAAAATGAATGGACGGTTGTATAATATGTGTTGTTATAAAGATATTCAAATGTAATTATGGGCTTGTGTTAATTTTATATAGAGCCAGTAGATGTCACTATGTATACAGTATAGGTTATTTTTGTAATTAAGCCATATTGAAAAGGGCAAAAATTTAAAATTTGCCGAATAGAGCTTTTTTATGTTTTATTTGTGATGATTGTATGACTATATTACAGCTATTGTTATATATTATTTTGTTGTTAGTAAATATATTTTATTATATCTATGATTTATTATTTAATTTGTATCAGAGAGTTTGAATTGACTCAATAGACAAGATTAATTTTTTAAAAGTAACTACTGTTTAAACATTTTTAAAAATTAAAAAATAATAATAAATCTTTTTGATGCATTATTATGTGATAATTTTAGTGAAAGAAAAAATAAGACTTAGGCCTGAACTTTTATTGAACATAAATTATGACAAAATGTTTTATTATATCGTTTAATTTTTATAAAATATAAGAAAGTATGAAAATAAAATATATTTCATATTTATTAATGTAAAATGCTATTACAATAATTGATGTATATTTGAATGAAAAATTAAGCCTTAAAATGATTAAAAACTTGTATTTTAAAAATGCTAACGGCTTTGTATAAAATTGGCTTGCATTTGGAGCTGTTTTTATCCTCTGAATAAATCTGTCAATTAGAAACAAAAACTAATAACAATTATAGATTCATAGTCATTAAAAATAAAACATTAACTTAAAGCCATCTTTGATTGTGTTTGAAAATAAATAGTCAGATTTAATTTTTTAGTTTATAGTTAAAAATATATATTTATTTATGATATTTCTATAATAAATTTCAAAATTAAAATAGAAAGTAAAAAAATTATTTCTTAAAGCATTTTTATTAAAAATAAATATTCTACATATTGCTACTTTTATTAGCAGTGTATTGACTGCTTAGTCCTAAATTTTTTATGTTTAATAAATTATTAAAATTAAATAATCAGTTAACAATATCACATTTTCTTTTGTTCTACTTGGTGAGAGTTTTCAAAAATGCTTAACTTTAATACTGTATAAAATCTTTATTTTATATTAAAATGCAATAAATAGGTTTTAATTCATTTTTGATTTAATTTTATAAATGAATAATATTCTAGAAAATCACATCAAATATTTTTTTAAATATTTAAAAGCCCTGACTTATAAATCAAACAATGCACCATACAAATCATCAATAAAATTAGTATAAAATACTCATTCAGAAAATGAATGAAATGGTTTTTTAATTTTTTTTATAATGTAAATGAACAAAGGCAAATTTTTGATAGATCTATCAAGTTTTAATTTAAAATTGGATATTTCTTTATAAAAGTTACAATATTGGAAAGATTTTGACACCATATGAATTCTGGCAGATTTATGTAATAAATAATATTTTTCAATTATATTATGGTTAAGTTTATTAATTTTTATTTCTAAAAAATAAAAGATAAATAAATAAATTGAAAATTTACATGTGTATTTGTTAAAAATAATAATGAGCAAATTAGTGTGTAAAAATAATAAAATATTTTATAAATAAGTAAAAGTTCATATTTCATTTATACCAAAATTTTTGTATGGAAACTTGACTACAATAAAGTAGATGCCCAAAAGACATTTTTTCTGTGTCAAACAATGCAGTATCTCTTACATCTAAACTGACTGTTTTTAGATAATAAGCTGATTATTTACAAAATATTGATCTAACCAGATGTTATTTTTTTTAACAAAATGCCAGTAAAAGCATTATGAGAAAAGTAAAAGATAATGTTTATTTTAATATGTATTTAGTAATTATAACATTGTATGTTAATTTTATTTAACAAATGGTTATTATCATCATCATCAACCATCATCAATCCACTGCAGGATGAAGGTCTCTCCAAGTTCAATCCATCTTCTCCAATCTTTAGATTCTCTTCTCCACATCAGCCCTGCACACTTTCTTATTTCTTCGATCCATCTAATATGTGGTCTCTTTCTGGATCTTTTACAATCTCTTGGAATCCAAACAAAGGGTCCATTTTATTATATCCATAAAATTAAATACTTAATATATCTACATTGGTCACGATCAAATTTATTCAAACATAATATTATAAATTGTTTCTCAAATGTATATCTTATTATGCATAGAATAAATATATCAAAAGTGTATCAAAATCATTCATGTAAATATTCAATATATTTTATTGAACTATGTGTGTATTGATATTTGTAATTATGAAATTTATTTAAGTGCCTATCTAAATTAAATACCCAATCATGGATATCCATTATCTGTCCACTCTACTTAATATCCATAAGAAAACAGTTGCTCAGTGTTCTAATATGGGTGTGTATAGCCAAAATAAATATATTGTATTTTAAGTACATTAATATTAAATTAAAATAAATACATAGTCAAATTTAATAAATAAAAATAATTTATTTTATTAAATAAATCAGAACAAAAATGATTTTTTAAAAAAATTAATATATTAAATAAATTTAGTTCATGGAATAGAAATGAGGAGACAATATTCATGTAAATAGAACAATATTTAACATTATATGTTGCATGAAATTATCAATTACTCTTAACAGATAATCCCTAAGGCCAAACAAGTTTTCTCATTTACCTACATTCACTTTTTTTGTTTAACTAAATGGGGTTCTCTTTTAGTTCAAACCCAAGCTCTTACTTGGATTTCAACCCAGAAATCTATTTTTATAGATGTGAGAATGTGAAAGAATAGATTCATTTTTGACATTTTGAAAATAATACTTTAAACTTTTTCAGAGAGTTGTATATGTTGAATTAAATATTTCCATGGATTGTTATTATAATATAGAATAGAAATAAAGAGATAATGTCCAGGTAAATAAAGAGATAACATTTGCCTTAGATGTTACCAAGAAATTATCAATTATTATAACTGACAATTCCTGAGACCAAACAAGTTTTTTCATTTACTTATAATAGCTCTTTTATTGAGTTTTTTTTTTTTTAAGAAAGGAGATCCTCTTTTACTTTCATTTCAAAACCAAGTTCTTATATGGATTTAAACCCAGAAAGTTATTTTTGCAAATGTGAAAATATAAAAAATAGCATCTTTCTTGATATTATGCAAATAATACATCTATGACCAATGAACAACTGCATACAAGATACAATGATAATAACAAAATATTATTTTATTTCAAATAGCCATGGATAATATTTAAATAAAAGCTTACATCAAATATATGTCTTCAGGAAGATCAGGTAATTTTTCTGATCACTATCCATTCCACATTTATAATATACTGAGATACTTTGATAAGTCTCACATTGTAATAACATAGCATGTAAAAAATCATTTGGTTCTTAAAAGATTAAAATTATAACTTTGAGTTGTATTTTAAATTTGTATTTTTAAAATGTCCAATAAGAATATATATATATATATATATATATATATATATATATATATATATATATATATATATATATATATATATATATATATATATATATATATATATATATATATAACAGACATATACGAGTATGTATTTTTTTTTGTAATGAATTAATATTATAATTTTGTAAAACAATTTTTGTAAAACAAAATAAATGTTTAAGAGAAAAAATGTTTTATCTTTATATAAGTTTATTTTCTGTCTTTTTTAGACATTGCTTGATATATAGAATTTGGTTTTAATTACACTAATTTTAAATATGGAATGCACTTGCAGTGGCCATTGTTAAATTTAAAATTCCACAAGTTAATTAATTAGAAATTTATTAGTGATGGAATGCTGGCTTATCTTGAGTGATGTTTTTTTTTAAATTAATGTTTATGAGAAAAGAACAAATGAGCTGAAGTCACATATAAGCTTCAAAATTTCAAATAAATTATTATTCATCTTTTTATGAGTGAACAATTCCAAACTTCTTAATTATCAAGCATTTTCAGACCTTACTGCATGGTGCAGGTCAATTAATCATGAATGACTTTTAGCAGTGATTCCTAATGTCTACTAAGTAGTACATGTCTAGCTTAAAGAAACCATCATGATCAAATGAGCAGATCAATCCTCTCATTTGTTGTACCAATAGTAATGACTGGATGAAGTATTTACACCATGTTGGACTTCTCTCTTCAGATCTAACTCCATTCCAGCATGAACTAAGCCAGTAGTAACCTGACTGACCTTCTGATTGTCTTTGCTGACCAAACAATTTCTAGACTAAAGCTCCTCACTGAATCTTAATTTCAATAAATAACAAGCAATCCAAATAATCCAGAAATCATATGTCAACTTGAACATTAATCCAAAGATTTACAGCACTAGTATATTAATACAAGAACATTATTATATGTTTCATAAGCCAGGTGAGATTATATTTCTAAACATGTGTATTTAATTACCTATTTGTTCATGTTAGTTAATAATGTTAGAATAATTGTATTTTTCTTAATTTTATGAATACATATAGAAGTATATAATTTTTTTAATGTTTTAATAGTTAAAAAAAAAAAAAAATCTTAGTTGTAAAATTAGTTTCTTGTTGCTAAAAGTTATCATTTCTCCCCCTCCCTTTTCTAGAATATTTAAAATCTAAATGTTTTTTTTTTCAAGAATTAAAATCTTTTTAAAATATGTTAGTAATAATGCTTACAATTAAATCTTTTTTAAATAGTGTTAAAAACTGTGTAAACAATTATTTTTGTATATGTGAGTATAATAAACAAAAAATTGCCAAACATATTTGATATTAGTGCAATATGTTATTATAGTTCATAAATAAAAATGTTGATCTGATTGTGTGTGTGGACATAAAATCGATTTATATAAAGTCCACTTGTTATCTAGTTATCTACACGACTGCTTTTCTTCACCTGGTTAGCTACATTTTTATCAGGGTGATTTTATTTTATATTATTTCCTGTAACCCAGATCTTATTACTTTAATCACAGTTTATTTACTCTTCCATAGGCTAGATTTGGAATAGCTGCCCATGTCTTGTTTTTTGTAAATATAATTAGAACGATATATTGATGAACTCTTTGTAGCCTCTGGTTCATGAGATTCAAGACAAGCTCATATTCTTCTTTTAATCTGGGTTACCTAATACTCGAAGTGCAATCTTCATTACTTTGCATGAAAAGTTTAGAAATAGCTTGCCAGGCCTCTCTTTTATTATTGCTTGTGACCTTTATTCTTATTTTCAGTAAACTTGTCAGGTGGTTTGGATCTGGACATACACACAAGTGTCAGTAATGTGCATATATGTATAAGCTGAATGTTAAATAAATGGATAATGTTTTTAAATGTTTGGATAGAATATATTAATAAAAGTTATAGTACATATATTATATTACTAGAAGTCTATTTCAATCTTTTACAATGAAATTAATAGAGAGGGTGAATTAACTGTCAAATCTTTCTGATAAATCAAGATAGTCAATTAAACCATTTATAAGTAAAATTTACTTCTGGGTATTTATTGTTTTTTTTTATTTATTTTGTTTATATTCTTTAATCATTTACTAATAAACCATGTTATTAGTAGTTTATTCTGTCGATGTTTGTTTGCTGTGGTCTGACAATCAAGTCTTTATTAGTTGAGAATCTCTTATTCTGAGCGAAGCTACTCCAACAATCATTCATTAGTAAATTAAAATGCTTTAATCACCCATCATTTAGATATATTCTGACTCTGAAATAAATTTTTCAGGCGGTATAGTAGTCTGAAAGAGGACGCTCTGAGGAAGGTACTTGATATTGTACTGAAACGTCAGCATTTAACTTTTTCACTACACGGAATATCCCACAAATAGTAATAATAATATGACATATATATATATTGACTGGTACAATATGTATAAGTCAGAAAAAAAATGATGAGAAACTATGCTTAGCTATAAAATTAAATTTATTTGGTATAACAACAATAGAATATAAACAATATAATATTTTTTATATTTACATATTTGCAAAATCAATAAAATTAAATGGGCAATACAAATGATAGTTTAATATTTAAAATCGACCTAAAATCAATCAAGCATAAAATTTCCCCCCAAATATGATGATTTCTTATTCCTAAAGCTAACCATAAAATTATAACTTTTATAACATTTTAAAATCAATGTCATTCTTTTAGATATTTAAATTTATATATATAATTAAGACAGGAAAATATCAATATATCAATTTTAACTTAAAAAGAAAGTATTTTCCAAAATAATTTTTTTTTTTTTATGTTCTAATTCAAATTATTATTTATTTAATAAAAGTCATTTAAAAGACCTTACCATTTTTTTTATTGTTTAGTTTTCTGTTGGTCTCAACACATTTTAGATATCAAAAGTCTCATCATAATTTCATGTCTAACATAATAATTTTTCCTGAAAAAATAAGTTATATTTTTATAGTTGTGCTTTTTAATAAAGGAGACTAGAAATATCTAATATATGTGTATTCACCTCTTCCTCAGTGATTTTTTCTAATAATTTATTTATCTAATTATAGATTTTATTACAGTGTCTGCAAATAAGATCCAACATTAGTATGTATAATTGTTATACATTATTAGAGCATTATCACAGTTCCATGAAGAAAGCTACATTTTCAGAAAGATGAAGTTAGCATTCCAACTAAATTTTTACTTTATCATTATAAATAAGTTTGAATATATAAGAATTTAATTCATTTTCATTATGAGCAGTATAAAAAAATTATGTCAATAATAATTTCTTTGTTTATCTAGCAACCATTAACTTTTCATAGCACCCATTGAATTGTCTGAATTAATCTGTATTTGTTCTGCTAGTTTTTTAATTGACATTTAATATTTTTAAAATAATTAATTTTATTTTCAAATTATTATCTTAAAAAATAAAGAAAAAATAACTTTTTATTTCTTACACATTATTATTATTAATTTAATTGTTATTATATTGTGAATTGTTTTAAAAATAAATAAACATTTTACAAAATTTTAAAAATACAAAATGTAAACTGTGTCAGAAAGGTTACATTTGTAAAGAAGTAGCTAACTATTTTGAGATATATTTGGATAATAGTAGAATGATTTGTTCACAAACAGTACCTTTTTATGTGCGTTTAAAATTCTAAAAAGCTGTTTTATATCATTGTTCATTTCAAAAAAAATTATGGAATCTTTAAGCCTAATCAATGTGAGATTTTCTTTCTTATTGTCTGCTTAAAAAAACAAATATTTATAAAATCATTAATTTTTATTTAAATAAACATTTCAAAAATATACCATTCTATATAAATAAATATTATTTAAAAAAATTAACACCATTAATATTAATGGGAAATAGTTATTTAAAGAAAACAGACAATCAAATTTCTTAAGTAATCTTTCATGCATGCATTTTTAAATATGTACACACATTGATAATCTAACTACTTCTAAAAAAATTATAAATAAATAAAAATACATAGAAATATATCTTAGATTTACTCAAAGTCTTCATTTGAGAGATGAAAGAAAACCTTAAATATTTTTATAACAAAATTGGAAAGGAATAAAAATCCTTATGCTGCTCTTCCACAAAATATTAATAAAAAAAAAAAATCATTACAACAGCTATATAGCTGTTGTAAAGAATTATTATTTTTTTGATTAATATTTTATAACAAAATATTAAGCATTTAAATGTTGTTTGTTTTACAAGACAAATAATAAGCAATTCTTTTATTTAAAAAAAAAAAATAATAGATTTTTTTTTATAATAGCTTCTTCCCTTTAATGTGATGATGATTATAGATAATATATTAGTATGTAGATAATGTACAATCAAAACGAACTCTATAAAACATTTCTAAAATGGGTTTTAATTGATTTTACAATAAGTTCACTAAAAAGATTTTTAAGCTTAGTAAATAATTATTTTCAACAGTCATTATTCTCTATGTTTACTAAGTTTTTAAAAAATCAAAAACATTCACAAGAAACTAAATATTGACAGTTTCCTTTTAGATTTGAAGTTACTTATGAATTTTTTATGTCATTTGAAATCCTGTTAAGCTGTTGGGAATTAATGTTGTTAATAACCTATAAAAAGCATATTGATCTCATATATAATAGTTTTTCCATGTGATGTTAGTGAAGTAAATGGTGTTAGATGTATTTAGGAACCCCATGCAAACAAGAGTTATTTTATGCATTAGGGTGTTTATTTCTTACTAGATATTAATTCAACAAGGTGAAATAAAAATAGAAGCAAGAAGGACCATTTCTAAGAAGTAAGTTTAAATTTACAACCTTCAATTTATGTCAATAATTAAAAGGGTCTAAAGTAAACAAGAAGTATGGTTATTATTTCAAGAAATATTTTAAAATGCATTTGGACCTTTTTTTGTACTCTAGAATGTTTTCAAAGTACTTTTTCCACACTCAGTTCAATTACACGTTTTATAAATATATACTAAATAATAATTATTAAAAAATTTCAAAATATATGTAAAAAAAGATGATAATTTATATTATCTTACATTACGATAGAATGACAGCCTGTTAAGCTAATTGCGCAGACGCTGTGAGAATGTTATTAATAAATGAATACCTTCGAACAACCACATGATATAGTATTTATATAAGAGTAAAAAGACGTTATAAAATAAATGATTATCTTACATCTAAAAAACAACTTAATACATTTGAAATAATAAAAATTTCCCCTTCTTTTCTTTATGGGACACCTTTTTTTTTTATTTTGCTTAAAAAACAAAACAAAGTCTTTTTAAAATAAAATGAAACTTTTAAGAAATAACAGTAATGTGCATATCCTTTTTGCCAGTGTAATCCTTAAATCCCAATCTAAATATTTTGTGCAAGGATATAAATAATTGTTCACATAAATATTTTTTTCATTCATAAGTGTTTATGTAAAATGTATATGAATGAAATGTACTTCATTATAAATGTTAATATTTTTAGATTTCATTTCAGCACATATACAAAAATATTGATGCTTAATTGAAAATCAAAATTAATGAAGTTATTACAATGGTGTTCATCAACCTACTACTCATTAGACTTGAGAAGGGCCTGCTGGATATTCATATTCCAAACCTGGGAAGAGTGGTCAAGTGTCTCTCCTATGTCAATGACATTGTGGTGTTTCTTCCATCAGAGAAATATATTCCCGGTCTTGAGAAGATCATGGACTGGTATTCTGAAAACTATGCCCTCAGTTTTAATTGAAAAAAGTCTGCAGCATAGTGGTTATTGACTGGAAAGGTTTCTTCTAGTTTTTTGGCCATGCCACATAATTTTTTTGGTTTTTCTCTTATGCTTTTTGCAAGAGATATAAAAATTAAGATTCAGAGAAAATTACTTGAAGAGCACAGTTGATTCTATTTCAGGGATTTGCCTGCTAGTAGTGGGAAAGCTGGCATTACTTAATATGCTAGCATTCCCAAAGACAAATTATTTTATGCCAGTAATAGTGGCAACTAAAGGTTTTCAGAAAGTTAATTATCTTTGTTCTTGAAAGTTATCACCATAAACCACAGAATGATATGTCAACCCAGAAATGCTTATGGTCTTGCCCTTAACTCTATTCAAATCTTTCTATATCAGATGGCCAATATTCTGTTGGTTGAGTTGAAAGAGTGATTTACATCAGCTGTTTTCCATTCTTTAATTCACCCCATTGACTCACTGCTGAATAGGCCCCCACCTGTAAAACCTCTGGCTTAGCTGGATAGATTTTTTGTATTGATTAAGGGTCGGGTATTGGAGGCAATTTGTTGCCAGCTAAATTGAAATATTGGAATGTATATCAATTGCTTAACCCTACTACAGCTACTCCTCATGGTTTTTGGGTTTTTCAAATGATCTGTTAATCAAGAAATTTAAATTCTGCATGCTGGAGGGAAGTTTTCTGGATTTTGTCATAAAAGTAAATTTAACTGCACTCCCCAACAATGAATTTTTAGTCATGAGGAGAGGCTTTAAAAAATTAAATTCAGTTTTCCAGATGTGCAATTGAGAGAATGAATCGCTGCAGCATCTTTTCTTTGGTTGTGTGATATTAAATAAATGCAGAGCAATACTCTGTGATTAGATGACATCTATAAACAAAGGATTTTTAACCTGAATGAATGCATGAAAACTGGTATCTTTGGAATAATTAGACTGTCAGTCATGATGAATTATATAGTCTGGACAATGCGATGCTATCTGATATTTGGGAAGAGTAATGGTGATTTACATAATAAACTTTTGTGCAAGATCAAAGCTGTCAGAAAGAGGGATCATTTGATTTATCTAGAAAGAATCTATAATGATAACTGAAAGCTTGTTGTGTTTCCAGAATAGTTTTTGCATCAGTGCTGGGGGGTTTCCATAATGATCTGTCCAAAAGTCACTCTACATAAGTCACTAAGATGTTTAACCATGGCTAGGTGTGCCTGTTTCAGGCAATTGAGAGCCAAATGATCAGCTCTCTTATAAAATAGCCTAAGGCTGGAGAATGCGTTTTGTTTCCCTACTCATGTTTTGTCAAGTAAAAATACCAAACTCCCAATTTTAAGAAGAATGACAAGGCTGTTGAAAAGTGTGCATGTTGCTCAAACTGTCCGAATGTCATCATGATTCAAGACAATTTATTTATTTATTTTTCCTTTTGTATTTGATTTAGTATTTTCACTTTGTATTCATAATCAATAAATTTACTTTTAAAAATAAATAAATAATACAGACTATCAATTTATGCTTACAAATTAAAAATACAAATAATTCTCAAAAACATGTACACATTAAGTGATTACTTAGAACTTGGTCTCCATCTTATAACTATATAAATATTTGATAGTATAATTTTAATTAGATTACTGCTAAATTAACTTTATAATTATTTTAGTTGATCAATACTAATCTTCATACTATATTATTTTGTACATGTAATTATTCTAAGTTTATTTAATTTTCACATCTTTGTGTTATCTCAAATTATATATTTAATTATAAGATTCAATTTTTAAAGTAATAAAATAATTATTATCAGGCATAAACTATTCTATTTTAAAATTTAATGTAATTTATAAGTAGATATAAAAATCATTTCTTGATCTGTATTTTTTAATAACTAAAATATAAATTTTAATTATACCTTACTTAAGTATTTTGATGCTTTGAAAAAATAAACTACTCAGACAATTTACAAAAAAAGATTGACATGGGTTTATAAGCATTCTACTTTTTTATTTTTACAATTTACAAAATCATTGGGTAAAAACTACAATGATAATGTATTATATAACATTTTAAGATATTTTATCACTATTTTTTGTGATTTTGTATATCATGTAAATGGAATTGAGAAAAGTTTTACAATTTTTATAAATTATGTTGCAGAATTGTGAAAATTTTACAAGCATTTTAATACCAAAGTTAAAAAAGTACAATTTAAAGGTATAAATAAAAAAAAATATTTTAGTTATTGAAAAATTAGATATTTTCATATAAGTGCTAATGCATTAGAAAATATTTGTCAATGTAAATAAAGATTTTGGTGAAATTATTATTCCAGATATTAGAAGTCACCAATATTTAATGAGCAAGATTTTTTGTGTATTCTGTAAAACACTGTTATATAAAGCAAAACCTTAAAAAAATCATTTTAAATAAAATACATATCATTTCACATAAATAAAAAAAATATGGCAAATAATAGGATCAATGTTTTTTTTTTCATTTGTCAACTTTTATATATCATATTAAAAGAAATTGTCAAACTAATCAATCATTCTGATCCCCTGTAATATATTATATTTTTGATATATTTTGTATTAGATAAAATAATCATCAGCTAAGACATATAACAGATGATGTGAGCCTCTCATTTTGCTAGATAATTTTACCTAATATTTAGCCAAAACACCATTGGAGTAATATTAACAATCCATTACATATAAGGCACGGATTAATTCAAAAACTGTATTTGCATTTTTTTAATTACAAAGTATATAAAGCTAAACAATTATTGATAATTTTTTCATTTTTGAATCACAATTACTATTTTCAATAATATTTTGAATTTATAAATCATTTTTGTCTTATCTATTCATTCCGTGTACAATTAAATAATGGCACATAATGTATTAATTTAAAAGCATATTTAGAGAAGTGAAATACGTTCTTAAAAATCAGAAAATAATGTTTACTAATTTTTCATTCTAGATTTAAATAGAATTGACTATTAGCAATTTATTAGGTTAAAAAAAAAGCCGTCTTATATTGATAATTATTTCAAAATTTCAATTTGCATATCTAAGTTCTTAAATGTATATCAGTTTATAGTTACCGGCATATTATGTTCTAAACTAATTTAGATAGTTCTCTCCACATACTACAGATATATAATGGAACAGTAAACGATTGGCCAAAAATAATTCTATTGGAGGTGATCTATTAATTATGTATGAATATACATATATGCAACAAATATTGATACGAATGAATATTAATTACAGATAACCGAAATAAAGCAGCAACACATTACAGTGCTTTATTAATGTGAGGCAAAAATAAAAAAAAAATCAAAATCAAACAAGAAAAAACTATATTTATAGCTAGTTTTTTTTTTAATTAAATAATTATAAACATTGTTTGGTATAATTTTTTCAATTGTTAAAAATTATTATACATCACAATTGATTGTCGAATAATGTAAAATTACATTTTAAATTTTATTTTATTCGACTATGCGTTTAAGGTCTTACATGCAACTAAGAAAAATTTGTAACGCCAGAGGTGGGTGTGTAGCCTATGAGACACCTATTCAGAAAAAAACTTCCAAGAGAAAACCAAAAAATAGATTAGAGCCTTTAATATTAAATAAAGTCGATCCTGAAAATATTGAAAACATCGTTATTCATAGAAATTGTGATCAAACTAACATATCTGATGATATAAAAAATGGTATAGATTTATTGTTGTTAAACGTGATAATTCCTGACAATTTGGTAAGAAGCCAAGAAAATGTGCAAGAAAATAGTAGTCTTGAACAATATAACAGGGATGATGATGTAGAAAATATATCGAAATTATTAAGAGATATTAAAGATTCTGTAAATCAAAATCGTGATGAAGAAATAAATGACTTTGGAAGAGTAAATGAAACATTTTATAAACAAGTAATACCAAATTATGAACGTAAATATCGTTTCAGTAAAAATCATTGTAGAAAGCTGTTCGTTTTTTTTCTATTATTAGTTTTGTTTGGCTTGAGTGTAATTTTATTTTTATCTCTTTGGAATCATGATGGTCAAGCAATTAGAAAACCTTTTGTTTCACAGCTTATTCATTAAATAATTCAAAATAAAAAACTATAATTTATTTGTTTGTTTGCTTTCATAGTATAATTCGAACAAACAATTTTAACAGTGTGAGTTTGTATAAACGTAAAAGTGCGATAATTGTTTATGCATTGGTTGCATAAACAATTCTTTCATCTTTATATTGATCCGAATTAATTTTAACAAGGTGACACTCAAAGTTTATGCACATATTGAATTTAGTAGTCAATCATGCACTGCTCGTTTGATTTCAAAAGAAGAGACGGGTGCAACTTTTGTTCTATCTAAAAAATCAGTAATAATCTTGCATTAGTAATACCCACTTTGTTTAAAATAAAAGGTTCGTTAAAATGTTATAGATTAATATATATTTTGTAACATTATAATAAATAATTTTGTTTTGTAAAATGCTAGGCAACTTTTAGAAAAAATATTTTTTTTGTATTTAAAAACAGTATGAATTATATATATATATAGAAAATATCTAATAGTCATTGTCTCGGTGCTTTTTTATGGAAGACAAGATATTAAACTTAGTATTAAATTTTTCTATGTTTATATTTTGATCTTTCAACAGTATCCAGTTGAATGATCACTGCTTTTGACATCACTTTCAGTAATTAAAATAAAAACAACCACAAGTAGAAGAAAATATTTTTTTTTAAATCAATGATGAAATATTTTCTTAAATTATGTTTTATTTTTCAAGTCAAATACTGCTTTTTTTTTTTTTTCAAATAAAAAAACAAAATCATTTCAACCATTTATATTCGAAAAAAATCCAAACAGTCTAAAAACAATTGTTTTTTGTTTTGTGTGTGTGTGAAACTATTATAATTTTAGGAAAAACCCATATTTTTCCATAATTTATCTTTCAAAAGTGCATTATTAATTCTCTGTCAAAACAAATTGATTACATTTTCTCCCTTTGTCCACATATATTATCCGATGTTAAAAAATACAATTTAAAACAAAAATATTAAATTATTACACAAGAATCAGAAGTCTGTGTACAAAATGGAGATTACATATGGTTCACAACACTTATATTCATTTTTTTAAATTTTTGAAATGAAATAAGTGTGTCATGTTATAGCTTTAAAAATTGAGAGAGGATTGACCAGGTTTTTGTGTATACTTTGTATTCAACAACTTTTTTTATCTCTTTTTCTTATTATATGAAGCTTATCTCTAAATGTAATTGAATGTGATTGTTATTATAAACAAATATGCACCTTGTACACCATACTATTTATAAAACAAAAATACTGGACATGTAAGTTTGAAAACAAATTATTTACTAAAATTTTCAAGAAGATATTTAATATGTATATTTTTATTTTTAATACAGCTAGCACCTCAGCCTTGTCCTTATCAAGAATGGGACAAAAGAGAAATTGTGTGATTATGTTTCTGATTATTTTTTGCAAAGATTACAATAATCTTTATATGTCTGAGTGTGGTATCTATATTTATAAAAGTAATTGGTGGATAAGGCCTCCAAATTAATTTTTACCAGGAAATCAAAAAGTATAACTTTTAGTGAACAGTTTCTGAATTTGTGACATGGTTGTTCCCCAATAGTAATATTTGCTTTTTGGAAGGGAATAAACAAGATTCTGTAATTTTAAGAATAATCTTCTGAGCAATTTCAAATAATCAGCAACTGATTGGGGTGTATCTGTTGATGTGATGTAAAAAAATGATTTCAAGCTAAGGAAATCAGCCACCACATGCTGAGATACTGAGATGATGTTAAGTGATTTTTGGATTCCAACTAGATTTATTAAATGCAGCCCAGTACCACTATGTTATAAAGGACATTAAAACCTTTTGATTGACATTGCCACAATTTTTCCCCAGAAAATGTTTTCTAAGTAGTGTATGAATAAAATTAATAAATTTCTTAGAAAACTTTATTATAGAGGTTTCATATATTACTCTTGTTATTTATTAGCATATTGAACAATAAGATATTTGCAGAGAAAAAGAGATAAGTGCTTTTGGTAATGAATTGATTGTGTTCATTATTTTATTATTAAGATTATTCTGTATGTTACTGTTTTTATTTATGCATGACTAAGATGGAATGGAAAACCTAAGAATGAGCTAGGTATCATCTTAAAGAGTTATTTAATATAGCATTCTGTGTAAATAATTATTCTATATTGAATGTGAGTTTATATTTGTCATTATTTTTATTTATTTATTGTAAGTGAATTGTTAGCTTGCGTTTTTTTATTAACCAAGTTACTTTGTTTTGGATTTCAAACTCATTTTAAACATATAAAATTAATATCCACTAACCTCAAGAAATTATACAATTCACTTAGGGACATGCAGGTGTTACAGTAGTAATTTAAGGATGATTTGCAACATTGAAATTTCTAAAAATTATTATTCTATTTAGGAAATTTAGCATTTTAAGATTCATGTTAATTTGAATCTAGAAAAAATAAATTGAAATTATTTTTGGAATAATTATACTTTGTTTAACTTTCAATGGTGGTTTATAAGATTATTTGATCATCGTAATCATAGTAGTGAACACATGACATATATATATATATATTAATAAAAATATAAACAAATATTATAGACAACTACATTAATAAATATTTAATTTATTACATCGAATCGACTTTCGTTCACAATGAACCTTTTCAAGATGTTAGAATAAATTAAAAAGTCACGCGATTTATATTAACGTAGCACGCACTTATTGATCAAATTAAATCCTAAAAATTATTAAAATTTTAATGTTTAACTGACGACTTTCAACTCAAATTCACGGATTCCTGGTGCAAAATTTAGAAACCTAGCATCCTTTAACCTTAATAATAAAGGCTTCATAAAAATTATGACAAATCAAGGACACATTTTATAAAATTTACCATCAACAATCAGAAGACACGGATGACACCAGATGTCTGTAGAGTTAAAAGAAATCAGATGCATATATTCAATATAGCAGTTTTCTTAATCTTGACTATAAAAATCTTTAAATAAACTAAAAGATATTATATCCACTGAATTATATAAAAACTTGAATTTTTCTTTAGTAGTCTAAAGTCATTTCTTCGTTAATATTAACACTTCTATGATGTTCTAATTTAAAAAAAACTGCTATATTGAATATATGCATCTGATTTCTTTTAACTCTACAGACATTTGGTGTCATCCATGTCTTCTGATTGTTGATGGTAAATTTTATAAACTGTGTCCTTGACTTGTCATAATTTTTATGAAGCCTTTATTATTAAGGTTAAAGGATGCTAGGTTTCTAAATTTTGCACCAGGAATCCGTGAATTTGAGTTGAAAGTCGTCAGTTAAACATTAAAATTTTAATAATTTTTAGGATTTAATTTGATCAATAAGTGCGTGCTACGTTAATATAAATCACGTGACTTTTTAATTTATTCTAACATCTTGAAAAGGTTCATTGTGAACTAAAGTCGATTCGATGTAATAAATTAAATATTTATTAATGTAGTTGTCTATAATATTTGTTTATATTTTTATTAAAGTATTTTATTAAGGCAACATAATGGATTCTAATTCCATCACGTGAAATATATATATATATATATAATGTCCATTAATTAAAACAAAATTGTAATTATAATAAAAATAATAATTTTAATGGTAACAAACTTTTATAAACAATCCTTAAATCTGCAGAAGTACTTTCAGTTAATTTCTTAAACCTACCTCAACTGCCATTAAATTATAAAAAAAACAACAACAACAAAGCGGAAGCAAATGTCATCAATTCAAATTCCACGAATCTCATATTTTAATGGTAGCAGCTTATCTATTTATTAAACACATTTTATTTCTATTTATAAAAATTACTCCTTAATTTTTCTTTTATTATGGTTTCTCTCTTCATGAAGAATTTTCACATTTTCAAAATCAAATTTAAATTTATATTTACATGTTTTTTCATTATCAAAGAAAACTGAAGGAGACATTAAATTACCATTATTTTTACTTTTTACATGCTTATATAACAATTCATGTTCCCTCAATCTCTTCTCAATACTGCACCTAGATTCACCTATATATGATAGCATACAATCACAAAAAATTGATATATGACATTACTTTTTTGCTTAACAGGTATGACATCCTTAAAATTATTGACTAATTTATTAATATTGTTTGGAACGTAGAATGAAACTTTAAACACATTATTTTATATATATATATATATCCTTAAAAAATTTCACTTGTGGATTTAAAATAAATAGAATAGATATCCATTGTTTACTATTAATCTTCATTTCCTTTAAATCATTATAACTTTTTTTAAATTGACATAAATTATTGCTTATCTGTTCCATTTTATAACCAACATATTCCTTGATAAATATCTCAATATTTTTCAGTTTATCATTTTGGTAACAACATAATTTTTTATTCCAAAACAAAAAAGATCTAAAACTTGCCATCTTATGCATCATTGGTACTTTTGATTTACAAATTATATATCCCCTTTTTTGTAGTGGCTTAATTATTAATTTATAATTTAATATACTGTTATCTCTTGTAATAATTAAATCTAAATATTTAATATTTTTGCCCTGTTCCTTTTCAATAGTCCATTTCAAGCTATTTAACTTATTTAATACTTTATGTCAATTTAAAAAAAAGTTATAATGATTTAAAGGAAATGAAGATTAATAGTAAACAATGGATATCTATTCCATTTATTTCAAATCCACACGTAAATTTGTTTAAGGATATATATATATATATATATATATATATATATATATATATATATATATATATATATAAGAATGTGTTTAATGTATCATTCTACTTTCCAAACAATATTAATAAATTAGTCAATAATTCTAAGGATGTCATACCTGTCAGGCAGAAAAGTAATGTCATATATCAAATTTTTGTGATTGTATGCTAAGATATATAAGTGAATCTAGGTGCAGTATTGAGAAGAGATTGGGGGAGCATGAATTGTTATATAAGCATATAAAAAGTAAAAATAATGGTGATTTAATGTCTCCTTCAGTTTTCTTTGATCATGAAAAAACATGTAAATATAAATTTAAATTTGATTTTGAAAATGTGAAAATTCTTCATGAAGAGAGAAACCATAATAAAAAAAAATAAATTAAGGAGGCAATTTTTATAAATAAGAATAAAATGCATTTAATAAATAGACAAGCTGCTAATATTAAAATATGAAATTCATGGAATTTGAATTGATAATGTTTGCTTTCACTTTGTTTTTGTTTTTTTTAATTTAATGGCAGTTGAGCAGGTTTAAGAAATTAACCAAAAGTACTTCTGCAGGTTTAAAAATTATTTATAATAGTTTGTTACCATTAAAACTACTATTTATATATTGTGGCCATTCCTCCTGAGCCCATGATATTACTATGCATATGAATCAGGAATAATGATAACATGAGACTAGGTGCATATGCTATGAGGGGCACACCACTTTAAAATCTAGTAAGGATCAAGATCATTACCTGACTACATAGAAATACCATTGAATTCCAATTCTTTGAGAATTGCAATGCTCTCTCCATGACTAACAATAATAATCCAACTTACCTAAGACTAAAATAATATTCCAGTTAAATGTTACTACCAATAATAAGTAAAATTATTTAGAACATGAATTTATATTCCAATTGTAAATTAAAGCAAGTTAAGATTCAAATCTTCCTTCTTATTACAATGAAAATCTCAGGGATATATCATTGCAGAAGGGACAACACAGGGAATTGAGGATTACAAATGACAATTTTATGAAATCCCAAGTTCCCACAAAATGTATAAGATCTAAACAACATTATTATCAAACAATGATAACCCTTTGTTCTGCAATAAGAAAACTAACTGTAAAATAGTTATTTAAAATCTTATAGGGTCTATAATACTTAAAGAATGATGGACTATACTTAATATCTCTAAACAAACTATAATTTGGATTATTATAATAATAGTGAGAAATCATATATGATGATTATAATGACTTTTATACCTGATTTATCAATTTAAGATTGGTTCAAACTTTTATACACCCATAATCATATATTCTTTAGTACAATCATCATTTGCATGAGCATGTTATGAATGATTTCACCACAAGTAATTTATTACAAATGTGCATTTATTTAGAAATGCTGATGAATGATCACTAGTGTTGATCAATGATCACTAAGGACATAGAAACATAAATAATATCAAACATCAAATAAATATCAATTTATTAAACAAAAATAATCAAATTTCAAACTTTGGAAATCAATTTTAACTTGTTAATACAAAACAATAAAATAAATACGTTTATTCAAACTGAAGTTGCAATTTTCTAAACACAATAATTTACAGCTATCAATTTTCAAAATAATAAGCAAAGTGATAGTTTAGCAATGCAGTTTGATTACCAATAAAATTCATTTGATTATTATTACAAATGATAATTAATGAATACTACTATTGGAAAAATGGGTAAACCTTAACTACAGCAAATATTATCTCTGTTCCTCTCGTTATACCTTTACATTTACCAGTATTGAAGTAAAGCAGCACAAATACTGCCAAATATTACTATACCATTAGTAAACTATTACTAAACTATTCTTGTCCACTAAAGCCAACATTATTAGATTATACAATAGTCGATGATTGCTTTAAGTATTGTTAACTCTTTAAAATATAAATTTGGAAATGTCATTTCTTATATGTAAAATACGCACATTTCAAATCCAAGGATAACTTCAATCTTATCATAGATTAATATTCCTGCTTTAAATCATTAGGTAGGAATTACTCCTATTGTAATAATTGGCAGTTGCCGAACAAACAATTCAATACAACAATCCCTGGCGCGCGTTTCAATGTAACATATTCTAGTGTAATTGTATATAACCTTTTTTTTTTATTAAAATATATGTAGCGATTCACGCGCCTTTCAATCTAACATATTCTAGCGTAATTGTATATAACCTTTTTTTTTAATTAGAATAAAAGTAAATTTTTTTAAAAAAAAATATGTTTTTTTCATTTTAGGATTCAATATAACATTTCCTTGCACACGCGATTCAATCTAACATTTTCTAGCCAAATTTTTTCTTATGGCGCACGATTCAAAACAACTAACTTTTTTTAAATAAAACTAACTTTTTTTAAAAAAATCTGTTTTTAATTTCATTTCTTTTAAGTAAAAATAAAAGTTTTTTTAAAAAATGTGTTTTTAATTTGATATTTTTAAACTAAAAATAACCTTTTTATGGAAATCTGTTTTTAATTTTACTTGTTTGAAATAAAAGTAACCTTTTTTTTTTTTTAAAAAAAAAAATGTGTTTGTAATTGGATTTCCCCCACCGTTTTTGAACTATATCGATCGATTTTTAATTAACTACAAACGTGAAAATGATTTTACATTTGTTCTAACTTAGCCGAAACATTTATTTAGTCAACAAATGAAAAACATGTCAATCATCAATATTTCAAGAAATAATACTAACAAATTTGAAAATGTTTTAATAAACAAACACAAAATATAACTATTGCATAAAATTAGAGTAATCACATTCAAAAGATATACTTTAATAACAATTGGAAAAACTCTCCTGATGAGAATGTTGATTTTACTCATCGCCATTTTCTAATTCTCGACTCTAAAATCCCGCGAGTAATGGAGAGTTTGTTAAAAATGCCCTTACCCAAATTTTGACAATTGACCATGTCTCTAGTGATTGTTGTTTGCAATGTTAAAATTTAAAATATCTAATACTACATACATTGAAACGAGTCAAAAAATTTTAAAATAAACATTTGCAGAATTACTTATACTACAATTGTAGAATCCCAAAAGAAAACAAATACTGTAATTGTTAATTGCGAAAGTTTTGTAGCAACTGCTAAGCACATTGAAGGTGTCTAAAAGTGACTTTTTTTTGTGAAAGACAGTGGTCACGAATAAAAATGACTCAAAATCTGTATACATGTTATGGTATAATATTACTGACAGCATATATATGTAGGCCTACTAATAGGTATTTTCATCTGATAGCTCCTGCAACATTTCCTGCAGCTCTGAAGCATTATTTGCAAAAACAACTACATCATCTGCAAAATCTAAATGACTTAAATAATCTCCATTTATTTTTAACTCCTTTAGTTTCCCATTTTAATCCACAAAATACTTCTTGCAGCACTGCTGTAAAAAAGTTTTGGAGATGTGGAGTTTTGGAGATAAATGTTAAAAAGACTAAAGTAATGTTTAATCGATTTGCTCAAAATATGAAAATAAAGATTGATTATGATGAATTATAAGAAGTTAACATTTACAAATACCTTGGCCATATTAATACAGATGGAAACCTAATGAATGAAATTAATCATAGAATTAAACTTGGTTGGAGTGCTTTTGGTAGAAATAACTTGATACTAAAAGAAAATATGCCTATGTGTTTGAAAAGGAAGGTTTTTAACAAAAGTGTTTTACCAGTTCTTACTTATGGATCTGAGACTTGAACACTTAATAGAAAAACAATACAGAGACTCCAGACTACTCAAAGAAGTATGAAGAGATGCATGTTGGGAGTAACAAGAAGAGATCAAAAACACAACATATAGGTAAGAGAACTAATTAGGTGTTACTGACCTCATTGAAAAAAATAAAAGATTGAAGTAGAGTTGGGCTGGACATATTGATAGAAGAAATGATAATAGATGGAAAATTGAAGTCTTAAACTGGATTTCAAACGAATGTAAAAGACCCAGAAAGATATCACATGTGAGATGGATGGATGAAATTAGAAAGTGTGCAGGGGTGATGTGGAGAAGAAAAGCTAAATATTGGAGAAGATGGATTAAACTTGGAGAGACCTTCATCCTGCAGTGGATTAATAATGGTTGATGATGATGATGACCAATAGGTGTGCCTAGTAAACAGCAATTTAATGTGCTTTTACCTAGGTAGAATGCTATCAAGTGGCATACAGTGGCTAATCGATAATGGTAATAATTATGTATTTGTCCAAACCCAATTACAATCTGAATTAACTGCTTCCATTAATACTCAGAATTATTTAGCAAAATTACATTTATGATTGGAAGCTATTTAGATATTCATTGCTAAACTTTACCCATGTGTGACATTTTTTAAACTTCATAGATTCAATAACCTTATATTCTTAGAAATCACATCCTAAATTTTCTCTATACAAACCTATGTAGCCATATGTTATTGAAACTACATTTATAAAAAGTTCACAATTATATCAATGTTTACTATACTGGCTATGAGATTGACACTTACTATGCTAGTTGTGATGTTGGAAACAAGTTTCTTTATAAAGCACTTTAAATTCTCTTGACACAAAATTTCATGAGCTTTACATCAAATGATTCATCTCAATTCATTCTTAAATGACCTATATTATTCCTACATCTCATGCTATTTGCTATGGGATAAAATATATAATGAATGAATGCCCCTGTAAACTTTCAAAGTTATAAATTTGACTAGACAACCTTACATTTATACCATAAGCAAATCAAAATCATCAGCTGAAAATATAATATCTCTCACATTTTATCATGGTAACCAAATGTTCTTATACATTAAATATTAAAATTCCACCATAGCCATCAAGCTATACTCTAATAGTAGGATTAAACCACTCTATCTTGATGAGTAAATACACTAGCACAACATAACAACAACAACTACTACTACTACTACTACTACTACTACTATTGCTACTACTGCTACTGCTACTGCTACCGCTACCACTACCACTACTACCACTACTACCACTACTACTACTACTACTACTACTACTACCACTACTATTACTATTACTACTACTACTACTGCTACTACTACTACTACTACTACTACTACTACTACTAATAATAATAATAATAATAATAATAATAATAATAATAATAATGCATACAGGAGGCAAATAAGATATACTCATACAAAATAAGTGTTCGATTAAATAATTTACTTTTTAATATATGATACAAATAGAATGAAAATGTGACCATACCAATAATTCGTCCCTAAATAAATATTTCTCATTCAAATGTGCTAGACATGAGCAATAATTTTTTCCACCAAAGCAACCCTTTAGTTTGTTTTACCTTTTTAGATTTAAAATATTATAACTTTAAACAAGCTAAGAGCACATAATTGCATCAAAACACCAAAAACACTCATATTTATAATACCTATTCCAGCGATGTTCATCTTCAATATACCCTAAAAGATAAATAATTTATAACATATATTCAAGGCATACCTTCAATAAAATTATACCCACATTTTTAATATTCGTTGCCATTTAAGTACCAATTATAGATTTTAACATAATAAACAAATAAAAAAAAACTTGTATATTTTCTTAAAATATAACAATAATACTAAATAATTCATAATTCATGTAGTTTTCAAAATAAATCTATTCCTTAATATAAAAAAAATACTGAATAAGTTTAAAGTTAATGTTCTTTTACCACCCATCATGAAATGCCAGCTTAATGAAAGGTTTTATGGATAAACTTGGTTTTTCTTTCCACTATTACGACAACGTAAATGTAAACTTGATAATCATAATAGATAAACTAGCTTTACTTAGACAAAGTTAATTTCTTTGTCTTCACATATTTTTTTATTTTTATTTATTTTAAAGTTCTCCTTTCCCAATGAGTTCAGAAAACACTAAATTATGGTCAGAAAAAAAAAACTCTCTTTAAAATGGCTCTTATTGAAATAAATCTGAATGACAATTTATAGCTTTACTTTAGGCAGCTAAGATGAATGATGAAAACATTTCACATAGGAAAGTATAATTATCAAGTGATTTCAGCAATTTTACTCTTTAAATATACTAGTCTAATAAGCTGTCTTAATATGTTGGCATAGACATAACTTAAATATTCATAGTTCTATTATATACATGCCACTATGTGTTAAACACATAAGTTAGTGATTGAGATATGTAATATATTTTTCCAATAAAGATATTATCATTATTAAAAGACATCATAAGTATTGTTTTTTTTTTTTTAGTTTTTTTTTATTAATGAAATTTATTTATTCATTAGTTTACATAACACGAAAATCAATTGACCATTACATGATTGTTGTTGAAGTAAACATAGAAAGAAAAAGAAACTATGATATTAAATTTATGAAATCAAACACAAACATAGGATTGTCTTTGTCTATGTTTGTCGGCTCATCCAGAGTAATCTGTTTCCATGTGTCTGCATACAGTTTGTGTGATGTTATTAGAAAGTCTCTGGTCTTTAGACCGCAAAGGTGTTTCTTGAAGACTGGCAATGGGTCCGCCGAGTTGTCGCGAAAAATACTGTGACACCTGGTCAGCCATTTTGCAAAGAGAATTATGAATGCCATTCAAATTATAGCAAATTCTCCAGTTCTCAGTGCCCCACTGATGTCCAGTATCTGAGAGCATCCCAACCTGATACTAGATATTAATCTCATTTCCATGTCTCTGAATTTTGAGCAACGAGAAATAAGGTGATCAATATCCTTCTCCTCCTGATTGCACAATGAGCAGATGGGAGAAATACACTTAAATCCCCTATGATCTACTGAGAATTGACTTGTTGGAAGAGCGTGCAGACTGAATTTGATAATAAAATTTAGTAGGCTGACATCCAACAACCAGTGTCTGGCTTTTTTATCAATGACTTTAAGGTTAATTCTAGCCTGACTGGGTTACTTTGCTGACTGGGATGCATGAGTTTGTAAGCATCCCAGTACCTAATCTTCCTTTCAAAAAGATCTTCTTTAGCAGATATGAGCCCTGCCATGTGATCCTCCATTTCTGCTACCCACCTGTTCTTGTTAGGCAGTGGGGTATTGTTGGGTGGTGGGGTGTCGGTGGGTTCAACTGAAGGGGAATGTTGGCTTCTATCTTGTAGATCTTTAGATACCCTCAGAGTAGCTATTGTCCTCTGCATAAACAGCACCTGAATGTCATGCAGACCAAGACCATTTAAGTCCTTGGGTTTTCTTATTCTATTGAGGCCTATACAAACAATTCTACCAGGTGATGATTTCCATAATACTTTTGTGTACTGTGACCCTATTTTATTTTGGAAGGTCCTGGTCAGCCTAATAAATGATAGATAATATGCAATTCTTGGGAATACCAGCATATTCAACAGTGTCACCTTGCTTAGGAGTGATAGTGAGATTGAAGATAAGGTGCTATCCACTTTGCTGGTCCTTTCTAATAGCAAGGATTCTATCTAACATCTCATTGCTGACCGTGACAACTCCACTGGCAGCCCCAGAAAATTTTGGGGTGTGCCTGTGAAATTAGATGTAATGGTTTTGCCACTGCAGGCCTTCCAGATTGCTGTCTTTGCTTGATTCACTTTCATATGGTACTTGATGGCACACTGTTCTAGAAGCAAGTGTAATTGGGGCAGATGCTTTGCAGATGGAAGGATGATGGTTACATCGTCTACATATGATATATGGTAAATTATCTCCTCCAGTGTTGGGATAAATACTCCAGGCAGCCTTTTCTCCACCTCTTTTGAGAAGGGGTCAATATATGTTATGAAACACAGGGTGCTTAGGGGTGACCCCTGTGATATGGAGATGTGTGGTTGGAATACAGGGGCAAAAGTTCCATCTAAAAATACATACATACTTCTGTTGAGGAGCAAATTAGCGATGATATTAATGTAGACCAATGGGACTCCATAGCGCCTGAGAACAGCAAAGAGTTGAGCTGGCACCACAGAGTCAAACGCTGCTGCAAAGTCTAACTGGACAACTACTGGTAAAGATTTTCTTTTTTCCCTGATGTAGTCGAGTGTTCCCATGAATTTGTAAACAGCATCTCTAATAAAAAGACCCTTGTGGGCAAACTGATGCCTGGAAATTTTATCAAGCAGCTGCTGATGAATCTTGTCTTTTATTATTGATTCGATAGCTTTAATCAAGAGAAGTGTCATAGAGATTGGACACAAGTTTGTAAAATCAGATGGGTTCACTTGTTTTTTTAGGAAGGGCACAAGGGCAATCGGATACAGGTCATGGATGGGCTGGTACCTCCCTGCCAATACACCAATTAGCCCCTGTACAACAGGTGCAGTGAACCTGCATATGTGGACCAGGACAAACCTTGGGATCCCATGTAATCCAGGATGTGTTTTCTTAGGATAATCTAGCAGCTTCTGCATGATGAGGTCTTGTGTAATTCCATGATAACCCACCTCTTCTTCTTCCCACCAAAAGTCTCCTATACTGAATGGCTCACATTATAACTTATCCTTAAAATACATGAAAATTTTGTGTAACATTGCTTCTCCTGTGTAACTGTATTCATTTATGATGATCATGGAGGTTGTGGGTCTTTACCTGGCACCAATTGCCCACTGGAGATAACTTCGTGTCCAGTTGTGCTATGCTGCCAGATGTACTTTGGCCCTCTTTACCACTATGTATTGTGCCAACACCCCCTGTCTTTCTCTATATTGACCCTTTAGACTCATGATCTCCCTGACACTAGTTTCCACAGCTGAGAGCTGAGCAACCTGGTTGCCTATTGTGTCCAATTGCTTGGTAGCCTGATCAGACCCTGGGTGCACATGGTGAAGGTGTCGATCAGACCACTCAGCACACCTACAAAGGCCGACCAGACATGGACAGGTGGAATGACAGAAGGCCTACTTTATGGAACAGAGTGTAGGCCTCAGAGAAAATCCACTCTGGTGTGTTGGCTTTGTTTAGCATTCTGATGGTTCTAGACTGTTGAAGTGAAGTTAAAGGCACCTGGTTTAGGTTGAGGGATATCAACATGGCCAAGTGATCAGAATATGGTACCAAATGGAATGAAGCATGTAGAATATGATGAAGTTCTGGACTATAGAACAATAAATCTATAAGTGAGCGATACTGCCGAGTGTAGAAGGAGTAGAAGTTTTTTGGGAAGCATCCCTCCACACTCAGATGCACATGATTGATCAAGTGCAAGAATTTAAGTGTAAATTTACTATATGCCATGTTGAAATCACCAAACAATATGACTGGTGACACCGTTGAAGCCACAATGGAATTGATTTTGTTAACTAATGATGTTGCTGCTTTGGCACCTTTTCTCAAGTATACATAGGCTAGGTTCAGGGTGAAATTCCCGATAGTTATTTCTGTGATAATTAGTTCATTGTCCATGAGGAGTGTTCTGATACTGTTTATTTTCAGTTTTTTATTGATTAGAATTGCTACACCTGATTGGGCAGTGTTTCCAGGTAAATATTGAAAGACTCCAAATTGGCTGAGAGTGTTGTTGATCTTGTTGTTTGAGTTCCAATGCAGCTTTGTCTTGCCTAGGCACAGTATGTCCAGGAGAAACTGATCTAGCCATCTTTTAAGAGCAAAAAGTCTTGCTAAGGAATTCAAACTCCTGATGTTTACACCTCCAATATTCAATGACATTTATAATGATTACGTGGCATAGACAGACATGTTAATTGAGAAGGAGGTCAGGAGGTGTGACAGTATGCTCACTGGAACCCTATGAGTGTTCCCATTTAAGTTGAAGATCTGGATGTGACATTGTGCCAAGTTGGTGATTGACTGCCAACAGGCACCAGTCTGGATCATCTGCTGTTGTCTCACTATTCCCATTATGCTTCTCTTTTGTTGTAGTTGTTGGTGTTACGGTTTCAGTTTTTGACTCCCTTTTGTATTTTTTTGTCAAATTTGATTTTTTGTGATTTGGTGGTGGATGTAGTGGGACTTGCCAGACTATCAATAGAATCTGAATCTGATAGCGAGCTTGCAGTTTTATCAGATTGCGATGTGAGGAGGTCTTCAGCCTTATGCTTTAGCACTCCCTCTGTAGATTGAATGTGAGGGCATATTATATTAGCTTGCTCTGGAATTATGTGGCTTATTTCATGTTCATTGTTCATTGGAACTGTTTTATTCTTTTTATCCATTAAATCTTTGGATGTGCAAGGTGTGTTTGACTCTAACTCTATCAATGTTATTTTTTTCATTTTCTTGAGCTATCTCATCTTTATAGCCCATTTTTCTTGTGGATTGATCTTTTTTTTCAACACTGGATGATCTGCCAGATTGATCATTTTCATACCTGGTTTGTTGTATTGTGTTCTTATTTGCTGCCTCCGTCATACATTTGTGCATTTTTGTATTTCTCATTTTACATATGGGACAAAGCTTTTTGGGGCATGTACTGACCAGGTGGTTGCAGTCACCACATTCAAAACATTGTGGCTTTATGCCCCTAATAGATAAATATAGAGGACATTTCTTTTCCTCCAGTACTGATGGCAACTCTGTGGGCAGAACTCCTTGAGCTAGTTTGAAGGAAAATGCTGCAATATTTGATGGGATTTCTATTTTCACCCTACGTTATGACAGATAATAAAATGACATGATTGTTCCATACACGTCAAGTAGATTTTGCAGGCCCTGTCCATCAAAATTCATGAACCAATTATGGATGGTACCATGGACCATCTTGGGTCGAGCCAAGTCAACCTTAACTAGATATTTATCTCCAAGAAACATTTGCTTTCTTTGGAACAACTCCTTTTGGAGGACATTATGAAATTCAACCACAAAGTAGTGGCTATTCAAATTGTGGTAGATGCATTTCACGGCATCCTCCAGGCGTAACTTCTTCACTAGTAAGAAAAATTCATCGATGGGAAACTGAAAATTGGCATTTTTTATTAGTTGTCGATAATATTAATGAGCACTCATTATTGTAATTGGAAAAGGAATTAAACAGGATTACCGGAATTCTTTCATTAAACTCAAAGTTCACCATGTCATAATCCTTTGGGTCCAGTGTTTCATTCTCATGTGATAGATTGAGTATAGAAGATTCATTTTCTCCTAATAGAGGGTCCTCATCCACAGATCTGGAAGTTGAAATACTGTGTTTTCAGCATTGTTGCTGCTTCCATCATCTATTTCTTCACTTTTTTCTGGTGTTTTAAATCTATGTTTAACTGTTTGATATGGCTGACTGGCTATTTTTCATCTTATCAGCATATGATGTACCTGCATAACCATTGATGTTATTCATGTTTTTTCCTGAAACATTCACAACACTTTCTCCCAATGCTTTATGTTGAGTGTGCTTACTATGTCCACTACCAGTCTCTTTATCACCTGCCTAAAATATTGCTTTACGTTTGCCTTGATTTTGGGAAGTTTGGTAATAAGTGTTAACTTCATTTTGATTCTTTTTAGTTTTTTATAAGCTTTTCCTGGTATTTTATTATTTGATCCCTCAAAACAATTTTATTTAGATTAGCTGTCTTAATCATTTCTTGTTGAAAACCTCAGTGTTTTGGCTGCAATCATCTTGTTTTGCCTTAAAATCAGTCATTTCCGGTTTAGCACTGTCTCTTGAGCTACTTACTACTAATGTGCTTTTCCCGAGTTAGCAATTTAGATAAATTTGGATTTAGCATTTTAGTTGAGTTTGGTTCTACAATGGGATGTATTTTATTCCTGGTTGGATCTTGCTGATTATTATCTTCAAAACTGTCAACTTCATTTTTTTTCATGTGTATTCTCATGACTTTTTTGATGTTAATGTCCTCACTTTCAGTTTCACGATTATTTTTCCCAATAGCAAATTTTTTGCTCTTAAGGAAAGTTTTCTCTTTTGGGTTTTCTTGTTTTTCCTGTGCATTTTTGTTAACATTTGGGACGTTTGGAACAATACTAACTGGTTTTGGAGCCTGTACATGCTCTTTTCCATTGAGAGTTGTAGTATGATTCTTATTTTTGCTTGGTTTGTCAGAATTTTTGCTGACACATTAAGCATCCATGTTGGACAGTAATTAAGCCTCTTGCGATGAAAGATTAATTGAATTAACAGTCTAAATTTAATAATTATCAATAAAAAAATTCACTTCAAAGCAAAATGAGTTATTTATCTTAAGTTACACAACACTCAATAACACTAATAATAAAGTTTTTTTATACCAAAAAGAAAAATACTTGCATAACGATGTAACAGTGAATATCCCACTAGGCGCCACCTAGAGAGCTAATAAGTATAGTTAATGTTGTATTATTATGAAATTATTCTTCCACTGATTCTGGTTCAAATAAAATATTAACACAATTTACTGTAGGTGTTAAATATTATTTTATTTTAAAATTATATAAAAGTTCATAAACAAACATCTTACTAAGATAAACATATTCTTACGTAAAACTTCCTGGCAGGCTTTATTCATTGTTCTCTCCTGATTCCACTGCTTTCCATTTCAGTAATATTGTAAATCTTTTAGAACCATTCATGTATTTGTGTTTCTGAAAATGAACCAATGTAGCAAATATCAACATTGTATTTTCGAAGACTGAACTAATAATTTCTTTTCTATTCAATTATAATGACTTCAAAACAAGTAAAGAAAAAATTATATGCATTTTCAAATTAAATATATTAACTGATTTTTTTTTTTTTTTTGTAAATATTTTTAAGTCGTTTCTTCAGCACTTTTTCATTTGTGTGGTTTTTTTTTTCTAGCCCGTGAAAAAAAAAAAAAAAAACTGAAATTATACATATCTGAAACATTATTCAATCAAATTATCTTCTGATCGGCTGCTTTGGATTTTATTTTTAAACTTCACAATAACAAAAAGAAATGATAGATGGCTATTTTAACATATCAACTTAGCTTTTGTACCATTGAAATTTTATAATAATTTTTTTTCTTCAGCATAATTATTCAATCAATCCAATATTATTAAGTACCATTATATTACATAAATTATTTCTTATATCTATTTAATAATTATAAAAGTATAAAAAAAGTTTATGATTGAAGTAAATAAAACAATAATTTTTGTTAACAAATTAAATTCTTACCAATACAGGCTTATGCACCCCTATTAAAAATGCTTTTGTGCATACTAGTATTATTTATAACCTGTTTAATATATTTTAAATTTCCCTTACACATCTAATGACTAATTATCAAACCTGAGATTTATTTACAATATAATTACAGTATTTGAAGAAATATTAGCACATTATTCTACTTTTAACAACATTATATATTTTTATCTTTTAAAATTGGACTTGCATTAATAAAATTGTAAAAGCATTATTAAATTCAATTGCTGCAAACTTTAGCTTCAAAAACTATCAAGAATATGACTGAATGGAAATATATATAAAAAAATTCTACCTTATGCATCACACTATTGCAATGGAGTCACAAGGCTTACAATTTATATATATTGATATATATATATATTGTACTGGTCGAAAGATCCACCCACTATAACAACCTAAACTCAAAGTCGGATTCAAACTCAGTCGAACCAAACTGAATTCAAACCCAACTCATGAGCGCAGATCAAATCAATGGATGATCTAAGTCGATGGTACATGACTATGTGCCAAAAAACTAGCTCAATGGATGATGATGATTTGAGACCCCTGATCTGACACTAATAATGTATGTACAATAAAATAACTATGGATATTTATAAGTCAATTCATATATATATATATATGTTCGGGTTGCCAATACAGACAGCGAGCATTAATATTAAAATAACTATTGAATAATAAAGAAAGTTAAAAAATCAATTGTGTTAATAAAATGTTTAATAATAATTTTGTTCAACTTTTAGATTAGGATTATATAGATTACCTCTAGTCTTTAAATGGAATTTATAATTACAATAAGAATGGCAGTCATTATTATATGTCAATAATTATTATGCAATATTCTCAGATTTTATATATGTCTATGCCCTGACATGTAAATAAAGGTAGATAAAGGTATGTGGCTGTGCCAGAAATTATTATTCTAACTCTAAATGAAAGAATGTGAGATTCATTTCCATATTCGTAAATTAATTCATGAAGAGCAAGATAAGTATTTAGGGCATAACTTTACTGTTTAACAAGGATTTTATTTAATAAGAAATGAATAAAAAATTGTTTGACTTTAATGAAATCAATTCATCATGATTTACAAGCATGAGAGCGGGGCTTTATTTAAACTGAGAAATAATGGTGCTGATGACTTATGAGCTATAAAATGAATATGAAAAATAATGGCTTGTCAATGATTTAAGAAAATAGCAGGGAGACTTGTATTTGACAGGTCTTTGATGCCCTATGAGGGATCCATGGAACACCTGGAAAACCAGGCCGGGTCGTAGCCACAGATTTTTGGTGTTCCAATATAAAAACGAGTAAGTTAGGAAGTGGTTTCTTCCTGGGTAATTAAAGTAATAATAATATCATGGAAGACAGGCCTACAAATCAGGAAATGGCTGGTGTTAGCAATGTTTGAAAAGCGTTTAATGAATAAAACCCATTTATATAAAGAATGATCTACATGATGACCTGATCAATGGATTAAAGTCAAACGAGCTTTAACTAAAAAGTACTTAACGCAATTATAAAATTATATAAATTATACCCTAAGTATCGTACCTCCCTGAATATTAACCCTTTCACCAATGATTATATAATTGGCCGAATGAGTTAAAAATCAAAACTTTTAATTGGCCAACTCGCAACTTTAACAAAATCTATTGTTAAAATATATTCACTTTTAATAATATAAATATGTTAGTTTCATTCGTAAAAAGTATATTAATAATTTGTCAGATTATGAAAGTAAACGAAAGTCTTTTCAAAAATAATATTTGATTTATAATTTAAAAAATATTCAATTGCGATGAAATAAAAGTAACCACTATTTGACCAACCAAAAAGATTGCTGATGTAATAATTTTTTTTTCACTTTAACGTTATAATAAATATGTAGCAATAAATAAATAATTCTTGGTAATATCTTAACTATTTTTCTAAAATAATTTGATTTTTAGTATTATTTTATCAATAATAATTTGTAATTCAATTCAAATATTGTTTAAAATGTTGTAAACATTCGTTTATCATTTTTGTAATAAAAATCAAAACGAACGTAACTTTTTACTTTTTGGCAGCCATTTCCCTTTCTGACAGAAGTTGGACAGCCAATAACATTCAAGAAAAGGTGGTGAGGAGGTGGTGCTTTGGTTTTGTTTGACATATATGGTCATTTTTATTGAGTTTTTACTTGTAAAATAATTCTGAAGAGGGCACCATCTTACAGAACTTTTGATTTTCTTTCGAATGACATATAATATGTATACGTGGGATAAAAAGTAGCCGATTTAGAGTGATGTCAAATCTTCTTGTTTTTTTACCAGTCAGGCAGTTAAAGTGTTAATAAAGAAATACAAATTTAACTTAGAATATATTAACATTAAATTCCTTTATCGATCTTTTGCAAAACATTTTAACATTATGAATATTGTAAACTAGATAAAGTAGTCGAGGCCATAGATAAGAAATACAGCTAATAATTTATTATTAACCATTAATAAAAATAACAAAATTGTATAAATCCTTCAACTTGATAATTAATAAAACTGTATTAAATTAGTTCTAGTGGGCAAGAATTACTATAAATTAATGTTATATTAGTTTCATGATGGAATTTTAACGAAAGAAATTATTTTCGAGTTAAAGTTTTATCAGCATATAATAAAAAATAAATGATATTCATAATCATCTAGCAAATATACATAATATAGTTAATGAAATGAACTGCCATTGTAAGAGAGGAAAGTTAACAGATATTAAATTTAAAGACCAGAGGTAGGAAAATGAGAATTATTGATACAAATAAAAGCATTGTTATAAGAGTAGTTTTTACAGTAGTTAATTTAAAAGGTGGTGTAAAATAAAGTTTGGAAACTGGCCAGAAAGTTGCAGTTGTTTCAAGAAAGATATTAGCATTCCTTCATGGTTGGCTCCTTAGATTACACATGACAGAGTCCGATTCGGTTGAAACGTAGGCACGCATTTTATAAATTATTTGAATGGCATTTGAATGGATTCTTTCATGTTTTGGCAGGACGATTGGTCCAGAAAAGATTTAGTTTAGCATCTACATTAAGATTTTCTTGGGTCTTCATGCCCAGCAGTCAGACTCCTGAAGTTTAGCCCCTCACCATGATGGAGACACTATTCAAATTCATAATTTAAACATGCGCAGATTCTAGTATCACTTTTCTAAAACAAATATGGCTTCTCCTTCTCCAAACATTTCTGGGCTATTTATACTGTCCTCTGGTTTCCTGCCTATTCCAAATCTAGATGCCTTCAGGCTACTGTTTCTTGCATTATCCAAGTTATAAATTTTTACTAATTGATTTTAGATACTTTCCTTCGATAAGGCTTTCAAACTCATTAACTTTAAATTTATTTTCTAATTAGAAAATGAATTTATATATCTAAAAATTGATTTTAATTAGGAACCATCCTTACATTTTAAATTATTATCTTTTTGCTAATTAGTAAAACTTTTCCCATTGTCTTTGGAAAAGGACAATCTGAAAGCTTATCGAAGAATGCAGCTTTAAATCATTAAAATTTGAACAAACTGTTTAAAAGTAAAATAAAACATTCCCAACACAATGAAACTTTATAACAAATATATATATTTAAATATTTATAAATATATATGCACAATCCATGCAGTTATAATATATATAAATTCATGAATAATTTTATCATGAATTTATTAATGACATTGATTAATTTAAACGTCAAACTAGTTAATTTTAACACACATTTATATAATAGTTTTTTTAAGGAAACTAGTGTGTATTGAACATATAAAGCCCCATTGCATCGGAAATTCATGGTTAGTACTAGGGTTTGAAGTGGGATACATGTGAGATATTATGAAGCTAGGATCGAACTTAGATCCAACTGCTTCAATATATATGTTTGTGTGATTATGTTAACCACTACTAATTATTCATATCCATATCTTAAAATATATTTACCTTATGTTTCTATATGCTATAAATATATATATTAAATATATTTCTATATGCTATAATATATATATTAAAGCATTTCTTTTCAAAGACATAAGAAGATTTTTAAATATTTTTATTGAAGTTGGAAAAACAGTTCGTTTGATTGTTAAATTTTGATCCTTTTTAAATTAGAATGAAATTTAAAATTTGAGGTTTAATATATTTAAATTCAACAAAATTGTATGAAATTTGGTATATAACTAAGTTATATTAGCCTAATTTATTTAAAACAGTTGACTTTTTAGTATATCAATTAGTTTTATAGATATGTAACAGATGGTAGAAAAATATTAAAAATATTTAATAACTTCATGTATTACAGTGGACAATTATTTTAAAACTTTGATTTGTTTTAAATAATAACACAAGAGGGTACTATTAATAACATTTTTGAAACATTTTAATTTTTACATGTATATATGATATTTAGTATATGTACATAATTATATATAATACAATAAATTGTACAATAGTATGTAAATTATCAACTATTATGGCAATAAATTTGGGGGCAAAACAATATTTATTACTTTGCTAAGCCAGGATTTCAATATGATACATCTTTGTCAAAGCATAACTAAAGTGAATATTAGCAAATATATTAACTAACGAGCATGTATATAAACATACATTAAACTAGTCATTAATTATAAACTGACCTAGCAGTTGGCTATGTTATTAGATTAATTAACCAATGTTTGCTAAGAGGAATGCTATTTGTTCTTATATTTATGGAGTTTTTAGAGTTATTTGGGTACCATGCTTTTTTACTTTTTATTTTCTATTGTTATTTTTAGGCAAATATTTTTAGCATCAGCAGATTTAAATGTATGACCATATTTTTTCTCATAGACTACAAATACTAGGCTCTAAGTGCTGTTGTATTTAATTCTGTTATATAAATGATCATGCTGAGTGATTCTCAATTTTGAGTTTGCACATGGTTCTCCATAGTATCTGACATTGCAAAACTGCCAATCCAGATTGTATACCAATTGAGGTTTATCATAATCATTAATCTTTGGAATTGTTAATAAGTCTATTTAGAGATAAGGGGCATGAAAAACCAATATTAAAATTCTTATGCATAAACAACATTGTTTTTGAATGTATATTAGGGATAATGCCAATACATGTTTTAAAATTTGATGGTTTATCAAATTTATATATATTATTAAATTATTTGATCTGTTTGTCAAGCATGACCCAAGTAACTAACTTTAATTAAATCTTTTTATAACACTCCCTAAATTATTTTTTCTCTAAGTTTTAAACTTATGAAGTTTTAAATTCCTAAACAAAAAGTTTTAAAGCCTGTGATTTTATATTAAAATAAAACTTTTGAGTGAGAATGCAAATAACCCCTAAAACTAAGAGGTTTTACAATCATTAAATGATCAGTAGTATAATTCTGTCTTGTCATTTTCAAGTCCAGAAATTTGATTAATTGGTTATGTGTCTCCTCTTACATTATCTATTTAATTTCAGGAAGTTTCTTCAATTTGCTAAATATTTCTTGAATAAGTTTAGAGGGAGCACAAAGAAAAGCATCATCCACATGTCTTATGTATATCACATCTTTATTAGTTTCTAAAAAAGCTTTATATTAAAATATATTCTTCAGCAGCCATTATTCCATGGATATTCACTAATTTAAAACTCCACAAAAGTAATTATCTATTAACACTTATGACTGATTTGGAAGAACATTATAGTCATGAAGTCAAAGTGGTTGCAGAATGAATCCAGTCTAAACATGGTTTTGGAAATTTGACAATAAGTCATCATTTGACTTTGATAATATAATTTAAAATATAAATATTTGTAAAGAATTTATAATGACTTTTTCCATGTGATTGAGCCTTGTAGATCAGTTAGTAGAGTTTGGTCAATAATTAGCTCTTTTCAGGGATGATTTCAAAATAAGTCATTATCTAATACGCCTTTATATAAGCTTTAACTAATAATTGATATTTATATAATATTTATAATACTAACATATATATATATATATATATATATATATATAATTTAATAATGATTATACAAATAGATCAGGTTAATAACTCAATATCTAATAAACAATAAAAAATATAATGTAAAAGATAAAAAAAATATTAATAAATAAATAAGAATGAATTTTGCCATTTTATAATATTAATAAATAATATTCCCATTTAATACGCTATGATAAAATTCTGTGTTATGATAAACTATTCAAAATTAAAGAATAATTTAAATTAACAGATATATAAAACAATATCTAGATTCAAAAATTAATAATTTATATAACATTAATTTATTTACAATCTTTATTCCATTATTTTATAATTATTAATATATAAGTACTATTTACAATTGTATAACTTATATATTATATGCATTTATAATAAATAAAATACATTTATTGTTTATTATATTATATAATAAATGTAATAAACTTAATTTAAATATCTGTTAAAAAGTGACCATTTTTATATCCTTCATTTAATTTCGATGAATTATGTCAAGCTTTCAATTTATGTTTATAATATTAAATTTGGATATTCATATTGAAAATGAAACGATGCCAAATTTGAAATAAAAATAATAATAATAATAATAAACATATTAAAATAATATAAATATTATAATATACATAAATAAAGAAAGAAAAACTTATTTTTCAGAGTTAAGAATAGATATTTAAGTCTGTAGTTCATAATCCTAATGAAGATATTTTATGAAGTATATTAATCAATTGGTATAATGATGATTTATTTATCCTTAATTGATGAACTATTAATAATATCCAATGATTTGATTGATATAATATAAAGTAAATATTCTTTGAATGTTGAAGTTCTTATTCTCCATTTTTCTAATATCATTAGATGTTCTTTACAACTTAGATTTCAAAATAGCATGTAAGGCGGTTTTAAAACCTTTACGACACAAAATTATTTTACTCACTCCACATTGTAAGATTTCTTTATATATATAAATATTTTAAATATATATATAAGTGGAATAACGAAGTTTTATAATAACGTAGTTTTCAAAAACTCAAACAGATGTTCTTTTCTTTTATACTGATATTCCTTTTAAGATTTAATAGAAAATTTAAATATTTTCCTTATAATCTTTTAATCCATAGATTTATCTTAATTTGGAAGAGTTAATATTTAATTCCAAACATTGAACAGTAATATTTATAAAAGAAAAAGTTATTTAAAGAGAAATGATTTTCTTCTCTTCTCTTTAATAATCAGAAACCGAATGAATCTCCTTGTGTTTTGTTACAATTTCATGCTTAATTCAAATATTAATTGTTCAATAGACATTAAGATTTAATAATAATATATATATATATATATATATATATATATATATATATATATATAGAAATAAATAATTTATATATATATATATATATATAAATTATTTATTTCTCAACTTCAAATCTGGCATTTACTCAAAAGCTTGACATTAATGTATGTATTATTTAAAATTCACATGTATATATAAATAGTATATATGTATATACATATTAAAATAATCAAATAGATTTTATATTTATAAATAATTTCATTAGAGATAAAAGTATGTTAGATTAATAATAATAACCAAAAGTTACTATTATAATATATATATATATTGTGCCGTTTATTTATATACAGTACAAATATATTGGCATTTGGTAAAAGCTAAAAAAATAAAAGTAAATTTAGATTTTTTTTTTAGTATAATTTATTTTGTTAAAAAATACCATACAATGAAAATTAAATTGTTCTTTCATATTTTTTTTATGTAATTAGAAATAAAAGTAGAATTGGAGAGAACAAAAGAATTCCAAAAGTAAAAAGATAAGCTAAAAGAAAAAATATTTTAGCTAATTAAATAATTAAAGATGGCCAAAAGATTCGCTAAAAAATGAGAACTTTATAATTGAAAAATGAGTAAAGACCATACAAGATTATGAACCAAAAATGCCATGATAATAGCATGCGCAGAAGTCTGAAAACTGGGCCTCTAGTATAAAAGGCAGTGACCAGTTTGAAGAACATCTTGTTTTTTCCTTTGGCTGGTTTTGGATTATTCAATCCAAGACCACTTCACAATGAAATAATCCTTCATGTGGAAGTAGACCGAGGTTTTTGATGACATCGTTAAGAAGATGGACACTAGAAGAGCTTCTGCGACTAGCCTTTGGAATAGACTACAAGATCAACTAATAATCAATGGCCGTGAGCTTATTTTAACCCGGAAAAACTATGCATAGTTATCTACAACCATCATGAATTCACTAAACTTACCGGTAAGCTATGACTTCATTATTCCTGATTGTGACAAATTTAAGAATTTGCAAACAACTCGTAAAAATATACGTATATTAGGACCCCGATAGAGACTTTCATTTTTCTGTACAAGAGACTTTTGTTTATACCAGAACTTTTTAATTAATTGTTTAATTATTATTTTTCTTATTAATGGATTTACATCTGTATTAATGTATGTTCTCTCCAATTTATTTAATTAGCAACTTAACGTGAAATATTTTAGTTTGTAAGAATAAAAATATTTCTAATATCAATTTTCATTTGTACGTTATTAATAACAGTTATTATTTTTTATTATTAAATTTATTCATAGTTTAATAAGATTTAAGAATGTAATTTACCTTTGCCAATATGTTTGAATAAGCCCAGGAATAATAATCTCAAAAAAATAATTCTCCTTACGGTATGATGTAATACCGATTAGTTTAAAAGTATTTTTTTTTTTTATTTGTGAGCCATTATATGATGATTTTAGTGGATTCTTTAGAATAAAAGGATCCTGGCACCCCTATCAAATAAATTAAAAGCTGATTTTATCAATAGCATAATTCTCAACAATTACTAGGCCGGGTTGATCAGGAAATATAGTTACGTTTTTAGAAATAGAAATACAACTTTCTTCTTTTGACATAACTTGATCAACTCATGCACAGTTTATATTGCGTGTAGAGGCCTCGGAAAACGTTATGATATATATATATATATTGAAACAGACAGATCGAAGAATCGATCTTAGTTTCATGATTGTCATTTAAGAACGGTAATTCTAAACCACTATTTACCCGCAATGAGACTTTTTCTATTCCAAGCCACATAGATTTTAAGTTATTTAGTTTGTGTTTGTTTAAAAAGAATTTAATGTAAAGAGTATGAGTATAAATGTCACAAATCATGATGAATAATATTCATGTGTGTGTGGTTTGTGGATTTATATTAGCTCAATTTAAAAGTTTCAATTGCGTGTATATTTTCTTTAAATTTTAATTTTGCAAATTATACAAAGTCATTTAAAAATGCTGATCAAAAGTCACATTCCTTTGATCAGTATTTTTAATCAAAATCTTACTTGAACAAATGTATAGAATAATTAGTTTGTACTTCGATAAATTAAGATAATGAATGTATATTTTTGTATTCACGAATTCCGATGTAATTGTTTTGTCAATTTAGAATCATGTATTAAATTTAAAAATAAATGAGAAATGTAGAACGCTTATCAAGAAAGGCAAATGCTATTGTATAGTCAAATTAGATATTGCTGGAGGCCGAAATCAAAGGAGGCGGAGTTATGAACAAAAACTAGGCAGAAAGGTCAACCGTAGCCATCTTAAATATAATATAGACACTCTAACTTTTGACTTGGTTGTGCTTGGATCGTCAAGCTACAGCAAAGTAGTTGTTCCAGAGAAATCACTTGAACCGTTATTAAGAAGTTGCCCGGTAAACTGAAATCATGATGGGCTAAGTCCAAGAAGCTGATTCCTGTTCTGCCAATTTAAATCTTTCGTACCGCTGATCTGTAATGTTTTCCGTGCTTCCAGTCTTCCAAATTCACACATTTAAATTAACCATGCCATTCTAAGAATTCAAAATGCGCGCCTACGTTCTTCATACATATCACCGCAAGAAGAAAAGCCGGACGAGAAAAGAATGGTAACTTTTGTTACATGAACTTTTAACTTTCCTCTCAGTAATAATTTTATATTTAATCTGTTAATCAAAGTAATTGCATGTAAATTTCTTGCTTTCCATTTGAAAATGTTACACTAAAACCTGTCAGTAAATTTCTTCTCTAATATTTCGGTGTGTGCTCTAGTCTTTAGATGATAATTATTAATATTTGTGCCTACTAATAATCCATTTGTGAATACATTTATATTTTTACTATTACTTATTTTACAAACAAAATGATGCCAATAATAATATTTCTCAACTCTAATTAAAGTCAGTAAAGTTATCTCATAATATTTATTATATTCATTTTAAAAGTAATTTTCTTGTATCGAATTAAAAATCGTCATTTATGTTGAGTTGAGAAATATTCAAGTATTTTTATTGTTTCTTTTACTTTGTCATGATATTTTAATCTATACTCCAAATCTCAAATACTTAAAATAGTCTAAAATTTTATTATAATCTTTTGTTATATATTATTACGGAGTAAGAATAATAATTTATTATTACCTTCCGAACAATCTGGGGAGTTATGGGTTTCAGAGTAAATTTAATTAATTATTACTTTTGCGATCGTTTGATTTCGCCATGTTTTATTGAATAGTTATATCGGACTGTTGCGTAGAAAATGTTACGGAGAGAAAGGGTTTTATATAATTTTGTTTTAAAATCCACTTCCGGTCACTCTTCCTCGATGTTACTGTGGCAATGCCTTTACCTTCGCTTAAGTTGGCGTCTCGTTTTACTACCACATGGAGAGAAAGAAATTCTTCTCCAGGTAATCTCTTGGATCACCGGGGTTCGAAAATGAGCCCGGCTGGTTGTAGTGTCCCGGATCTACTTGGGGGCATTAAGACTTGTCAAAGTACAAGCCGCCCGGTATTCCGTCAATGCACCGCAAGTTATTATTTGTAGTATACATTAATCCCTGCAACCATCAGTACATCAGTAATATATATCATATTTTTATATAAAATCGCCTCCCATTTATCCGTATGCGCAATGGTTTGAAACTATTAAAATAAAACAACTTAATAAAAACTAGTAGATAAATATTTTAAGTGCTCCAATTACTCTGATTCTCATATCAACCTGTACAACCATTTAAACATATAAATATTGGCATGAGTTTGTTAATCAGTACAAACCGATTATTGATGACTAGCAGCAATTTATTATAAATACATATGAGAGTTACCGTACCTGTAAATAATATTATTCAATGCTTTCAATAATTTATTAAAAATTTGTCTAACCTAATTTTGTCTCTCTTGCATTATTACTCTCGAAATCTAGCCAATCACCTGCTGTCTGCATCGACAACTTAAATATATACATTAAATTATTAGTCGTACCAATATCCCGACTATAAGATATCTATGAAATAGCTGATTGTAGGTAATTTAGTCTGTGTTTTTCGATGAGCTAGTAAAGGGAGAACCCGTACCATTGTAATGTTGTCATCGGTGGGTCATGCCAGTGTTTTGGGTTCGAATTTAGTTTGCATTTTGGAATTTATTCCTAGACGTGGACTGGGTTCGAATTCGGATTACTGTGTGTGAATAGGCATGGTGATTTTTACCGGTACAATATATATTAGAAGTGGGATAAATATATTTCTATTACAATACTTTAAAAGAGTTTAGCATTAGCTTATATACTTGATATCATTATATAAAGATAATATCAATTAATGTACAATTAGTGTTTTCCTGAAGGTTTGTGATGATGGTGTTCTATTTGTATTTTTATATTGGACTATTTTCATAATCTAATATGCATATTGAATGTCTTTAGAAAAAAAAAACTTTTTTTTTAAATATTCCAAATATATTCAACTGTTGGTGACAGCACATCAAACAGGTTAGAATATCCACAATGGTTCAACAGGTATTATTCTCACCTCTTCATCAGGTGTTGCTAGCCTGACCAGTAACAGTACTAGCATGGAATTTGAACCTGGGTCCTTATATTCTTGATTATTGAATTTTAAGTTACCAAATGTGCCATCCTGCCAAAGGCAACATTCAGTAAAAATTTCATATATTTATCTATGAGGTTCATCCTGATTTACCAACTTTTTCCTAAGAGCAATGTTGATTAGTGGTTTCCATACACTATGTATAGTCACACTAGGTTGGCTTATGGGATATTTTGCGATTGTCATGTGTAGAGTATCTTTAAATTTTCTCCATTATACCTTTTCTTCTCTATCCAATATTTTTGTCTTTTCCTAATTGAAAATATGTAAATTGGTACATACATGGTCTGATTACCTTAGACACATCTGTTCTTTCTCTTCTAAGCATCAGTTTATGTTTTTTCAAGCACTTTTCAATGGGATGACTAGTCTCACCAATATATGTTCTTCCACATTCACATGGTATTTCATAGATGCTGTTTTTTATTTTCAGCATTTCAAGTTTATGCTTTGTAGATGTTAGAATTTCTTGTAGTGTGGTATGGCTCTGGAAAGCTGTTCTGATGTTATACTGATTGCAGATTTTCCTTAATTTGTCTGCTATTTTTGGAATGTATGGGTGCACTATATTACCAAATAATTGTTTTTCTCTTGATGGTTCTTTTTGTTGGCTATTTAACATTTTCTTAATAACAGCTGATGGATAATCATTTTTTCATGAGAGTTTGTTCTATATAGATCTTTTATTTTTCAAAATCACTGGTTTCTAAGTAAACTCCTTTTGCTCTGTTCAATGGGATAGTATAATGGAACTATTAACATTCTGTGTAAAAACAACCTACTTTCAATATAACACATAATTCTTCCAACAAAATCAAGAAATGACTATGGTCTCACTACTGTCTCCTCTGATTAGCAATATTTAGATGGAAGAACTTGAAACCACAGCCATAAAAACTACTCCATATTCACCTAAAATTTGGCTTCACTTTGAGGATGATACATTTGTTGTATGGTCACATGGTAAAGCACTGCTACACACTTTCTGGAAATACATCAACAACATATTCCCTTCAATTAAATTCATAATAGAATCAGAACAAGAACAAAAGAGCTGTTCTGGTTTGTACACTATTATCACCTTTTAATCTTTTCATTACAATAGACAGTGCTTCTTCACATGGTACATTTTTGAATAAACTTTCCACATCAAAGCTTACTAGTAAGTCAGTTTTTTCAATTTTCATGTTCTTGATTAATTTTATAAAGTGTCTAAAATCCCTGACAAAGGACAGGGGCCATGTATCCCAAATGATTTAGAACTTTGAGAAGAATTCTTGCCAAATTTTGGTAAGGTATGAACTAACAAAATAGGTCTTAATGGAACATGATCCTTAAGGATTTTAGGTAGATCATAAAGATAAGGGATTTTGCTGAAATATGTTTTTTTTTCTTTTTTTTAAAAACATTGAAGTACCTGCAATGCTTTCTGAGTAATGATTGTAACTTTGTTTCCATACTTGGTATCAGATTTTTTGCCACTTTTCTATATTGACCTGCTGTGAGAAGTTCTTGGTTATCCATTAGCTGTTATTAAAAATGTTAAATAGACAACAAAAAGAAGCATCAAGAGAAGACAAATACTGGTACTGTAGTGTAACAATACATTCTAAAAATAGCAAATTAAAGAAAATCTGCAATAAGTATAACATCAGAACAGCTTTCCTGAGCCATTCCACCCTACAAGAAATTCTAACATCTACAAAGCCTAAACTTGAAATGCTGAAAAGAAAAAACTGCATCTATGAAAGACCATGTAAATGTGAAAGAACGTATATTGGTGAGACTTGTCGTTCCATTGAAAAGTGCTTGCAAGAACATAAACTGGTGATTAGGAGAGAGAAAACATATATGTCTAAGGTAGTAGACCATGTATGTACCAATGAACATATGTTCTATTGGGAAAATACAAAAATATTTGATAGAGAATAAAAAGTACAAAGAAGAAAATTTAAATAAGCTGCTCACATTACAATTGCAAAATATCTCATAAGCCAACCTAGTGTGACTATACATAATGTATGGAAACCACTAATCAACTTTGCTCTTAGGAAAAAGTGGAGAAATCAGGAGGAAACTCATAGATAAATATATGAAATTTCTGCTGACTGTTGCCATTGGTAGGATGCCTCAGCTGATTAGTGTGTTACCTTAAAATTCAATAATCAAGAATCTAAGGACCTAGGTTCAAATTCTATACTAGTACTGTTACTGGTCAGGCGAGCAACACCTGAAGAAGAGGGGAGAATAATACCCATTGAAACATTGTGCATATGCTAACCTGTTTGATGTGCTATTAATAACAGTTCAATATATTTGGAATATTTAAATAAAAAGTTAAAATATTTCTAAGAACATTCAATAAGCATATTGGATGATGGAAATAGTCCAATATAAAATACAACTAACGAACAATTACTTTATGAAATTTATTATACATAGAATAATTATTTGAACACTTGATTTTTATAATTTAATTGAATTTATCATAGAATAATAAAGATATTAGGAGAATATTTTATTTTGCACTATATGTTTTTAAAAAAATGAGAAATGTATATTTTAAAATGTACCATATAAATAAAAATGTCTAAGTAATTTATCATACACAAGATATAATCGGACAAAGAGTGACTGAAAAGTATGAGTGACTATGCATGTCCTTGTCCTGAAGTCAATCTCATTTTGCATTTTAAATAATAAATATCCAATTTATTATTATTTTTAACTAATAGAAAGTGTATTATGAAATGTGAATACATCTGGTATTGAGGTATTTATCTAAGTATTAATTTATAGTTATTATTTAATATTTGTATATTATATTAATTATGATTAAATATATAAATTTGAAATTTTCTTATCATAAGATTTTAGTTCAATTTCTATTCATCTAATTACTTATCTTAATTTAAAAATATAAATCATAAGTATCAATAGCTAGGATCAAGTATTCCATAGTACATTATGTCTATTAATTCTGATAAAGTAGAAATTAGGATTCGATTTTTTAATTGATATTTCCAGTGAGTTGGTCATCATGAGCTTATGTGCATTAGGTATATATTCCCTTGTCTTACATAGTGTGCAGGAATTAAAAGTATTTGTAATTCTGGATAAAAAAGGGATAAATGATTTTAAACCCTCTTTCTTATGCTCTATGTCATAAATATTGTTTTATACATTTATGACTGACTATGCTACACTTATATATTATTTTACGTTGTATAGCTTATTTATTAAAAATTATCATGATAGAATATAGCGTTACATGAAAATAACTTTCCCAACATGTGGTATATATATATTTGATTTAATCTGTTACAACATAGATATAATCTCAAGTAAATAAATCTTTTAAACCAGGTGTACGCTAGTCTTAATAACGTTGATTATATAATTATTTAGAAATTATGAAATAATTCAAATTCGTCTCAGACAGATAATTATTTACAAAAATATAAAAGTATGAGTCAAATCTGGTTTTTCAGGAAAATCGGTTGTTACTTCATCTAGAAATAATATTAAGTGTTTGTTTTCTTTTGTTAAATAACCAACTCGATCTTTCTTTTTCTCTTTATTTATATATTTGTAAACATAAAACTGTCTTTAAATAGCGCATTGTAGATGAAAGACTACTCCAGAGTTTTTGCAAAAACAATCGAATGCCTTGTGATCGAGAATATAATTTTTTTTAGTAAATCTTTTATTTAAAAATTGCCGAACCCTCGTATTAATCTAGGACAGGAATTGTTAATAAGATTGGCTGCATATTTAAGTTATTTGAAATTAAAAATCCTAAGCGTATTTTTAAAAAAAAAATAAACTAAATAAATAATTTTCGTCTAGATATGATCTGGATGAAATTTCTTATATATGAAGTTTGTTTTTATTCTGAGATTAATTATTGCATTTGTTCGTAACTTCATCTTTTTCTGTCTCATAAAAATAAAAACGTGACAACTTTTGATGAGCAATGAAGGTTGTGATATAATCTTCGTTTAGCACATCTAATTGGTAGCATTCTGAATAATAGATACTCTTAAGCTATAATTAATTATTCAAATACTCAAGTCTGCAAACAGATTTCATGAAAAAAAATCTTTAAAAATTCCAAGTTATATTCTTATTCAAATTTATATATTTGTATTGACTCTGCCTACGTTATCACAATAAGAGATTGCTGTGGAATAAAATGTAAACAATTTTTATAGTTCTCGTAACATCAGAAGATTTTTGTACATATATGAGAGATTTTGTTTTATAAATCTATCAATTTTTTCCAAAACGTTTAAAAGCAATACAAATTGAAAACCTTAATACATGTATTGTAAAATATCACTTACTGCTTTTGTAAATAAATTTGAAAAAATAATGTACAAAATACATTTATATGAATATAAATTGTCTTGCATGAATTAGTGAAACTCGGGAGTTTGAAGACTATGTATTACAAACTGCACAGCTCTGGCATTTTGGTTTTTTGCATATCTTATAAACTCCCAAGTCATGAACCATTCTATTATGTTTTTGCACCTTATGGTTTGTCACACTAGTAGAATGTGATAGAGTCTGGAGTTTAAAATTCTTGCATGCAATATGGCTGTGTCACTTGCTTGCTCAAACTTTTTAAGAATTCCTGAGAAATATCGTACTTAATTATTTTTTACCTGTATAAAGGGTGAAGTAATATACTGTAAACCACTGAATATCATGCATGATACAGCTCTATCTCTTCCATTACTTCAATATCTCATTAACTCATAATAGATCATTTGTTTAATGAATATATTAAACATAATTATTAATTTTTAATATAATGTAGGTTAGAAATAAAAATACAATTTACTACCTTTCTTCATACAATTTTTCCAAATCACTTTTAACATTTTTAGCAATGTAAGTGAAGTAGGATTCATTATAAATAAAAAGTGGAAGAACAATATTGTGGAGATTGATGGTGTATCGGACAGAGTTGCAAGATTAGTTATACAACTTAATAGCAGATACCAAATGCAGATAATTCAGGTTTATGCCCCAACAAGTTCTCATAGTGATGAAGTAGTAGAAGATTTTTATATGGATGTACAAAAGGCTTTTGATCAGAGTAAACAATATTTTAAAATTGTTATGGGAGACTTTAATGCTAGAATTGGTAGACAAATGAAAGATGAAATTGCTGTAGGTAATTTTGGTTATGGTAATAAAAATGAGAGAGGACATAGACTTGTGGAGTTTGCAGAAAAAGAAAAACTTTATATTATGAATTCATTTTTGAGAAAAATGTTAAAAGGAAATGGACATGGAAGCATCCAAATGAAGATACAGCAGAATTGGATTATATTTTGACTAACAGGAAATACATATTTCAAAATTGTAATGTTCTTAATAAATTTAATACAGGAAGTGATCATCGATTAGTAAGGTGTAAGTTACATGTTAATGTAAAACTAGAGAGACAAAAATTATTGGGAAAAACAATATTTACAGTTGATGTTCCTAATCTTCAGAAACATTCTAATGAATTTAAATTAGAACTTACAAATAGGTTTCAAGTGTTAGGAGATTTTGAACATGATTCAGATTTGAATGAAATTAATATGAAAATAACTGATACACTTTTAAAAACTGCAACAAAGATAGCTGGTAGAAAAAAGCAGCAATTGACTAATAAAATTTCTACTGAGACTAGAGAATTTATGAAGAAAAGAAGGAATATGAAGATATACAAAAATGATGTATTAAAAAGAATTGAATATCTCGAATTTTGTAAAATGGTACGGAAAAAAGTTGAAAATGATATAAGAAAGTATAACTGTGAAATAGCAAGGAAAGCTGTAGAAGAAAATAAAAGTCTCAAGAATGTTAAACAACATTTTGATATTGGTAGGAAATTTATATCTGCAATAAGAAAAAAAGATGGAATTATTACTAAAAAGAGAGATGACATCATGAAATTGGTAGAAGATTTTTATCAAGAATTATATAGTAATAAAGAACAAGTACCTCCTATATCTATTACATCTTCTGAATTGCCCAGAATTTTAAATGAAGAAGTGAGACATGCAATTAAATGTATGAAGAACGGAAAGGCTCCAGGAAGTGATGGAATTATAATTGATATATTAAAAAAAGGAGGTGAAGAAATAGAAACAATTTTAGCAAAGTTATAAAGATGTACCAGAAGATTGGAAGAATGCAGTAATAATATTAATATTTAAAAAAGGTGATAAAGAAGATATTAGAAATTACAAACCTGTCAGCCATTTATCAGTTTTATATAAAATTTTTACCAAGATAATTACAACTCGTCTACAGAGAACTTTGGATTTCCACCAACCAAGAGAACAAGCTGGATTTAAAAGTGGTTTTAGTACAATAGATCATATCCAGGTATTGAGAGAAGTCATAGAAAGGACAAATGAATATGAGTTGTCATTATGTTTCGGATTTGTAGATTATGAAAAGGCATTCGATTCTATACACATTTCTACAGTGATTAAAGCATTGGATCATCAAGGTATAGATCCAGGATATTGTCATATTTTAAAGAATATTTATAAAAATGCAACAGCAACAATTAGATTACATAATGATACTGGAAAAATCAACATTGAGAAAGGTGTAAGACAAGGTGACTCCATATCTCCAAAACTCTTTACAGCAGTGCTGCAAGAAGTATTTTGTGGATTAAAATGGGAAACTAAAGGAGTGAAAGTAAATGGAGAGTATTTAAGTCATTTAGATTTCGCAGATGATGTAGTTGTTTTTGAAAATAATGCTTCAGAGCTGCAGGAAATGTTGCAGGAGTTAGCAGATGAAAGTAGAAAAGTAGGACTAAAGATAAATGTTAAAAAGACTAAAGTAATGTTTAATCGATTTGCTCAAAATATGAAAATAAAGATTGATTATGAAGAATTAGAAGAAGTTAACAGTTACAAATACCTAGGTCAGATTATTAATACAGATGGAAACATAATGGAGGAAATTAATCATAGAATTAAACTTGGTTGGAGTGTTTTTGGTAGAAATAACTTGATACTAAAAGGAAATATGCCTATGTGTTTGAAAAGAATAGTTTTTAGCAAATGTGTTTTACCAGTTCTTACTTATGGATCTGAGACTTGGACACTTAATAGAAGAGCATTACAGAGACTTCAGACCACTCAAAGGAGTATGGAGAGATGTATGTTGGGAGTAACAAGAAGAGATCGAAAACACAATGTATGGGTAAGACAACAAACAGGTGTTACTGACCTTATTGAAAAAATTAAAAGATTGAAATGGAGTTGGGCTGGACATATTGCTAGAAGAAATGATAATAGATGGACAATTGAAATTTTAAACTGGATTCCAAGAGATTGTAAAAGACCCAGAAAGAGACCACATTTGAGATGGATGGATGAAATAAGAAAATGTGCAGGGGTGTTGTGGAAAAGAGAAGCTAAAGATTGGAGAAGATGGATTAAACTTGGAGAGACCTTCATCCTGCAGTGGATTGATAATGGTTGATGATGATGATGATGAAGGTGTATGTATATATGTATAATAAAATGTTTTTGCTAAAAGTGTTAAAATGGTTTGGTTAAATCGTATTTATATAAGATATTACTGCAAAATAAAGGAAAGGGTGATTTTGGTACCTTTCCTCTTCTAACAATATTCTATAAGAAAAGATTATATCTTTTTCTGCATGCATTATTTTACTTCTATAGTGTCATACTTTTTATATTTATTTTATTTATTTTTTTCTTAATAAAATATTAACAATATTATGTTTTGTTGGCAGTAGCTCACTCAAGTCAATGACTAATATATTCTTAAGAAAATAACAAACTACTTCTGTTTAATGTTAAAAACAGTTTTATGATTAGTGACCAATAAATTATCATTCATATGTATAATCCCTAGAATTTGGCATATTAATATATTATTATTATTATTATTATCATCATCATCATCATCATCATCATCATCATAATATCAATAATAATACAGGCAAAAGAAAAATAATTAGAGTATTATTAAGAAATGAAGAATGAATATTAAGAATGTTGGATTAATAATCATTTGAAATTAACTGTATAATGTAATTATTATTAGAAGGAAAAGCCTTATTATTGTCATGTTAAATAATGAAAAATAGTGAATGGTTTTATCACCCGACTTTCAAATCTATAACTATGCAAATAATGCAGGACAGTTTGATTAATACATAGACTCCAAATGGAGTGATAAATAAAATTATCATAATAAAATTTTGCTTATATATCTTTATCAGAATATAGAACTGGAATCATACAAGTTTATTTTTTATTACTAATCAAATTAATAATCTAAGCTTTTAATTCAATAACTTTACTTTTATATTGTTCTAATAGTGGTCTTTTTTCTATAGAGATCTCAATAGCAGTCTCATTAATATAGAAAGTGTAAATATTTCCTGCAGTTTATTCTAAATATATTTACTGTGGAAGTAAAGATGCATGTTCTTTATTTAAGCTTACAATAATACACTTTGAAATAATTAAAATAATGTACTGTTTCTGAAGAAAATGTTTAAGAAAAGAGAGAAATTATGTGATGTTTTGTATGTTAAATACTATCCTTGCCTAAGTGTTTGATGATGCCTACAAATGTAACTAGGATGTATAATATCTAATCAAATGTGAGCCCATACGAGTTTGTAATCTATGGATTGGGTTGACAACCACAAGGTGTTGAATATATATTATTGGTTTGCAGTGTTTTGTTGACACAAATCTATTCTTAGATTCACTAGAAAGAAGACTTCTGACTCTTTTTCTTATATGATATTTTCTTCTTGAGAGCATAATAAGTTAAATGTGAAGTTTTATAAGCAATATAGTAATTTAAAAGCATAATTTCAGAAATAATAATAAGGCTTAGGAACAACAGATCTTCATGATTATTTCAAGTCTTTTTGAGGTATTAATATTATTAATATGTAGTCTTTAAATAGTAATATAATTGTATTAAATTCTTGGAATATACTTTTTTATGTGATAATGATCAGATGTGAAATACATTGAAATAATAATAGCTTTTAATAATAACTTATGCCAATTTATTTAGATTTAGACAAATATATCTAGCTTATTGAAAATATTTTTTTTAAAAAAGGAAATACTTAGAATATGATGATCTATCTAAATAAGCTTTAATTATTATGGTAATATGTAGACTTCAAGGTATTGGAATTTTTTTAATTTTATATGAATTATTAGTTGTGTCAACTGATCTTAAAAATGCTTCTATTGCTTCAAATTGGAAAAATTAACAAAATAAAAATGTATTAACAATAAATTAATATGGATTACTATTGTTATCCACTATAGCATAAAAATTTTCAAAGAATGTTATTGAATAAGATGCTATTTTAGAGAATCAAAAAAAGATTATACATTGTTTTTGTTGCCTTAGAAAATATAAAAAAAAATGTAGCAAGAGGAAAGGTGTGGCTTATAAATTCATTTTATTTTTCCAAGAAATATTTCTCATATAATGTTTGAAATTAAGTAATTACACACTAAATAGTATTTATATTATGCAGCTTTTTATATAAAGAAATAAGTTATTGTTGGGAAAATATTTAGGATAATTTCAAGATTGGTATTTGATACAATTAATAGGCATTTCATGAACAAGACTTCAAGGTGTGGCAAAGATATGATGATAAAGTTTTTCTTAAGATGAATCATTTACAAACACAAAGTATTTAATCTGTTATTGGTTTTTAATAAACAGGAAGCTGGTAACTTGTGCTGTTTTTGTCAGTTCAAAAATTAATCATTAGAATATCTTAAATGATTTGACTTTATCTAATGAATTAGAATTTGAATTAGTAATTAATTTTCAAAAGAAAACATTTTTATCATCCAGTGATGAGTAAAATTTCTCTATAAACTTATATAAATATCATCTTCAAAATGTGAATCAATCAATATGAACATCTTGATAACCTCATAAAAAAGAAATGGACTTTGATATTTATATGCAGCCCGTAAATCAATATAATTCTAATGCATTTAATGAGTTAATGATATAGAATGTAATCATAAATATATAACTACTAAAATAAAATTAGTTGGAAGTAGAGACATTGTTTTTTCAACTTATTTCATGAAATGAGGTATGGAAGCTCTACCGATAAAATACAAAAGCACCAGATTAATGTTCATATAAAAATTCTCCATATAATATTATCAGATTAATGATGTATCCATTAAATTTATTAAAAACATAATAAAATATATTATTCCAAAAGCATATCTTTTCTTAGTTTGGACAGTGAAATAAATAAATGATAAAAGACTGTAATAAATATTGGGTGGTGTGAGCATGATTTTTATGGAAAAGACAGAACTTATTCATATCATAAAAATAATTGTAAAAATATTTTAATGTGGTGTATTTTAGTAGAAAGAGAAAACTAAGAATATACAAAAAAAAATATAAGGAAAGGTTTTAAAGTATTTTAAAACGTCAAGGTCACTGCAAGAAAAACTTATAAATCTCAAAAAAAAAAAAAGCAGCTATGATATATCTGTGCATATTTGTGGAGCACATACTGTTTTATATAGACATCATAGAATTTATGTTTAAAGTTATGTTTTGTAGATGACTTTATTCAATGTTTTTATGAAAATAAAAAGACTATTATATCTTAAATGATTGGCCTCACTGATTATTACTTATTTTCACAATTAGGATCAAGATGGAAGTGTTTCATTCAAATTTCTAGAATGATTATTAAAATGTAACTTCAGAATATTAGTAAGGTATATCTCAAAAATGTAACAAGGAAAATATACCACTTAACTATATTAGAGATAAGATCTATTATATAAAATTAGCAATAAATATGTCTAGTGGACTTGCAAATGCTTAATTATATTAATCATAGTCATGCTATTGATGGAAAAAGAAGATTATGACATTTATTAGGGAAACAAAACTCAAGGAGAATTTTCATATTTGAATGGCAAATAAGTTATTTACTTTTTGGCCATTTTTTTTGAAAAAGAAGATGCAGGAATCTTTTTTGTTAATTGATTGTTTATCTTTGGCAATATGTCAGACCTCTTTCAATTTCCACTTGACATCATTATGTTCAAAGCTGAACACCCTGGTTGATATAAGTATAAATGTGTGGCCAAGATAAGATTGATTTTATGTCAGTTTGAACTTTCACACGGTTTAAATATCAGTGTTGTGCAATTTGGGAGGATAGGTTGTCGTGTCATTCCCCATAACATATGACATGGCAGTTAGCATATTTGCATTCAATTTTATATATTATTTGTAACTTCTGGTCTAAGAACAGAACATAATAAAGCTTATCTCTACTATGGTTATAGTTATGCATATATTTTGTTTGTTAAAATGATTATTACAAGTAATCTGTGAAAATCAAAAGGATATTTTTTTTAAAAAATCTGAACATTAGTTGTGTTTTGATTAATAATAAAACTTTAAATAAGCACTCTAAAACCAAAAAACTACCAGTATAAGCCTTACTAGCATATGTGCTGGTCAAAATCATGTATTCATTCAATAAAGCCAATAATCCAAGCAAAAGTACCTTGAATCCAACAATACCCAAGATACAGATATCAGGGGAATGGTGAATCCTAACCTATTTGCATGAACTATTGCCTCTCTGACTAATGGATAATGTATGTGATGACACTAGCAGTCCTTCATTTTATTCTGTCCCAGATGGAGGTCATGGTTCAAAAGAGACTCAAAATAATAATGAGTTTATATAAGAAATTAACAATTTAGTGTATTGCAGAATGGTACAGATGTGATTGGATATCGACTACTAATGGTTTGAGCCATAATAATTATAATTCTTTCTGGCAACATTACAAAGAAGTGAATTTAAATCAAAGATATATTATAAATAACTAGAATAATTAATATTAGAGATTCGGAGTGATGACAAACTAAGCTTATTTAAAATAATAATATTACAGGAATTTATTAAGAAATTCAGTTACAAAATAAGTTAAGTTTTGTTTATACAACTAGGTTATTTTTATTGAATTCGTTTTGATGTGGCTAAATGCAAGGCATTTGATAACAAAGTAAATTTTTTTTAATTGGTCTGCCAATAATCAATCAACAATAAAATATCATTAGCCCTCTTTAAGAGATTACAAATAAATTTATTATAGATATAGATAGATAGATAACAAGATATGAAAGATGTGCATTTATAACACTATTAAATTTAAATCAGTTGTATGTAATGAGTGTGGAAAGCAAAATAGTTCTTAAATAAATAATTGACAATAATCTAGTCATATTTAATTAATTTGGATTGGTTTGTTAAGGACGTGCCATCATGGCAGAGAGCATTTCAGGTTTGCTAAATAAAGATATAAAATGATGAAGGCAGTATGCTATTATAGATTACAACAAAAGAATAAATGAGGTCTGTTAAGAACCTCTAGGTGGCTTTGATAAAAGAAATCCCTAGTATATACAGGTAGATGAGGAGAAATACTGCCGCTCCAGCCAAAACATGTCTCTGAATAATAATAAATTTGATGTGCTGGACTTCCCTTACACATCTTAATGGCAATGCATGAAAAAGGGTCTTTAGTAGGAAATTATGCCTAGTATTAAGAGAAAGTAAAAGATTGGACTGGTCACATTTAAACTTCCGAAGGTACTGAGAAGCAAGTAGCAAAGCAAGAATAATAATAAACGAACGGTTGTAACTATAAAGTCATAATTCCTTAGATGTATATAGATAGATAGTGAATCACTAACAAAAATAATAACTTAATTCTTGATTAAAATAATCAGCTTCCTGACATAATAGAAAGTCCCCTGACACCTTAGGCCATTAATAAATGGATCATAAATTATAATATAAAAAGAAAGGCAAAAATGAAAACTAAAATATAAATTGTTTTCCACACTTTTCAAATATTTCACTTATTAGTGAGTTATCAAATAGTTCATCATGGAAAATTACAAAATAAATCAGTCTTTTAATTAGCATAAACAGACTGGTCAGTGAATATCAAACTCACTTCTGGTGAAGTTTGACAACATATATCATAATAAATTATACATCATAATTTTACTATTTTATTAACACAAATGAAAATATATATGTATAAAATATATATTGTTAGTAGTTGATATGAAAATGCTATGATAGCTGTGCTTTGTGATTTTCTTTTAAGATATTCATGTTACAGAAATTGTCATAGATTTTACTTAACTGATGTATTGAAACATACTATTCTCTGAGAAATAATTAGAGGACACTTTTAAATTGGAGATAATAATAAAATATCTAACTTTTAAAATAATTTCAGTCATTTAAAATAAATTTATAATATAAAGGGTACAAAACTAAATGAGCTTTCTCTATTAATTAATTTAAGGGAAATAAGTCTCCAGTAATGATTTTTAAATGGAGAAAATAAAAGGGAGGGTTTAAATTTAGTGGCTCCTTGAGTTTTATATTTGGCTGTTTCAGTAAGTCAATATAATAAATAAACCAGCAAAAAAAAAATAAGATAAATTTGCCACATCAAAATAATGTGAGATTTTTATAAGAATTGATAATTTAAGAGAAAATTTTTAAACGATGCATTTTAACATTAAGTTGTATAAACATTACACAGATATATATATATACATACATATATATATATATATAATTAATATTGATTTAGAAAACATGTAAAATAAAATCAGTGGCTTGTGGCAAATTGGAGATTACCTCAACTGATTGATAGATGTTTTATGGATTGAAACAGGCAGTTATAAAGTCAGATCATTTAGCAGGCTTCCTTGACACAGTACAGTCTCAGGCTAGGTGTTGAGAGCACTGGAATCCCATGGTGATGAGTTGGTGGAACAAAGCTCTGAAAAGCAAATGGCCAATCTTTTCACCCCATCATTTCTTTAGGCATGTTGTACTATAAATCTAAAATACTCTCTTCAGTGAACTTTCTTCAATAAAACTTCTTTTCTCATCAAAATTTTCCACTATTTATCTGATCTCGCTTTATCTATAGGATTCAATCTACATTGACAACTACCAATTGCAATTGCTTTAAGCAGTTCTCTGAGGTTGGTGTCTGCTTCGGAAGGAAATCTGTAACCCTGCATTAAACATGCTCCAAGGGTTTATTTGCTAATTAAAAGAAACAGCAACAAGCATATTAAGTTTATCAGTCATTGTATTAACAAAGCCTATTTAATTAAGGTTTCAATTAACAAAAATGTAAATATTATTCAGAAAAATTTCAGAAATTTGGTACAATGACTTTCAAACTTATATTTGATATAAAATTTAAATACAAATTTACAAAATATTTCTTACAAAAATTAGATTGTTTACATAATTGATCCTTTAATGTACATTTATCAAAAGATAAATATAAAATGTTACCAACTGATTAATTGAAGAAAAAATAAACTTTAATAAAAGAATTAAAAATATTTGTAACATTTTATAGATATCTAGGATTCAATTCAATTTTATAAAATAAACACAATATACATCTTTACAAATATAAAATAAATAAACTATTATAAAAAGGTTAGTTTTATAAAATAAAATTAATGAAATATAAAAGATTATAATATTGATTATAAATAAAACAAAAAAAAACATTTTACTGGGTGTCCAGTGACAATAGAGGCTGACCAAGGGTTTTCTGACTGAGATTTAATATATTATTATAGGAATAGTAACAGTGTTTATATTTGCTAACTTCTACATTATAGTTTATTAACATGATTAATTACAGTTTTTTTGGTTTATTCCAAAAAAAAAGGAAGCCTCCCATTTTGAAAATAATTTAGACTTCCCCTTGGTCTGGAGGTATTTCATGATATGGTTTGAGACTCCTTGCTTTAAAGGTGCCTTTATTCAACCCATTATCAGTTAAAGCAAAAGCATTATTGCCATATTTGCTCTGAATCTGATAGCATACTTGATACAGGAGAAAGCATTTCTTGAATTGTTTGTTGGTTACATTGTTGGCTCTGGGTACTCATACCCAAATTCAATCCTCTCCCTGAAATGCATGTGGATGAGTGTTTTCTCATCAGCCCTACAGCTTGGCCATTTGGTTTAGCTGCATATGAGCCTTATCTTAATCTTTTTTTCTGTTATTTTTTTTTCCGGTCAATTGCCAATAGTGTTTTGACCAAAGTGCGGCCCAGTCTTTTGAAATGGAGTCATGTTGGAGTAAATCCGGTGGACTTACTGATGGTAATATTTATATAATTTATTATTTTTTGGTGACTGTTTACCCAACCCCTGTGATTATTGGGTATGTATGTCCAATATAGCTGGTTAATCTCCTTCATAACTCTCTCACAAGGGTTGGATTGAGGGTTTCTGATCGATGTAAGGATTGCTTAATGCCACAGTGTGCTATCCACACCTTCCACTCTTTGGAAGTGAAAGTGGATCCATGATCAGATAGGGTTACTATGGGTTTTTCTACTTTTTTGAATTGCTTTTCTTGCTGATTGCATTCTGGGAATCTGTCTTCCATACAGAATATACACAGACATATTTTGAAAATACGTCGTATGTTACCAGAAGGTATTGGTTAACATTTAAATGCTGGCAATCACCCATAGTGGTCAATGGCCAGAATTTTATTGGGTCCAGATGGAATAATGGGAACATTGTGGACCACTTATGATTTTTTAGGCATTTTACTCTTAGCACATATTGAACATTTCCGAAAATGGTTAAGTACATGAGATATAATCCAGACCAGTAGAATTGCTGCCTCAATGCTTCCTCTGTTTTTCGAAGACCATAGTTCCCAATTAACTAATGTACATGATTAGTTATTCAGGTCCACAACTTTTGGGCCACAAGAATTTTCCTTGGACCATCAGCATCCGGTGTGCATATTTGCAGGATTCCATTGTTTAATCGATACTTCTGGGTAAGAGTAGCATCATGTTTTCTTACCTGCAGTATAATTTTCTTATATCGTGGTTCTTTTTTCCAGTGGAGTAATTTCATATGTTTAGCTCAATTTCATCACTGGTAAAGTTAATCATTATAGTTATTGGCTGATCTCCAATGATTGGATTATTTGGAAGCATATCAACAGGGACCCAACTTAAAATATCTGCAACAGTATTTTCTGGTCTGGACAGTAGACAACCTTATAGCAAAATTTTTGGAGGGACAAACTCCACCAAATTAATCATTCATTGGTTAAGTAACTACAGTTATTAAATTCTAGGCATTTGTGATCCATGATGATGACAACTTCAGAGCCTAACTTAGTTGCTTAAATTTGTTGCAAGCCCATACGATAGTCAGAGTTTCTTGTTTGGTAATGGTGTAATTTACCTCAGATCCTTTAAGAGTCCAGCTACTAAAACTTAATACCCAATGTCTTTCCTCTTCATCTATTTGAAAAATAACTGCACCCAACTTTCTTTTACTGCTGTCTGTTTGGACATAAAAGTGTGGTAAAATCTGGATGGCGGAGCATGAAGGTATCTAAAAATTTGTCCTTAATGGATTCAAATGCTTCATCATGCTGAGCAGCCCATGCCCATTTTTGGCCTTTCTTTAAAAGATGTATCAAGTAAGATTTGTCCTGAAAAAATTTGGGATAAAATTTATTATAATAATTACATAATCCCAGGAATGATCAGAGATGTTTTCAGGTGGTAGGTCTTGTGAAACTTTTGATTTCTTCCACTTTGTCTGGGAGTGTTCTTACACCCTTGCCATCAAAAATATGTCACAAGAAAGAGATTTCTGAAAGGGGAAAGTAACTTTTCTTTAGGTTGATGGTAATATTTATATCGACACACTGCTGAAAAATTTATTTAAAACCTCAAAGTGCTCATTTTGATTTTGTGATGCCATTACTACATCATCTACATAAAAATTTGTATGTTTTTTAATTTTTTCTGATAAAGCTCAGTCCAGGCACCTCATTAACCCTGCTCCACTGTTGATCAATCCAAATGGGACCCTTTTAAATTGGTGGGTATGCCCATTATACCTAAACTCAGTATATTTTCGATCATGGGATCAAGAATCATTTGCCAATAACTGGCTATAAGGTCAAAAGTGGAAATAAGGGTTTTGTGATGCAAACAGGTAAATATTTCTTGGACATATGGTGGGACATCATGTTCTGGGATAGTTATAATGTTTAGTTTTCGAGCATCCAAGCACAATCATATTGCACCAGTTTTTTCTTTACCACAACATGGGGATTGTTGTATGGGGATGGTTTCTTTTCAATAATTCCCCACTCGATCATCTGCTGGATCTGATTTCCAAACTCTTTTCGATACTGGAATGGTACTGAATGTGTATTGGCTTGGAAGTACTCTTCTTCTTTTACTCTAATACAGTGAGTATATCCCTTGATCTCTCCAGGCATATTTGAAAAAACTTTGGCATTACAGTCTAAGATTTGTTATAGTTCCTCTCTATCATGTGAGTCCTCCAACATAGCTTCATTTGTTTTCTTTTTTAAAAGATCCATGTCAACTGCTTGGGCTATACACCTCACTTTGGGATGCTGATCATGTTGATCAATTTGAAATGAAATTTGCTCTCAATCAAAAAAAATGATGATGATAATTCAAGATGCATCAGTGCTGCTTCAGAAAGTCAGACCCAATAACTAGGTTATGGATTAAATCTGCCATGATCAAGAATGTACATGCTATCACCCATCCTCCAAAAATAACATCCAGCCAGACCTGGTAGTTCTCAGTCCTTGTTTTTTTCCATTCACAAGTGTGAGTTGTATAGGGTGAGTAAGCAGTTTTAGAAAGTGGTTTTTTTCTGTTTCTATTTGATTGTACCAGGACTTGAATATGAAAGAAATCTGGTTCCCTGAATCCAGCAAGCATGTGTGGTAATCATCTCTACCTTGACATTAATAGTTGGACATGGGTCAATATTTGCATCTGGGAAAGCTCCATATGCTTCATTGACAATAGTAGAGATTGGATGTTGATATTCCATTTTGTTTCTTGATCTGTTAATGGGACCTCATGGGCAGGAACGATCAGACAGGGTCCTTAACAGTTTTCTGACTGCCATCTGTCAGCATATTTTTTGGCAGTTTGATTTCGGTTATATGTTGGTATTGCTTGGTTGTTCCATTCTTGTATGGCTGTTGAGTAAATTCTTGGGGGCTCTAATTTCAGATCTTTTCCATGGATTCATAATGAAAATTTCCAAGTTTCATTGTGGTTAAAAACTGGGCCATCTCCTCCATGACTTATTACCATTGCTCGTTGGATTGATAGTGGGAGTTTTTCTTGCACAGTCCTAATGATATGGGCTTCTGAGAACTGGAAAGTGGTCAGTGATCGAAGTTGATACAATTGTCTCAGAAAAAAACTGAGTGTGTGTCTCCCTTCCACCATACTTTTCATATGTAACCCAATGGAGTATATTCTCTTGGTGGGCCTCACTCCAAAAGTTAACTAGTAATGTGAATTGGTATTCTTGGAAGGTTATTGGTTCATTTTGAATGGACCCCTACCAATGTCTAGCAGGACCTTGTAAGTAATGTTTAGCTATAGCTAATTTATCCTCTTCATTAGCAGGATGAAAGTAAAAAAGTTCTTTCAGGCTATCAATATGGAAATGTAGATTCTTTTCCAGCTCTCCTCTGAATACATTTATGTTGATAAATCTTAGGAAATTTGGTTGCATTCCTACATCTGGGATTTCTTGTGGTTGTATGGGTGTGCTAGCATGATTGACCTGCTTTGTAGAAAGGTTATCGGTAATTCTTATTGGTGAGGGGCTCTTTCTGGTTATGCCAGGTTGTGGGTCATTTAGTCATTGAAACTGTAATTGATTTTCAACTTCCTTTTTAATTAAAGATGCATAATCTTGGCATTCACTATTGGTAGATAGTACGATACATTCAATTTCCTCCTCAATTGTCTTTGTAGTACTTCCCCTCTTCTCTTCCATTACTTGTAGAACACTGGTGCTTTCCTCTCTGTATTCTTTTAAACCTTTGTGGATTGCCTCGATCATTTCTGTTCTCAATTCCTGTGAATTCCTTTGGGTTTGGATCATCATACTATGGAGTAAGGTGATCAGGTTCTCATCTTTATAAGCAGGTATAGGGTCTTGTTTAAACTCATGAAGAAGGCTAAATGGATCTTTTATCATGACCTCCAAAATTTGTTTCTCCATGTTTTCTTCTTTCACTGGAATGCTGGCATCAACATCTTCACTTTCCTTTTTCTTCTATGCTGTTATCCATTTGGATTTCAAAAAGTTTGACACAATAATGGTAACAATGCTGATCTTAGAATTCAAAGTTATTTTACTAGAACTATGACTCACTGAAACTTTAATACAATCTTAAATAACTAGAATGTAAACATATTTTATCTTGGAATTTATACAATCACTAATCAGAGTGTTTGCTTCTCTTACTCTGTCCAGTCTTCTCATCATGCTTTATTGACTGTGTCCTTTCTGACCTGCCCTACTAAGTTTCAACCTGTTTTAAGCTGGATATTTAAATAATTATTTCAAACTACAACAAAAAAAACTTTACTTTATCATGAGAATGACTGATCTATTTCTTGATTCTAGCTGGTCATCCTTGGTCACTTTTTGCTCTGAAATGGACTACTAAAGAATCATTATTTTTAAAATTCAATACACAATCTCGTTATGAATATTACATTGCTTATAATTTTATTGTTACATATTACACAAGTTATAAAATTCTTCATTCTCCAAATATCTTTTATAAAAAAAAATTTGTTGCCAAGAATTACCACAGTTCTTTTTTTTTTTTTGAACTTGATAATGAATTTATAATGGTGATAGGTACTCCATTTCATACACCAGGGCACCAGTTATCAAGGTCAACAATAATATAAGACTTACAGCTAGTTCTAATATATAAAAAAAATATGTGTATATTAAAAAAAATGTATAATTTTATCGATTGTTAACACAATGTGTGTATATGAATAAACATTAAATACGTCTTGTTATAACCTTTTACACATAAGTCTTATGGATGTAGTACATGGGCTTTACATTTTTTTTAAACACTTGAAAACACACAAAAAATTAATGTGTGCATGTAAAACCAGATACAAAAAAAAATATTCTACATATGGTTGTAATACATGGGTTTCAAAAAAAACTTTTTTTTTTTTTTACAAAGTATATATATGGTTGAAAAATCAGGTACTACAGCTAACAAAAACTTTTACATTTATAGTTATAGTCTTTGGATTTAAAAGAAAACTTTTCACACAACATTTTATGGTTGTAAAACAGGGTTTGGTTTTGGTTTTTGACACTCATTAAATAAACTTTATATCATTTTGACACCACTTTATGATTATTTTGCATAGATTGAGTTTCGTATAAATCTAATATTAAGAGAAAACATTTTGCTAAGCTTAAGAGCACATACATAACAAATTATTACATGTCACTATGCATTCAAATTCAGGTGAACTAAACAAACTTTTAAATATATTGGTCTGAGTATATAAAACTGTATATATTAAATATCATTTGGGGATGTGAATATTTGTTCAACCATCAAATCCAGAAAAAAAATTGTACATCTATATATTATGAAAAAAATTTTCAAGCTTTTATGCTTGAGATACAACTCAATTTTTCCAATACATATGTGTTTCCAAGAAAATATATAACAGTGCAATACATATAAAAAAATATCAAACACTTCTATTCCCTTTTGAGATATTACACTGTACCTACACATCACTCCCACACACCTATGTACATATATACGCAGTGCTACATATACAAGTACATAGATTTTACACACACACACATATATATATATATACACTACATAATATTACACACTATTGGAAAAGAGAAAAAAAAAACTTGGAGAAAAAGTTGAAAGAAAAAAACAAATTCATACACGTGCCAAATTCTTCACACTTCGCTTTTACAATAGAGGCAACACTATATATTCAATTAACAAAAAAAATCCTATACACATATTTTCCCCTTTCTGCCCAAAATTTAACAATTCCTTTAAAGCAAACACAGGAGAAAAGTAAGAAAAAATTCTATATAACAAAACTCAGGAAGAAAAAATCTTACATATAAATTAATATAGCAGTTCAACAACTTTCACATTTTATACAATCTAATTTACCCATATGAGTTTTCACTTTTAATTAATCAGTTTATCAAAACAAAAATTACAGATTATGGATGGAAAACATGGTATGCCTCTTTACTTTATTAACAAAACAGTATTTGATCTTATAAAATCAATATGACAAAAACAATTAAATCATTTTATATTCTGGAAAATTATGTATATAGTAACTTATATATAGCAATTTACACATATATAGCTAATGAATTATTCAGGATGTGGGAATAATTAACAGGCTCCTCAATTGGGTGTCCAAACCTGGAAAAAAAACTGAAGCACTCTGTGCTGGTCAAAATCATGTATTCATTCATCAAGACCAATAATCCAAGCAAAAGTTCCTTCAATCCAATGAAACACAAGATACAGATATCAGGGGAATGGTGAATCCTAACCAATTTGCCTGAACTATTGCCTCTCTGACAAATGGATAACGTTTGTGATCACACTAGTAGTCCTTCATTTTATTCTGTCCCAGTTGGAGGTCATGGTTCACAAAGAGACTCAAAATAATAATGGGTTTATATAAGAAATTAATGAATTAGTGAATTGCAGAATGGTACAGATGTGATTGGATATCGATTACTAATGGTTTAAACCATAATAATTATAATTCTTTCTGGCAACATTACAAAGAAGTGAATTTAAATCAAAGAAATATTATAAATATTTAGGATAATTAATATTAGAGATTCGGATTGATGACAAACGAAGCTTATTTAAAATAATAATATTACAGGAATTTATTAAGAAATTCAGTTACAAAATAAATTAAGTTTTGTTTATACAACTAGGTTATTTTTATTGAATTCGTTTTGATGTGGCTAAATGTGAGGCATTTGATAACAAAGTAAAATTTTGTTAATTGGTCTGCCAAGAACCAATCAACAATAAAATATTATTAGCCCTCTTTAAGAGATTACAAATAAATTATTATATATATATATATATATATATATAGTGAGAGAGAGAGAGATAGATAATAAGATATAAAAGCTGTGCTTTTATAACACTATTACAATTAAATCAGTTGTATGTTCATGGCAGAGAGCATTTCAGGTTTGCTAAATAAAGATATAAAATGATGAAGGCAGTATGCTATTATAGATTACAACAAAAGAATAAATGAGGTCTGTTACGAACCTCTAGGTGACTTTGCTAAAAGAAATCCCTGGTATATACAGGTAAATGATGAGAAATGCTGCCCCCCAGCCAAAACATGTCTCTGAATAATAATAAATTTGATGTGCTGGACTTCCCATACGCATCTTAATGGCAATGCCTGGAAAAAGGTCCTTAGTAGGAAATTATGTCTACTATTAAGGGAAAGTAAAAGATTGGACTGGTCATATTTAAACTTCCAAAGGTACTGAGAAGCAAGTAGCAAAGCAAGAATAATAATAAACGAATGGTTGTAACTATAAAGTCATAATTTCTTAGATGTATATAGATAGATAGTGTATCATTAACAAAAATAATAACTTAATTCTTGATTAAAATAATTGGCTTCCTGACATAATAGAAAGTCCCCCTGAAACCTTAGGCCATTAATGAATGGATCATAAATTATAATATAAAAAGAAAGGCAAAAATGAAAACTAAAATATAAATTGTTTTCCACACTTTCCAAATATTTCACTTATTAGTGAGTTATCAAATAGTTCATCATGGAAAAATACAAAATAAATCAGCCTTTTAATTAGCATAAACAGACTGGTCAGTGAATATCAAACTCACTTCTGGTGAAGTTTGACAACATATATCATAATAAATTATACATCATAATTTTACTATTTTATTAACACAAATGAAAATATATATGTATAAAATATATATTGTTAGTAGTTGATATGAAAATGCTATGATAGCTGTGCTTTGTGATTTTCTTTTAAGATATTCATGTTACAGAAATTGTCAAAGATTTTACTTAACTGATGTATTGAAATATACTATTCTCTCAGAAATAATTAGAGGGCCCTTTTAAATTGGAGATAATAATAAAATACCTAATTTTTAAAATAATTTAAATCGTTTAAAATAAATTTATAATATAAAAGGTACAAAACTAAATGAGCTTTCTCTATTAATTAATTTAAGGGAAATAAGTCTTTGGTAATGATTTTTAAATGGAGAAAATAAAAGGGAGGGTTTAAAGTTAGTGGCTCATTGAGTTTTATACTTGGCCATTTCAGTAAGTCGATATAATAAATAAACCAGCAAAAAAAAAACAAAATTGCCGCATCAAAATAATGTGAGATTTTTATAAGAATTGATAATTTTAAATTTAAGAGAAAAATTTTAAAAAATGCATTTTAACATTTAGTTGTATAAACATTACACAGATATATATATATATATATATATATATATATATTTATATATATATATATATATATATTATATATATATATATATATATATATATATATATATATATATATATATTTAATATTGATATAGAAAACAAGTAAAATAACATCAGTGGTTTGCGGTAAATTGAAGATTGTCAACCGATTGATAGATGTTCCATGGCTTGAAACAGGCAATTATAAAGTTACATCATTTAGCAGGCTTTCTTGACACAGTACTGTCTCAGGCTAGGTGTTGAGGGTACTGGAATGGCATGGTGATGAGCTGGTGGAACAAAGCTCTGAAAAGCAAACAACTGATTTTTTTACCCCATCATTTCTTTAGTCATGATGTACTATAAATCTAAAATACTCTCTTCAATGAACTTTCTTCAATAATATTCCATTTCTCATCAAAATTTTCCACTATTTATCTGATCTGGCTTTATCTATAGGATTCAATCTACATTGACAACTACCAATTGCAATTGCTCTAAGAAGTTATCTGAGGTTGGTGTCTGCTTGGGAGGGAAATCTATAATCCTGCATTAAACATGCCCCAAGGTTCATTTTCTAATTAAAAGAAACAGCAACAAGCATATTAAGTTTATCAGTCATTGTATTCACAAAGCCTATTTAATTAAGGTTTAGTTTAACAAAAATGTAAATTTTATTCAGAAAAATTTTAGGAATTTGGTACAATGACTTTCAAACTTATATTTGATATAAAATTTAAATACAAATTTACAAAATATTTCTTACAAATATTAGATTGTTTACATAATTGATCCTTTAATGTACATTTATCAAAAGATAAATATAAAATGTTACCAACTGATTATTTGAAGAAAAATGAACTTTATTAAAAGAATTTAAAATATTTGTAACATTTTATAGATATCTAGGATTCAATTTAATAAAATAAACACAATATACATTTTTACAAATATAAAATAAATAAACTATTATAATAAGGTTAGTTTTAATTATAAAATAAAATTAATGAAATATAAAAGATTATATATTGATTATAAATATACTACCACCTATTATGAGATTGGTGTCAGTTAATATAAAAGATTTGGTTAAAACCCCTACTAGTGCTGATGACATTGGCACTAGGTAAAGCAGAAATATGTACTATATTTCATGTAGAAATATCTACTATATTTCCAGCTTTACATAGTATTCTCTAAATTGAAAACTTTATATCTACTGCAATATAATTAGGCAAACAGTTATTCTAATTTAAATTTCGTTAAAGAATAATTTTCTTACACTTCATTAACAGATTAAAGATGGCTACTTTTTTATATATATATATATATATATATATATATATATATATATATATATATATATATATATATATATATATATATATATATATATATATATATATTGTGCTCTTTTCTATAGGTCAGATTCAGCTCATCACAGCAAATTATTAAAAAATTTTAAATTTAGAATATGTTCTCTTGATGTGTTAGTTATATTGTATTAATAATATCTTAAAAGTACAATTTGAAGCTAAATAAAAATACATAATGCATAAAATTATGATAAATTACTTAAGAACAGTTAAATAAAGCTAAAAATATTATTACATATGGTTGGTAAAGCTGGCCATAATAAATAACTCAGCTATAAATATCCAAAAGTATGTTTAAAAAGTTAAATTTTAATAGTTTAAACTTATAGTTAAATAAATGTTATATTTAAAATTATAAATTATATTTAATAATTATAATTATTAATATCATATATTTTAAAAGCAAGTTTTATGGTAGTGAAAGTTGTATTTAATTCTATATTTTCCAAATTATTCTTCCAAATTTTGTATTATTGTATTTTATTTAATACAACAAGTGTTGCAATTTATTATATTATTCCCAGACAAAAAATCGGATAATCTGTCTTGGCTATTAGTCATGTGACTTCTATAATAAATGGTTATATACACATGCTTGCTAGTATTTAGATTTGTAAAGTTCAAAATATTTTTAAATTGCATTATAAAATTGGATATATTTATTTACCTATCATAAAAGTAAATAATAAATTAGTCATATTAAAATGTTTTGAATAATGTAATAAAGATGACTACAGTTAATAAAAGTTAAATATTTTGTTTTAAAATAAAATAGATAAATTAAATATTAAAAGTGGAATAAAATTACTAAATATTGTTTTAAAAAAGTCATTTTAAATGTTTACTTAATTTAGTAAAGTAATAATTGATTTAGGATTAATACTTTAAAATAATATTTTTAAAGTTATAATACGTCATATTTTATCTTTTGAAATTTAATTGTGTAAGAATGTAATTATTATGCAAATTTGGTATCGAATGAAAAGTAAGAATCCACCAATAGGATGAGATATTTTTTAGGATATAAATACTGATTGCACAGGGGTATCAAAGCATGATCAGTGTTGTTGGTGATCAATGTAATAGTAATTTAAAAATTTTTATTTTAGTCAATTTTTAGTGCTCTCGTATAATATATTTACAAACTAATAGGACATTTATTTTAAAGTATTTGCAAAGAGAGTATAAAATAAATATATTTTAGTGATGTGATTTTGATATGCATTGTTAATTTTAAAAGTACCATTACCAGTAGTATTCATCAGAAACTTAAGATAACTTTGCAGTAAAAAAATATGGAAATGCCGATAATTAAAATGTATTTAATGGAAATTTTAAAACATATATAATAATATGTAAATATAATATTAATAATATTAACCAAGAGGACTATTCCAGTATATAAATTATTATTATGGACATTGTACAGGAAGCTTAATAGAAAAGCTATTTGCTGATTAAAAGTAAAATACACATTATTTTTATATAACAGCAAAATAGTCTTGTCCAAGAGTAATAAGTAATATGACAAGTGTATTTTATAATAATTTATGGAAACAATGCTATAGAAATAAATGTTATATCCTTTTTGAAGGAAACATTATAAATATTTCAAGAAATTATTTTAAGTAAAGACTAATGGAAAATATTTACAAAAGTGTATGTTATAAAAACCTGAGGTATATAGGGTTATACACGTTCATAAAAAAAAAATGTTTAATAATCTGAATTTTAAGACAAGAATGAAACCGCTGAAAATAAGTAATAAATAGCAATAAATTTTCCTAAAGAAGAAACCTACAAAGAAAAAGAATATATGAGTAAATAAAAGTATGGAATTATGGAAAATATTTTATATTGCACAAAAAGTTTATCTGGATAGTTCGAGCTAAGCCAATGGGGCACGATTCATCACCAGGCCAACATAGAATATTCCAGAATAGAACTTTCAATGGATTATTTTTTTATATTATGATTTATTATGACTTTAATATTCATCGTTCTGGACAATAGAAACATAAACTATTATTCAAAAAACTTTTCCAGGATGGATCGATGATTATTTTATTTAATTTTTCAATATCTTGAAAGACGTCATATTATTTTTTTTTTGTTATTGATGTTTAAACTTCACTCACTGCCGGAAACAGTTTTGTCTTGTTCGTCACATAGCAATGGGGGAATTTTAAAAATTGCTGTTGAGGAGAACATTTAAAAAAAGAAACTCTTGAGAAAATAAAAACATTTTTGAACTTTATCAAAAACCTTTGTCAATTGAAGATCAATTGAAGATATATGTAATTATAGTCTTGATTTTTTTTATTTATTAACTTTTTTAAACTGTAATATTATTTTTTATAAGAGTAGAAACATAAATATTAATTTATTGATAATATTATAATCTTATAGTAGAATAATTTAATAATTTAAATAATGACATTTAAATAAAAGTATGGTGTATTTTTATGTATGCAATGTTGTATCTAATTGATGAAAAAATAAGACTGCAAAAGGGTTGACAAGTCGATATCACTTGGTAATAGTTAATGAATATTGATATATTTTATGATGTATATTTTGTTTTTCTTTTTTGCAGATTGCCTATGAATTATAATGTATGGGAGTATGAATGTTAAATTATATGTAAACACATTTGTACAACACTTTTAAACTGTGAGATTAGGATTTATTTTGGGAATATGCATACTATAATTTTATACTAGTAATATAACACAACATAATGATGAATATTTATGTGATTTTTAAAAAAAAAAAAAACTTTCATATTATTGGATGTTCAAAGTATTTATATGACTAGTTTGTATGTGTTTAGAATATAAAATAAGAAAGTAAAGCAAACTTTTCTTGTGAATTAGTGAGATCACTCTAATTATAATGGAATTTTGTTTATTATTTTGAATATGCAAGTTAGTTATTTGTCGATGTAAGATTTGATAAATCTTTTAGGAAATAATGATAAGATAGTGACTTGGAAGTATTATGGTGAACATGAACCCAGGAGATGATATTAGGGTAGGATGAAATAAGGGAATATGAATAGTATTTAGTAATCTGATTAGATATATAATACAGTTAACAAAGCCCTGTAGGTGTATGTTTATTTGTGGACAGTATCTATTTTTTAAAAAAATTGATGTTTCAATAAAGCTGAAGGAATAGCTTTGACATAATGGATAGTATTGGAGGACATTAGACAGAAGATGTCATGCCTCTATTTCTTATAGATACACTGTGCCATGGTATTTTTCTCTGATATGTGCTATGAGTTATACTCTAGTTTTTCTTCCTTTGCCTACACATCTATTTGCTATCTAGATTTCGAAAGTAACTACATTGCACAGTATGGTTTATTTTAAAAGAAATAATAGATAATTTAGAGTTTAAGATATGCTATTGTCTGAATAAGATAAGTTCATTTACTTGTAAGAAGAAGTATAATTTGTATAAATTGGAATTGAAAATCCAATGGATCCAAAAGGAAAAAGATTCATAAAATATGTTTTTTTAGATTTTTATTTTGGAAATAAAATAAATTTCAGGAATAAAATATGTAAAGCAAAGTTGCTTTTGAAATATTAAATAACTTTTAAATATTTTATTCATTTTTAAATGAGTATTGCATATTTTTAAGATATAATATTATAAAGTAAAACGATATAAACAATAAGCATAGGCACAATTTTATATTTATTAAATAATAAGGAATATATCAATGATTACAACTATATAGTATTATAATAATATTAAATGGGATATATTATAGTTAATAATCATAGTGTAGTGAACAACAATATCCACACAATCTAATAATAAATTATCAGCAGATATTTTACATGATATCTTTTAACATTGCAAAATGAAATTGTCTATGGAAAATATCCATGCTCGATTATTATTATTATTATTTTGTTTTGCCGTACTATGTTTCAATAGATGTTTTAATAAAAAAAAAGGCATAGTTAAATAATAGTTAAAAATATAATATATTTTAAATAAGTATAAATAAATGTAATTTTATCATAAGATCGATCACAAAGGGATCAATAAAATTGTATTGTTTTATTATTATTACTTTAAATCAGAGTGAAAACGTAACTAGGTTCCAAATAAAAATGTATAACGGTGCAAATTTAAGAATGTTAAAATGTAAATATTGTCAATAAATTGTTATTTTGTTTTAGTGTTATAATAAAACTTTGTTAAATTTGTTTTTCAAAAATTTGTGTGTTATGGTTATTTATTTTCCCCATCACAATGCATCTAAATCACAGAGTCACTAAATCAAACATAATTTTTTTTTGCACAGAAATAAATAAAGAATTATTTTAAGAATTCGAATATTTTCTTGGTATTTATTTATTAACTTAATCACATTTTTTACATTATCTGATGGTCATAAATTAATTATTATAATGGCACATTGAATTATAATGCTATTCATTGCCACACATTGATTATTCAGATTACCAAATGCTACCACATATTTATTACATTATGATACGAAGATAAAAGATTATATTATAGTATTTTATTATTTTATTATGGTAATAAATTATAGTGAAGAGAAATGATATGCAGAATTAGTTCATACAATGAAGAATATTATTATTATTATTATTATTATTATTATTATTATTATTATTATTATTATTATTATTATTATTATTATTATTATTATTATTATTATTATTATTATTATTATTATTATTATTATTATTATTATTATTATTATTATTATTATTATTATTATTATTATTATTATTATTATTATTATTATTATTATTATTATTATTATTATTATTATTATTATTATTATTATTATTATTATTATTATTATTATTAGATAAGTGTAGTAGACTATGACATAAAAATCCCTTATCATGTTTTGCTACAGTGATTTTTAATTAACTTACAATAATTTTATGAACCTGAGATTTTATTGAGCTAAATTATAATAAATAAAAGATTAAGATTTAAGTATTAGTTTAATCTTAATGAGTAGGATTTATTAAAGTTGTAAAAATGATATAACTTTATTTATTTGAGATAGTAATAGGGGGATAGTGTTCTTATGCTATTGAGGCAGTATCCTGTGGGATATTGGCTCAATGTAATCTTTCTTGTCATCTGTATTTTTACTTCCAAGTCTCATGAAATAATAAATATTTATTTATTTATTTTATAAACCGAACCTTTTCATTATTTTATAGTAGAATGTTTTAATTTTAATGAAGGATATTTAATTTATCAATTATTTGGATTTAACCAAACGTAATCTGTAACTGAGCTAACCCTTTTTTATTTAATACTATATTGCCAGGCAGTGAATATACAAACAGCATGGTTAGAATATATATATATGAAAAAGAAAAACAAGTTTTATATATGTAAAAACCTGCTATCGCTTGTATTAATGATCAATAGATGGAGCTTTACCAAGACCTCCAAACAAGCGTATTCTGTTTACATAAATGTCAGAGTCAATATTCACTGTCTCTTTTATTTTGCTCCACCATCAGATCAGCTGATTCAAGCTGATTTGCTCTCATCAGTGAAGGGATAGGAGTTATAAAACTAGACCTAAAAAACTGACTCCAAGCATTTATGCAAAACGTTTCTATCAGTTTGCAAGCATGAATTTTTTAGACACGTTAATGTCTTCAAACTCAGCCTATCAAACAAGATAGCTATATGGGTCTGATTTCAGTTCAGTTTCACCACATAGTAAAAGTTTCTGCAATCTATATCATTGCAAGAAAACTTTAAAGGTACATTTATGAAAATGAAAAACAAGTTTTATATATGTAAAAGCCTGCTATCGCTTGTATTAATGATCAATAGATGGAGCTTTACCAAGACCTCCAATCAAACATATTCTGTTTACATAAATGTCAGAATCAATATTCACTGTCTCTTTTATTTTGCTCCACCGTCAGATCAGCTGATTTCAAGTTGATTTGCTCTCATCAGTGAAGGGATAGGAGTTATAAAACTAGACCTAAAAAACTGACTCCAAGCATTTATGCAAAACGTTTCTATCAGTTTGCAAGCATGAATTTTTTAGACACGTTAATGTCTTCAAACTCAGCCTATCAAACAAGATAGCTATATGGGTCTGATTTCAGTTCAGTTTTTCCACATAGTAAAAGTTTCTGCAATCTATATCATTGCAAGAAAACTTTAAAGGTACATTTATGAAAAAGAAAAACAAGTTTTATATATGTAAAGACCTGCTATCACTTGTATTAATGATCAATAGATGGAGCTTTACTAAGACCTCCAAACAAGCATATTCTGTTAACATAAACATCAGAGTCAATATTCACTGTCTCTTTTATTTAGCGTATTCTGTTGACATAAACGTCAGAGTCAATATTCACTGTCTCTTATATATATATATATATATATATATATATATATATATATATATATATATATATATATGAGCATAGGCTTTCACATGACAACCACTCTTGGTGAGTCATGTGAAAGTCAGTGATCATATACTCTATACATTATTTATATTGATTCAGATGTATAATAAGTCTGTATTTAAGTTATCATATATAGTGTAATTAAAAAACTTAATTAATAATAATAAATTTGAAGTGGATAGAAATCTAGAATCATTTATTTTCAATTTAATGAAGTATTTGTTTAATTACTATCAAATTGCTTTAAAAGATAGAAATAAAATTGATTTTAAATGAATTCATGAGTCCCCTATTGAGATGATCATTATTAACAATGACATTTGGAAGTTTCCAATTGACTCAAGCCATTATAATAACATTTTCATAAATTTGATAGCAAATCTTGCATATATTAGTATCCATACTTGTTATCTTAATAATAATTAGGAATCAGTCAGAACACGTTCCCTTTTAATCAACTAAAAGCAATTGAAGATGATATAAAGCAGAATAGGCAGTTAAATTTAATATTGAGAGCTTTGGAGATTTTCACCTATTCCTAACATTATTTTATATGTGTAAATGTATTTATGCTTCCAAAAGATTAAAATTATGTATTTTATTCTAAGTGCAGACACGGTAATTATGTAGAAATACTTAACTTTACCTATAAGTATTTGCCTGTATTTTGAAAAAATTTTTTAACCAGTATAGAACTTAAGATTCATGTGAAAGTAAATGCAAAAAATAGTTTCTTTGAATTAATTCAGTAAATATTTTCTTAATGAATCTTTAATTATGATATATATTAAATATGATATAAATTATGTATTTAAATTTAAAATATGTACAATATTATTATTTATTCACATCATTTTAAGAACCAGTTTGCTGATAATTACAAAAACTTACCATAATTTCAATATTTTGCACTATCTCTTGACCATTTTTGGTTGAATATTCTTCATTTTATGCTTATTTTATCACAGGTAATCTAAATTAAAACTTTTAGTTCAGAGAAAATCTGCATTTGGCATTCTTTTTTAAAAAAATCAAATTTTCTTTGATGCCTATTGTTATATTGTCCTGTCTTGTTGCCCTAATAAGGCATGGTAAACTCTAACTATCAGCTTTGGCTACCCCCCCCCATCTTTGTAACTGTCAAAGTCAAAAATTAAAACAAAATGTTTTACACTTTCATAATTGATTTTGAACATAAATAAATATATTTCACACAATTTTTTACATTCCTAATTAAGATTTTACATTAATTGATCAGAATATAAAATTTGATTCGAAAGGAAAAATAAGTGTGGAAAATTGAACAAAGCTAGATTGCTATTTTAGACAATGAATGAGGCTTGACCGCTATTTGCATATCATTGACATTCAGTGAAAACTAACATAATAGCAACTTTTTCATACATATTTATCACATTCATATCGGCTTTTTTCAAACCAAATTGTGCAAACGCTTTTTGCGAGTGTTAAATAATAAATGAATAACCTCTGACCCATACAAGATATAGAATTTATGCAGCAATAAAAGGAATCCCCTTATTACTACGACTCAAATATTTATATATGAGCAAATCTGAAGTACTGGCACAGAAGGTGTGACTATAGAACAGTCACTTTGAATTACTATATATAACTTATGAATGAATGACACCGATGAAATTTACTAGAATTTACTGAACGTCATTACAACTGAAATTAATCATATACATAAATCAGCATTTATTTTTTATAGCATCTGTATACAATTGTAATCACATTCATATCGGCTTTTTTCAAACCAAATTGTGCAAACGCTTTTTGCGAGTGTTAAATAATAAATGAATAACCTCTGACCCATACAAGATATAGAATTTATGCAGCAATAAAAGAAATCCCCTTATTACAATTGTATACAGATGCTATAAAAAATAAATGCTGATTCATACATATTTATGTATTGTCTAATATTGTAGCTAGATTAATATTGTGATTTAAAATATTTAATTTTAGACGAAGAAAAGACAACAGAAATGAAAATTCAGTGATTGCAATTTTTAAGATATGGAAAATCACTGGCGATTTCACATTATGATTAGTTGAAAAATAATTCTTTTGTTTTTCCGAAGGCTATTTTACTTTCAGTTTTCTTATAATTTTCTTAGGTTATTAATATTATTTTAAATTTTTTATTAAATTTAACCAATATAAAATAATTCAATTTTTAGAAACTAGATTATGATAATCCTGATTGTTAATATAAACATATTTCTGAATAGAAGTGATCTACATATGTTCCTGATGAATGAAATCACTCAAATTTTTACTCAAACTGTCCAATAAGAAAATTTGGCAGCTAAATGGAAACAAAAATAATACTAAGTGTTTTACTATTTGATCTCTACAAATAAATAGATAATAGAATAAAGTAGGACAGACCCTTAAGGTCAACTCAAAAGATAAACATTGTTACACAATTTTTAAAACAGGCACTATTAATGTTGATATTCCTATTCTGGAACACTCAATTGAAGGGTTGGAAAGTAGAATTGTAATTTGAAAGAAGAGACAATCCACATCATTCAAAGAATTAAAAAATTAAATTGGAACTAGGCTGGACATATTATATGAGGTGGATGGATGAAATAAAATTTTTGACCTAAATTTAAAAAGAGTCAATTTTGACCAATGAAACTAGATTAATATTGAAAAAATCTGCACTCTGTAATCAAATATTAATGTAAAAGGCTGAAACCTTTAACAGATGCACCTTAAAATGCTTATGTGACAGCCAATCAAATGTAATAATGACTTCATGTGGAACTCTCAATTCAAAAACACAAGCCAGAAATACGAGAAATAGATGGAGCTACCTTTTTCTCTATTTAATTTATATATAAATAAGCCAGTCTCAAGCATTCTCAACTAAGAGCATGAAGCTTAAAACACCTTAACATTTAATTCACTAAATATTATATATAAATAAAAAATGTAAAATATTTCAATTTACTACAAAGTAATTTTCAAATCTAATGAAATGATAGTAACAAATGTAAATATATTAAATTTATTAAGCACAAGCAGATGATATTGTAACTGGTCCACCACACAACCCCTTTATTACCTCGGTTGTAACAATTTCCTGATGAGCATTTTGCAGGAAGAAACTATCGATTGGCATTCCTCAATGCAGATGTTACCCCCTCCCCTAAAACAATATTTCCTGTTCATCAGAGGATGTAGCACCATAGAGACTGGAAGCATCTAGACATTTATATGTTTGGTTTTCCAAACGATGCCACTAGAGTTCCATCTCACTACAACCTGACTTACCTCAGTCTAGTTATGCCAGACATAGCTCAGGAGGCATGAGATTCTCATGAACAAGTGCACTGAATGATGAGTGATGCAATAAAAAACAAAATAGAATTGAACAACTGGATAACTGAGATTAATTTTAAGTAACAATAATTTTATTTAACAATTAATTTGCAAGTTCTTCTAATAAAGTTTCTTCATATCCATGTGAAGATTCATTGTTTTATTCATTTCTGGTCCATTGTGTTTCTTTGGTATACTTCCAATAATATCATTTAAAGAATGTAATTTGTTGTATAATAAAGTCTTTCTTTCATAGTTCTTTTAACAACTTACATTTTTAGTCATTTAATTAATTCACAGAGAGGAGTGTGACACATTAAGACAACAGAGAGAATGATGAAGACAACTAATAGCACTTAATTCAGAGTTTCATTTAATTGTGATTTGTATTATTTTAGGTAGTAGTCACATGTAATGTGGTTTAATTATCCTTGTATGAAGATATCCTTTGCAGATATAATAATGAAAATAAATGTTAACATTGTATTTAATTCAGAGTTTCACTTAATTCACAAATAGTTTATTTACAGTCCATTGTGGATCTTGGTATACATTCAATAATAGTACAATAGGAATTAAAGAATGCAATTTCTTTAATAATTTACATTTTTAATTATTTAATTGATTCACAAAGAAGAGTGCAATATGTGAAGATAACTAATAGCATTTATAATTTGAAATATGGATGTATATTCATACATATAAATTTTATTATTTTATTTAGATCTCATTAATCTGTGGTTAAGCATTTATGATTTACATATAATTCTTCTAGCATAAATATTGACTTGGTCTGCTGCAGACATATATTTCCAGATATAAGTTGATCAGCATTTTCAATTATACTTTATCAGTAATAAGCGATTTTCATAATTTTAGTTTCATTTATAAATTTCCAGTAACAAATGTATTATCACACAACTACATTTATTCATAATTTTAATTTCATTTATAATAAAGATGTTTTGTTTATCTTTTAAAAACACATATAATTTTAGCTTAAGAAATATGTTTTGTCTTGTCTTTTATAAACGCACATAGTATTGAATATTTTTATAAAATCATTACCTTCATTTAACCAGTTTGTTTCTTCATATCTGTGATGTGACTGCCTTCAAAAGGGGCATTGCATTTCAGCTGAATGGCATTATTTTCTTTCTATGATATTTATCCAGGCAAATCTTGGAAAATCATGGCTTAGAATGAAGAGAAAAGCTGTTACCGTTTACCCTTCCATCATTATGTTTTTCTTAATAATGTTTTCTTTTTCCATCATTAATAGAGGTCCTTTAACTGCTCTTAATATCTTTTTAAAATTGAAAAAAATTTTTTCAAAATTCTTCTTTAATAGCTACTTGAAAAATATCTCTTTGAAAAAATAACTATTTGATCTCCTAAAAATCTCTTTGAAAAAAACTTTTTAAAAATCTATCTAATCTGCCTCTGAACTTGCAACTTGACTATATATATATCTGATTCTTGGACTGATTAAATAGTTCAGCCCACATATCCTAGTCATCCCACAGCTCTCATTTAAGTCCGATTGCCTTTCTCTTCATAATAATTGGATAATCTACTTTTTTAGCAGGATAGATAAGAAAGCATGAAGATTAAGCCATGTTTTTCAATTTATTAAGACTGCCTCAAGCTGTTATCACATTTTAATCAAAAATATCATTCCAAAAATTTAAAATGTAATCTTTTTAATAAATGTTCAGCTTTTATTTACATTGTAATTTGAAACTATAAAATCAATAATGATTTTTTTTAACTATAAACTTTTTTATACATCTGCTGTTTTTTAAGGTGGGAGGGTAACTAGCTCTTAGAATAAATACACACGTGAAATAGTATTCTTGTTTCAAGATAATAATAACATGAAAGGCTGAAACCTTTAAAAGAGGTACATCAAAAATGCTTATGTGACATCCAATCAGATGTAATAATGACTGCATGTGGAAATCTCAATTCAAAAACACAAGCCAGAAATATGAGAAAAAGATGGAACGACCTTCTTCTCTATTTAAATTTATATATAAATAAGCCAGACTCAAGCATTCTGACCTAAGAGCATGATGCTTAAAACACCTTCACATTTAAGTCACTAAATATTATATATAAATAAGCAACGGTTGGAAATAAAGATTATAATGATTTTGTAGTCCAATGAAAAGATTAAAGTCAAAGAATTATATTATGTGATAAAAAAAAATATATAATTGGATTCAAAATGTTACTTTAGAATATTGTTTTTTTCTATACCAATCATTATATTGCATTTAAACAAGCATAAGTCTTACAAAATAAGTAATCTAAAAATTTGCTGATTTTAGAGATTAGAGATCATGTTTTTGAAAATATTCTATTCAATATTTGTATTAATATTTCTTTAACCTTTAGTTATCATTCATGAAAAAACTTTGTTTTCAAAAAAGAAAATACCAATATTTTTTTTATTTTTCTTACCAAAGTCATCTAAAATTTTTAACATATGTAAATGAAGCTTTTATAAAAATAATTTAATATTTAATAACCAAATACACTTTTGAAAACATATTTTTTTTAATGTATGATTTCCCTCCAGATGTTACAAAAGCATTTATTAAACTTTCATAAACAGTTTTTCAATGTCAAAACAGTGTTTTTTACTTTCAATATAACTATTTGAACATAAAAAATGAATTATTTAGTTATTAATTTAGTGCTTACAGATCATTGTAATTTAGAAAAAGCATTAGTACAACTATATCTGATATGACAGCTAAAAAAAAATAGATGCTTAGTTTTTTATTCCAGATTAACAATCTAGCTGGTAGTTGTATTTTTATATTGGATTATTTTCATAATTTAATTTGAGTATTAAATATCTTTAGAAAAAATTAACTTTATTTAAATATTCCATATACATTCAACTGTTAGTAAAAGCACACAGATTAGTATATGCACAACATTTCAAGAGATATTATTCTCCCCTCTTCTTCAGTATATACATGTTTTAAAGATTTTTTAAAGCAAAACAAGAGAGTGACAAAATAATCAAAAGCTTGATGTGAATTCTGAAGGACAAAGATATAAATCTGCTGAAATTATGAGGCAACAACTCAACTGAGCTATGGTTTCTGTAGCATTCTAAAAAATTTTAAATGAAATTTTTAAAATGCCACTTTAAAGTTAATATAAATATACATAACCATGTATTGAATATATATATATGTGTGTGTATGTGTATACATAACCATGTATTGAATATATATATATGTGTGTGTGTGTGTGTGCGCATGTGTGCCAACAAACAAAATTAATGATTTGTTAAGGATTAAAAACAATAATGATTTGCTAGTGAAATATTTTAAAATTATAAAGATGTTAATAAGTGTTGACTATAAATCTATATTCATACAATGTTTATGGATTAATAATACTCTAAAGCAGTGGCCTTCAATCACCAGTCTACAGACCGGGACCAGGCCACAGAAGTTTTCTACTGGTCCATGCTAGACTGGCAAGAAAGTTTGTAATAAAATAATATTTTAAACTTTTAATTAATATAAACAATTTTTATTTATTTTTTCATTGCATTTTTACCCAATTAAAAAAAAAAACAGAACAAAAACAAAATGTAATCAATCATACATAAATTAATTTGTTTTTTTTATTTAACATAGATGTTTATGGTGGAGGGGTAGAAAAAAGTCTTTTATTATATAAACTCTGGTTGTCATTTGATAGCCAATCATGGCCGCTTGTCAGCATTGTTAAAATAATAAAATGTAACATGACTTTTTTTGATCTCTTAAATTTTTTCTACTCTCTGTTTTAATATTTTATTTTTAGTGTTTTCTTTTTTTTGGATATACGACAATTTTTTTTTTGGCTTTAACTTTTATTTTTAAAGTCAATTTTTATTACCTTTTTTAAAAAATAAAAAGCAAAAAATAAGTTCTGTCTCTAACTTTTACAAAGTATTTCTTAATATATCCCCACCACCCCAAAATAAAGTAAGATCAAAACTTTTGACTTTTTCAAGTTTCAGTTTGTTTTGTTTTTGTTTAAAAATATGGCCACTTTTTTTTTAGCCTACAACATGATATCCTTTTTGCCATTATTTGTATACTGCTAAAATACTAAAACTTTTATTTTTAAAACCAATTTCTGTAACATTTTTAAAAAATAAAAACAAAAAATAACTTTGGTCTTTATCTTTTGTCTCAGTAATGACAAAGCATTTCTCAATCCACTCCCCACCCCAAAAAAAAATTAAATAAGATCTCAACTTTTGACTTTTTCAACATTGAGGTGAATAACATTTTATTCTTGCATGTTTTAACAATGAAATAATAAACGTAGAAATGCAAGCACATTAATGAGAATGATTGTTATTGTACTGTTTTCTGTAACAGTATGACTGTGCAACTTGAGGAAGAGTGTTCAGCATGTGAAGGTAAGCAACACCATTACAATACACAATAACTAGTGTGCTGTTTTGGTCAGTTATAATAGTTATGCTTATGTAAGGCTAAGCAGGTTACATCTTTAAGAAAATTTATCTGTAAACTTCTGATGGTCCATGAAATCTTATTCTTATTATTGCCAGTCTGCAGGTGTGAAAAGGTTGAAGACCACTGTTCTATAGGATAAAATGATAACAGTTCAATAAGTGAAAGATTTAATAGCTGAAACATTAATACAACCTAACCATGGAAATTTATTTACCTGTGTTTGTGTTTTATATGTGCACTAATGAACCAGATTGTATAAGAATACACAATAATCTCAAATGTGATAATAATTATTTAAAGAAATAATTTTAATTTCTTATTAGGAATTACAAATAATCAGTTTAATACATAAATTTTAAATACTTCACTTTTCTCTTAATGGATTACTGAATTCTAAAAATATTGAATTCTTTTAATGCTTTATTTGTTTTGGAACTTGATGAAAAGAATATTAAAGAGCTTAGAATTCTTAGTAAAAATATTAATCATTATTTACAGATTGTTTGGTATTTATAATTTGTTATATGTACTTATTTGATTTGATATTATTATTATCATTTTAAAATAGCAATTTAATGTATATTCTATGTGTGAATGAATATTTAAATGGGAACTTAATCAAAAAAAAATCATAATAGTTTTAAATTTCATAATCAGTGAATTTCCAGTGTGCAAATTATAATAAGTTAATATTTTATTTCATAACTTTATATATTGTTCACTAAAAATTAATAGATAGATAAATATTTTATCTAGTTTTGGAAACAATATTTCTTTTTTGTTTGGCACCACTTGATAGTTCAAACAAATGCACTCTTATACAATATCTTAATCTAAATTGTTATAATATATTTTTTAATTTTCTATTGTTTATTTGTAAATAAATTATTATTCATTAAATTTGATTTCTGAGTCTCATTTAAATTAACAAATATAAGGTATAGCAATTTCAATTTATATTTTATTATAAACATAGATATAAAAAATGTAATTTGTATGTAACATAAATATTATCATTATACTAGTGTTCAGTAATTACTAAAAGTTGATCTAAGATTTTTCTAAACACTCATTGGTATCAACACGCTATTAACAAGTCTTATTATAGGACTTTATAAGGTCATTGAACTTAATATCTTCTTACATTTAGAAAATAATATAAATTTACCATACAATGGCACAAGTGTCATTTACAAGTGGATGTAAGGTAGATTTATTAATAGGTTTTAAATATTATTTTAACATGGATATTAGATCATGTTATTAACAAAATCTGCTTAATCTTCACTTATTTTATTTGATTACATATTTAATCTATTAACTAATATAGTATTACTAATTTTGGCTTGCATATTTATTTTATCACATATTTACTTATTTAGTTAGTATTATTTTAAATGTCAATTTTGCAATTTGTAGGGCATTATTATGAGCTAGCATTTTTCTAATTCTTGATTGTATCAGTATAAATTAGGTGTTTAAAGCTAGGGTATTTGAATAGAGTCTTTTGTTTCTCTTGTCTCATTTTTTATATATCATTTCAAATTTTGAAGCCCTGAATTTGGGTTTTTGAAGAGTTTCTCTCATTTATTACCATTACATTATATTAAAACAGACAAAACTCTCCATACAGTAGTGCCATTCAGTGCAAGCCAGAGTAATCAATGGATGCCAGATGGCTTATACATAAAATCTCTTTCTAGTGCCTACTCATCCAATATCCCCAGACTAGTTTCTAGCTTGGACATTCTGGCATCCATTGATTACTCTGGATTGCACGGAGTGGCACTCCTGTATAGAGAGTTTTGTCTGTTTTAATAACAGATATGAGCAAGCATAAGAAATGATGATTATGTGATGTTTAGTGGTTTAATACAATATATTATAAATAAACATACGTATAGTAATTTAACTAGATTTTCTTTTTTATATGTAATAATTTTTATAGAGTTATTTAATAACTTCATTTCACTACACATTCACCTTCAAATACAAATAATCCCCCAAGATGCATTTCATACTGAATCAGAACACATCAGTTGACACAAGTAATAATATTTGACATATATCTTTACTATATATTCAGTATTTATCAATAGTAAATCGTTACATTTTGAATTGTCAAATTGATTTCACATATAACTTTGACATAATTCACTCTAAATAAATACATTGATGATTATTACTAGTTTATAAAACTGAAGATTATCCCTAGCCCAGATATAAAAATTAACCAACAATGGATACAACTGGCTTGTATTACTGGCGTAATATTTATTTAGCTTAATTTTATAGATTTTTTTAATTGAACAGATATCCATTTTAATACCATTTATAGTTATGAGTTTATTTTACAAAAAAACAAATTAGTTTGAATTTATCTCATATAGTATAAATGTTATGCCTCTTTTTTTTAGATTTTGCAGTATCTAATATTGCTTGTAATCAAAACATAAATAATTTTTCACTATTTTGCAAATTATAGTTATTTTTTTAAATATATTTAAGACAGTTATTATAATACTTATAAAAGCAATGTCGCTGTATTTATGACTTGCTTTATTCATAATTATAATACTTATTGTAAATAATGCTTACAATAAAAAAAAATAGCTGATCTTTAGTTTATTATAAGAACTGATTGTAAAAGAGCAATCAACTGATTTCATTTAGAAGCTATTTAAACAAAAGTATTTTTTTGTCTATTTTTGCTATTTTATAGTTATATTAAATTTTTTATACACATATTATAATTCTTATTTTAGTAATAGTTATAAAAAAAATAAAATTTGGAACAACAATTATATAAAACAAATACATTATTTAGGAGCAGTACAAAACTACATGGTACTTAATGTTGGTTAAACGTCAGTTAAAGTTTATATATATATATATATATATATATATATATAAACTTTAACTATATATACTTTAACTTATATGCTCTTATATATATATATATATATATAAGTTAAACACACACACTCAGATTAATTCAAATTTATTCCTCTTTTTCCATGTGCAATATTATTTATTGTTGTATTAATAACCTCCATTTCACCATACATTCTTGAAACATATGAATGAAAACATTTTAAAGGTCAAATCTCCAAGATTCATTTTCTGCTGAATCAGCTCCTCTCACATAGATATACTTACTATATGTTCAGTATTTATCAAAAGTAAATTATTACATTTTTGATTTACACATATCAACTTAAACTGATGAGTGATGAATCAGTACAAAATATATTTTGGGAGATATTACCCCTTTAAAATATCTTTATTCATATGTTATAAATAGAAATGTAGTTAAATTACTACATATTTGTGTGTTTAATTAAAAATAGACATTAATCTTTAACTGAGATTTAAAGTTTATATCTGTGATAGAGATAATCTCTAGTTTGATAAATAATTAGAGATAATCAATAATGTATTTATTTAGAATATATAGTATTAAAGTTGTGGTGAAGTAATTCTGACACTTGCAAATTAAAATGTAATATATTATTGATAAATACAAAACTGTAGGATAATATGTGTCAGAGATTGTGTGTTGAGACAAATGATAAATAATGCTGAATCAGCATGAAATGCATCTTAGGGGACATTTGTTTTTTAAAAATATTTTTATTCATGTGTTTAAAAATATAAGATGGAGTGAAGGTTAATATTATATCTATATATTAGAAGGAAGATGAAGAAGCAATTAATGAAAAAAGTGGATATATACTTTATTTAAAAGATAAAAATATTGGAATCTCACATGGAGTGAGATTCATAATAAATAAAATGGAAGAACAATGTTGTGGAGATTGATGATATATCAGAGAGATTGGAAAAACTAGTTGCTCAACTTAATGAAAAATATCAAATTAAAGTAATTCGAATTTATGTGTCAACAAATTGTTATTATAATAAAACAAATTAAAATTTTTTTTATGAACATACAAAATGCTTTTGATTCAAAACAAACAACTTTTTGGATTTATTCTAAAAGAAATTAATTTTAGAATATGAAAACAATTGGAAGATAAAAGATCTGTGAGTAGATTTTGATGTAATGAGAAACAAACAACATAAGCATGTAAATTTTTCAGAAAAAAAATTGTTTATTATAAATTCTTTCATTGAAAAATATAAAAAGGAAAACAAATAAATAAAGATGCAGCCAAATTAAATATTTTGATTATGAGAAAATATGTATTTCAAGACTGTTGTGTTTTTAATAGATGCATCACAGAAAGTAATCATTGACTATTGAAATTAAATTACATATGTTAATACAAATCTTGATAGATGAATACTATTAAAAAAGAGAATATAAACAATTGATATACTTAATGTTTATAACATTCCATTTAATTCACATTGCAAATTGTTTTCAATACTAAAAGACTTTAAAGATAGTTCAGACTTGAAAGAAATTAACAAGAAACACACTGAGACCCTATTAAAAATTTCAAAAGAAGGCCCAGAAATTTTTTAGTAAATTGTCTACTGAGACAAGATAATATTCGGAGAAAATTTAAAAAAATAATTAATTATGAAGAATTGAATTGCTAGAATTTTGCCAAATAAAAAAAAAGTTAATAATAATATATAAAAATACGATTTTGATAAATGATAGGCACAAATTTACTAATGATGTTAGAAATTTAATTACAAAGTGGGAAAAAAATGTTAAAGATAAAATAAAGGTCTGAAACATATAAAACAACATATTGTTATTTGTAGATACACAATTTCAGCACCAAAAAGAAAGATGAATTATTACTAAAAAGACAGATGATATCATGAAATTTTTGAAAATGTTTTATAAAGAATGCCATAATAATGAAGAACAATAAAAAAATAATTTCCATAATTACTATATCTATTAAATTTTCAAATGTTTTAAATAAGAATGTGAAATATACAAATAAATCTATGAAGAAATCAAAAGATTCAGAAAATAATGAACTTACTGTAATATTAAAAGAAGTAGATAAAGAAATAAAAAAATTGTTGGTAATGTTATTTATCAAATATCTAAATGGTAAAGTGGTATACGATTATTGAAAAATGCAATGGCAATATTGATAATTAAGTAGGATTATAAAGATTTTATTATAAATCCAGGCATATCAGCTTTTTATCAGTTATTTGTAATCTTTTCAAGAGTATTCTAATTCATATCCAGAGAATACATAAACTATTATGAAAATTCTCTTTAAATGCACAAGTAGGGCATACTAATAGAGGAATAACTTTGCATCTGTGTAAATATATTTTGACTGGTATTTAATCTGTATAAATGAATCAAGAATGAATAAAAAGGATATTTATATAATTAATTTTTTAAAGATTTAGTATTAATTACAGGTGTAATTTGTTTTTCTTTTATTCTTAATCTTAATTTACTTAAAAAAACATTTTTCTTTTATATAATCTAATATTTTTTATCAGATATAATAGTCATTTTATTAGGTTATATACTATTTTCCTATTGTTAAAAAATAAACAAATACATACCATAATCTTTAGCCTAAAAACGATTTACTCGCTGATGAAGAAGCTTCCAAATAAACAAAACAAATTTCTCTTAAAACTATTAAATGGGCCAAGCACTTTCGAGGTTTGCCCTCATATTCATGGCCGACGAAAGTAATAAATCTTTACATAGTGTTATTAAATAACAAATATGCAAATGTAAATGCAAATCAGTTTGACCATTTTTTTGAAATGGAAAAACACGTGTCGCGTCTATTGATAGAATTGTTGTCGCAAACAATAAAGTACGCCTCTTTGATCTTTCTTTTACAGTCGTTGGTTTCAGGGCATACAATCCTGGGGTTGCCTGGTTCGAACACATGGCCAGTCTGCTTTTCATGTTCCAGAAATATTGAAAAGTTATCGCTGTTCTTTTTTGCTCTTCTATAGGTATACAAGTGTTGAGCAGCTCTGTTATGAACAGTGGCCTTAGTTTCCCCATAGTATATGGCTTTGCATCCAGCCTGTGGGCATGGCATGCTGTAAATCACCTGGGGTGTCTGAGATGGGTCTGTTCTATCCTTTGAATTATTAATGAGTCTGTTAGAATTAGGGGGAGTACGAAAACCAACCTTAAATTCACCAGTTAAAGTCTTTATTATCTGTTGTGATAATTTGGGAATATAAGGGAGGGTAATTTGAGGCTTATCCTTATTTTTGTGGTTAGCTATTAGTTTACTGTGAAATTGCTTAATTTTCTTTGCAATTAATCTGTAGCTGAAACCTACGCTAAGCAAATCTTTTATATAAATTGCGATGTTGGTCTTTCTATCGGCTTCAAATTTACATAAATTTTGATTTCTAAATAAAAACACATTGAGCCCTGCGAATTTATGTGCAGTAGGTTTCATGGATTTCGGGTGAGTAAAGCCTTGGATCTCAAGGGGTTTAACTATCATACTATAATGCAGATCTCTGTTTTCTCTATGGACCAGCAAATCCAAATATTTAAGCTTCTGCCCTTCATTCTCCCAAGTGGTGTTTATGATCAATTTAGATTGTAGTTGAAATTCATTTTGAATATTGACAATTACATTTTTTGGTGCTGCCATAAGAAGAGGAAATAAAAAAAAGTAATTATACTGCTATGAACATTATGCAATGATTTAATTGTGATTGAAAAAATAATAATAATATAAAGAAAACAAAGAAATTTGGAATGTATTGAGTTTAGAATTTCCATACACTATGTCATATATTTTTTTTATGAATTTTCTGGTAAAAATTATTGAAATTATTAATTGTTAAAATGGTGATTTTATATGGAAACAAAATATAAAGGGTTTATATACATAAAAATCAAATTGTAGAGTAGATTACAAATAAAAGATTTGTCGTTCTGAAGTGAAAAATCAACTAAGATTAAATAAGCATTGTAATTACTAATATGGAATTAAGCTAACATTAGTACATGAAAGTTGTATGTGTGAATGTACATATTTAATGCAAAATTCATCTTATTAAGTACCAGTTTTTTTATGAAAATTTATATCAATATTGAAAATATCTGAATTCATTTATGATCTATTTACTTAAAATAAGTATAGTTAAAAGCAAAGAAATGTTGAAAAATTAGGACTTATTTTATAACAATAATCATTTATAGTTATCATCATAATGCAAGACATTTGAATTATTCACAGTTAGATACCCACAAAATGATTTAAATAATTAAATACAGGGTTATGTAGGCATTTATATTGTGAGATATATAAATTATAATGTAAACAACTATTATTTTTTGCTGAGAAATTTTGTTATTATTAACCATGTCCTTTCAATTGGATTGAGATAAATGTAGCATATAGTTTTTTTAAATCTGGTTTCTGTAAAGAGATAATACAGCCTGTATTATGAATCCTTCTCAAATGTTTGTTTGATGAATTTATAAACATTGTATTGTTGATGAAATTTTACCATATAGAGTTGATGATAGCTTGCTATTCATTCTCTGTAAAATATTTTGATTTGTTATTTTACGACCTGCATTATTGAATAAGGATCTAAATTTTGTTGATATAAATGTGTTTATATTTGGTGGCTATTAATGAACAATGTTAATACATAGTCATTTCAGTGTTTAGTTGTATTTATAAGGCATTGCAGTTCTGTCATCTTTTACATGTTTTATTCAACATATTCAATACTGTTAAAATAGAGATCTGAAATTATTAAGAAATTTTTAAGGTACAAACAAAAAACCATGTCAACAATGACAGAGAATAAGTCCATCATCAGAAAGAAAATTCATTTCTAAAACAGTAAACTTCAAAGACATGGATTTATTCTCAAATAAGTTAAATTTACAATAGTATGCTTGATGTATTCGCTACATTATCAAAGTTTCATAGGGTCAAAAATATAATGAGGTTAGAATAAATAAATGTAATATTTAAATCTCAAATTCAATAAATCCAGCCAACAGATCATTTAGGGAATATAACAAGGAAAGTTAAACTCATTTAAATGCATGTTATGAATCTGATGGGGATAAAAGTAAATCCTATGAAATGTTAACAATGTTGATCTTGTAAATTAAAGTAGAAGTTCTTGCTCATCAACCAATACTGATATCGTAAAGTAGCTTTATACAAATAAAGTAATTATGATCATTATTAAATAATGTTTTTTTAAATGTGATTTCTTTAAAGGTGATTTATCCAATACATTGATATCATAGTCTGTTGATGTATGCTGCAAATGTATATGCTATGTAATGGACCTAATTGGAGAAAAGTTAATAATAATCCTTCAAAGTAATAATTCAGTTTATCTTTTTTGCAAATTTATTTTAAAGTACTATAGTATTATTTATTAGATCAAAAAAACCATTCATAAAAGAATAGAAGCCAATTCAAATCTCCTTCTGGATTGTAAAAAACTCATTTGATGTTCAATCAAACTTTCAGAATAGCTAAACTATGAGAATATTCAGATTTATAATATCATTCTTCTTTAATAATTCAGATACTTAGTGGTTATATTGTAAAATAGCGTTGTACTAATTCTGACCATTGCAATATATATATATATATATCAAATAAAATTATTATTATCATTATTTATATATGTAATAATTAATAAATTGCACTGGAGAAATTTATATCATCCATCAGATTTCACACATTTAGTACAATTCTCATCAAAAAATCCATAATTATTTTAAATGATAAAATTTCAAAGTTAAAATTTGTCTATAATGTTCCCTTCTATATGTAAAACTAAAAATAATCAACTTAAAACAAAATAGAAATATTCACCACACTATAAATATAAAAAAAATGTTTAATACATCAATCCAGTTTTTATTTCTTAATGGAACCTTTTTAAGATGTTTCATTTTAGGCAATTACATGATGAATTTACATTACACCAACTTCCCCTAATGGACATTATTTATCTTACATTACAATAAATATAATTATTAAAATATATACATTAAATATAATTAGTAAAATAAATATATGTACATAAAAATTATTAAATTTATTATGCTCTCCCCATATATTTACATACAAATAATCTAAAAAAAAAAAAATCCCTTCCTTCTATTTTTAAAATTATAACTCTAAAACGTTTTCAATAATCTAACAATGCCCATTAACAGAAAGAATAATAAGATCAGTGCCATATACACAGTTTTTGGATGCTGAACATAAAATGAATTGTAAAAAAAATATTAATGTAATAAAGTACGTTTAACATTACAAGAAAAGATAATGTTATGAAGCTTTGTATAGTCAAACAAATTTAAACAAATGTGCAAACATGGTTAAAGGTCCAGCGTAATTAGGGAGAAAATTGGGTATTGTTAGATTATTGGAAACTTTAGAGTTAAAATTTAAATTAAAAAAAGGAAGGGATTATTATTGGTTTTTTTTTAGATTACTTATATATATATTATGGGAAGGAGGAAAAGTGTAATAAGTTTAATAATTTTATGCATATATATATATTTACTAATTATATATAATGTATGTATTTTAATAATTATATTTATTGTAATGTAAATAATGTCCATTGGGGGAGTTGCTGTAGATTAATTGGTCATGTGATTGTGAAAAAAGAAATATCTTGAAAAGATAACATTAAGGAGTGAAAGCCAGGATAATATATTTATTAGTATTATTTTTTTTATAGTCAGTTGTCTGTTTCAATTTTGTATTTAATTGATTATGTGTAATCTTAAATCCACCTATGATAAACTATATCCTTGTATAATTTTTTTTATATCATTATGTTTACATTTCAAGTAACACCTGATATTGTTTAGTAAGTTAGAGACTTGAAATACCTGAATTTCTTCTATAGAAATGATACTCTATTGTATGTACATATATATTATGAAAGCAATTTTTGATTTAAAAATATAATCATATTTAGTTTCTGCAGCACAATATATATATATAAATGCTTACCTATCGAGATAATTTTTGTTTATAATAAAATATTACTTTGACAGAAAATTGAAGTTTTTGGTACTAATAAGCTGAGAAGTGTTTCATAAAATTAACTAATCTAGTTTTGAGAAAAGTCAGCTTTAATTTATATATATTCTTTATAATCATAATCCCTAGTATTCTATTGGTTATTACAATGTAAATATAAATTGCCTCACCTATGTGGTATTGAAGTGGAATCAGATTAAAAGTTTAAACAATGCATTGCAGTATAAATTTAGTACTTTAACTACAGTTTCCTTTGGTTAGCTTAATATCAGTAAACAAGATTAATATTTTAAACAAACTCATTTTTTAATATTTTGCTTTTAAATAATCAAACAAGGTTATTTAAAAATAACTTTGATTAAATGGTCTGCATTTTTTTATTAAGATTAACCTAATGCCCATGAATTTTAGTCAAATCATTGTTAAATTTATTTTCACATTTTAATATCAAATGGAATAGTGCAGGACAGCTACATATAATTTAACTTTTTGTATTTGATGAGATATCAACAGGGTTTCAGACTGCTAATAGTAATGTTCATGTTTAAAATGTATGTTGAGCAAAGATTGATTGATTTTTTTTTTTTTTTCATTAGTCATTGCCATTTAAAATATCGTCTAAAATTTTATAAAGGAAATGTTAAAGTTAACATTAATGATATTAATATATATTTATGTGTGGTTTAATTAATTATTTATACATTTATTATTTAAATGCAATGTTATTTAAAAATGAGTTTTATTAAAATGTCTGTCTTTTTTCTTAAAATGTAATTAATGTAATGAAGAAAGCATTAGTTAAATTATTATTAAATTTATATTCTATCTTTAATGTCAAATACGGTAATTAAGACATTGTTTTAGATGAGTTGTCAACTAATTTATAGACTGATAACGATATTGGTTGATATTTTCATCAAATATTATATATATATACTACTCTAATATTTGTTTTAAATAGAAAACTATTGTTTGTAAAAAATATTATGAACTAATTTCTGACATTATATTAATATTTCACATAGTAATCTTATATTAGTCTAAAGAACTAGATATTTGAAAAAGTTTAATATCCACAAAATAACAACAAATATAATTTTCTATATCTATCCATCTTAATTGTGATTACTTCAATAAACATTTTACAATGTGCATTTACAGAGTATTTACGTCATCAAATACTTATAAAAAATCATAATAGGTATTAGTAATCTACATTCATATCTCAACATCTAATACATAAAAAATAAGATAATATAAGGCTTATAAGAAATAGTATTATGCAATTCATAAATGTCTTAAATCTTTCAGATTTTTTTAAAGATATGTAATAAATCTAAAACAGGGTATCTTGTGAAAATATCATTCAAATCTCTTTTCCTTTATGTATGTTTCCAGCAACAAACACGTAATCTTGTTAAGTGAGTTAGAAATTTGAAATACCTAAAGATCACACATTAAGCAATAGCCTTTTTAAAAAAAAAAAAAATCTATCTTAATAAAAAAAACCGGTTCATTTTTAAAGCTAGAAGGTTTTTAACATTTCGGTTATATACATACAAGCCATTCAACTCGTCATATATTTAATAAAAGTGATCAATTTATTTTCATATTAAAACCCTCAACGAGCATGATATTTTGCAGTATAAAGAATATATATATTATGAAATATCTTGCTCGTTGAGTGCTTTAATATGGATATGCAATTAAATGAATTGCACTCTTAATAAATACCTTTAATTAATTACATCTTTTATATTTATTAAGTTCTAACGTAAATTATTAGAAATCTAGAACAGTTGTTTTGTAACAATGTGCACACAAATCTCGATTATTTTATTTATAGTTTAAACATCACTTCTACTTACTACCTTGCTAAGTCAATTGGAGACTTAAAACACTTGACCATCCACACAGAAATATCAATCAGAATATTCTTTATTAAAATAAATTTGATTTATGAATCTTGAATGTATTTTGTAGTGTATAGGAATAATTTATATTTACCCTAATCACCTAATTTATCAGAAATATTATAGTATAGAATCGAATAATGCGATATGATAAATATCTGGAATCAATAAAAAGTTCCAGATTTTTTTTTGATAGAGTTCCAGATTTACTATGAATTCTTCTGAAATTTATTTTAAATCCAAAGCCCCTAATTTCTATTGTGAGAGTTTTATTATACAATAAATCTAACATAATCAAGCAATTTTTTTATTTCTACTAAATTAATCTTGCAGTAGCTGACTTCATTTCTTGAAATAAATTAATAAAAACAATATTGTAAACAAAGATGGGTTATTGCACATTTTTTTTTACATTACTTTTCGTAACAGATACTACATTTATAGCTCTAATTATGTTTAAAGTTACACTATGTATGGGATTGAAAATGAACTGCTCAGTAAAACTTTCAGGAGTAATTTTTTAAATATAAATGAGTAAAAATGACTTCCCCCCCCCCAAAAAAAAAAAAAAAAAAAAAGAAAGAAAAAGAAATGTTGCTGTCTTTTCTATTCATATTATTTTTATAAATTGTAACAAAAGAAGTATGCTCAAGACCAATCACATGACATGAGTTTCTTGTACCTATAATCTTATAAAACAACAACAACAATAACATTTTAAAATTATCTTAAAATTTTTTCGGAGATCCCATTAGACCTAGTAGATTTTTAAATTGTACCATTATAAGAGCTACTTTAATCTTATATCTCTAACCAGATCTAATATTATAGTTCCACATTTTACTTTTATATCATCAACCAAAAAATATTTTTAAATGATTCCATTTAACATAAGATATTAAAATATGGTAATCCATCTCTTCACAAAGCTACAAGTTTGGTAAACATAAAGAACTAATAGAATTGTCAATGTAAATGATCTGATATTATTAAAATAACGCATCCTTGTGAAAATTTTGCTTAAAAAAACTATTTAAATATAAAAAGTTTTAATTTTTTAGAATACTTTTAAATAAAACTAATATTGATTAAACTAATTATTGGGTTGTCAAATCAAAAGTGTAGTGTATAAGGGTGGTGTATCTTGAATAAAACAATCAAAATATATCTATAAATCATTAATCCAAATCAATATGTACTGCAAAATATTAGGGATTATATAATAAAATCCTTCTTACTGCAATTTTGTATTACGCTAAACCGACCGCTTCCACACATAATATAGTTTTATATTAATAAAAAATTCGCACACATACCAAAAAAAAGATTTACTATAACGGAAAAGAAATTTACTTTTTATATATTTAATTAAAAATGACATCTCAATGAATGACCATTTTAGACAGTTATTTTGATTTTAATCGTTTTATTAAAATCCTATATGTATTTAAATATTGCTATTGAACTTTTAAGGAATTTTTGATCATTTGCATTAATGATTGTATTGGTTATTTGAAATTTATAGAATTAACCAATAAATATGAATAATGTTTCTATTTAAAAAGAATCAAAAAAGACTGAATTGTCCTTGCTATCAAGACAGTCTCGAAAATACAATTAATACAGCGGTGCAATAAATTGTTTTTTTTCTTTCAAATAGCAGTTAGCTCTTGAATCCACAACCCCTCTATCATTGCTGTCAAACATTTAAAACATCTGCATTTATCACTGAAAATTTCTACTGGCCAGAAAATAGATAAAATGGATTAATTTTTATGGCAGTAATCTTCTGCTTATAAATAATGTAATAAAAATAGCTAATCATTGAACAATTATTATAACTGAAAGTCTTATAAATTTCAATATTGCTCTCTGTCTTGTGGAAAAGATTAATGGTGAAAAATAATGTTTTTTGGATAAAAGCAAAAAAGGAATAGATGATGATCTTTTAATAATATTTTTTTTTTGAAATTTTGATTTATTTTTATTTTTATTTTTTTATTTATAAAAAAGTTTTGAAGTCAATGCCAAAAAATTCTCTAGTCACTCATTAAGCTTTGTTCTCTTTTGTTTAATATTCGCTTTAGGTTCAAAAATATAATAATACTTGTTCGAAGTTATAGTCAACTTTTTAAATCAGTTTAATGTCTATCTCTCTCTCTCTCTCTCTCTCTATATATATATATATATATATATATATATATACTAAACATAATGCAATTATAAGAAACTTGAACTCAGACTTTCAAGATTCCTACAGCTATCCAATCCATCTTATACAAGCGATATATATGATCGCATATACAGCTATCCAATCCATCTTATACAACCTATACACATATCCACATGTGTTCATGTAAATCAGTTGTATAAAATGGATTGGATAGCTGTAGGAAACTTGAAAGTCTATGTTCAATTCACTTATATATATCTGTACTTCTTCAAAGCAATATACATAATTATATAATTAAATATTTATAAATTCAGTAATCAGATATATTTAAATTTTTTATCCATTTAGTAGCACTTTAGACTATCCTTGTAGTCAAGTCAACTAACACTTTGAAAGGCTAACCTTCCCACAATTCCATGATAAAAACAGATGAACGTTTAATATGAGTTCAATTTCTTGATCTAAAAATAACTAAAAATCAATGTATGCTGGATTACTTTATAACCATTAAACCAATAGTAAAAAGAGGTTATATTCTATATAAATCAAGAGTGCCAATGTCACAAAAATAGAATGTTTGAAGTTTTTCTTATTTAGAAATAATACTCTTTGCAAATTATTATTGGATAAAGGCAAAAATATTGAAATATATTCCAATGAATTTTTAAATGTTGCTTACAATTATAATCATATATATATATATATATATATATATATAATGTTGTAAACAAAGGCAAAACTCTCCATACAGTAGTGCCACCCTGTGCCAAACAGAGTAATCAATGGATGCCTTTGTTTACAACAATTATGTGCTAGTATAGAGATGGTGATCATGTGATATATAATATTATTAAAGATTTTAATACAAGTTATAAGAATAAAAAGTTTGATAATAATATTTATTATCCTGCTAATAAAAAAAAACATGGATATCAACACCATACATTTTGAATGATCAAGTAAATTTTATAAGGAAAATTTATAAAGGTATATGTGATATTGCATTTTACACACCTCCTACATTAAACAAATTAATAAATAATTCTAAAGATAAAATCTCATTTATAAATAAAAATTGTAGCATTTATACATGGATATGTGGTAGTGAGTATATAGGTGAATCGAGATGCACATTGGAAAAAAGAAGTAAAGAGCACTTGTTAAAAAAAGTTCAGAAATCAAATCAAAATTGCAAAGTAGATAATAATGTTTCAGCATCTGTTTTTCATGACCATAATAATTCATGTATTTATGGTTTTAACTTCTATTAAAACAATGTTAAAATATTGCAAATTGAAAAAATAAGAACAAAAGACAAATAAAAAAAGCTATGCTAATATACACATACAAACATGACTTAATTAACAGGTAGGCAGCAAACATTAAGATCTATGGAATTGTGGGAAGTTTAGCCTCTCAAAGTGTTAGTTGACAAAGACTGCAAGGATAGTCGAGAAAGCACTATTAAGTGTATAAAAATTTTAAAATTTATCTGATTACTGTATTTATAAATATTCAATTATATATATATAAATATGTGTGTTAATAATATTATATACCTACATTCATAGATAATATATGTGTGCACTATATGCATAGATATATATTGTAAAAATGTATACGTACTATAAGCATATATACACAGATCATATATATATATATATTGTATAAATAAAGTGATAATATTTATAATATATATCATTTCTTAGAATTCTGCACATATATAAATAATAAATTGTAACCATAAATGAAAACGTTTCATGGTCTGGATTCTCTGTACTATTATTTATTATAGATATATTTTTTACTTAGATCTTTTGAATGTGTTATGTTATACTGCTATATACATCATTTTACATTATCAATATTTTTATTAGTGAATAAGTAAAAAACTAATAAAAAAACAAAATCAGATATTAATTTGAAAAGTTTATTCTATAAAAATATATTATTGTGGCACTTTTGGATCATGGCACACTTTATATTTTAATATATACAAATATGCAAAACATTTTACACCAAGCACCATAATGTTCTTAAAAGCATGTCCATACAACATAACCTTTCACTTAATGTAAAATCAATTAGTAGGCTATAATGGTAATTTATTATCAAACAATGAGGTTTATGCAGCCAAATTGAGCAATAATAAGCCTTACACATGATTTTTATTTAAAGGTCGTCCAACAAGATGTTCATTTTTAAAATTTAATCATCAAGAAGAGGTGCATCAGGAATGTAAAGCCTGGAATTTGCTAAATCATACAAGCTGACAGCTTGATCACAATCTACTTCATAGAACCATCTGCAGGTAAGTACACGTTGATCAAAAATAGTGTAATTTGGGCATAAATAAGTTGTTGCTACTGTAGGCACTCCTTCTTCCTTTATGGGGCAATAATGGAAAGCTTGGCAGCCACATTCAGGATCAGCATAGTAACCTGGATATTGAACTGATGGCTGATCACAGCTAAAGCTTGTTTGGGGAATGTTATCTAAACTAAAAGCTGGGAAGGTTTGACCAGGAACTGCTTCAGTAAGTAATTTTACAACTTGTGCTGGGCCTCTTTTACCACTAGTTACTGGATTTGGTTGTTTTCCAGAGACTGCTGGACGACGTGATTTACTTCTCTGTGCCTGCAATAAAATTAATTAGTTATATTTATTTAATATTTACATATTTATATGCTAAAATAAAATCTTATTTGGGATATACCATGTATAACATTTGAAATTAAAATAGAATAATAATACACAGTATAACCCAAATAAGACTTTATATATATATATATATATATATATATATATATATATATATAATATATATATATATATATATATATATATTAATACAGTGCTAATAATATGTTATCAGTGGGTAATAAATTATTCAATGACCTAATTCCAAATTAGTCCCCATTTCTCTATTGCTAGAACCAACCAGCATTTGGTCCATTTGCATTCACATTTTATCATTCTTGTATTAATAGGCAAATCAACAAATGATTGTAGTAAGAGTAAAAAAAAGAATCTAACTAAAGGCAGTGCATGATTTCAATAATAATGACTCCAATATTGTCAAACCAGGAATATATATTCTATAGGACTCTATAGATTTTATTTATCATTATTTGTTTAAACATCAGAAAATTTTTAAAATAAAAAAAATGTTAACATTGATTCTATCAAACTCTTATAACTAGTATCTAAATTAAGGCAGCCATAGGCTATTCATGATTTGAACATTTGAAATTTTACACATGTCATCTCTTGTCAATGATTTGTCAGCAACATAATTTTACAAGTAATTCAGTGACAATATTTTTAATGATATGAATTTATATTTGATGTTTAGCATATCTCTTACACTAATTATTAGATATAACTTATTACTTATTTGTTACTTATATATGATATAGTAAATATAAAATTGTCTGTGTGTGCTCTTACTTGTGCTTGATTCTCACAATAGTAGAAAAAAATATTACAAAATTATTGAACAAAAAAAGAAAAGAATAATAAAAACAAAAAAAAAAAAAAACTAATAGATATTATTTTTTTGATTTTACCTGACAATTTGCAATCAGAACACAAGCTAAAATAAAAATATAATAAAATTAGAAATGGTTACAATAGAAAACAACAAAAAGTTAAATATTAAGTGGAAATTTACTTACTCATAAGAAAACAGACAGCTAAGAATCTAAACATTATGAAATGTTGATTTCTCAATCTGCAAAATTAATATAAAATATTTACACGTTAATGCTATTAAAACCATTATTCTATTACTATTGTAATTAAAATCTTTACATTTCAAATTGTGTAAGTATATATATATATATATCATTAAAAACATTCAACACTTAGACAACCGCAATATCAATAACAATCAATAATTTCAAACTGTTGTCAAGACAATTTCTTTTTAACAATATATATTAAATGTTAAATTATTACATAATTATTAATTTTGGAATTTTACACTACCATCATGGGAATGTTTGAAAATAAATTTCTAAGTGACAATACTTATGCTCAGTTTGCAACAATACATTTCTTTAAAGAGTATGTGATTAATTTTTGATCTAAATATTAGATTGGTAAATACTCATAATTAAAGATTAAAAAATGATATAAATGTTTAATAATTGCTAAAATTACTTTATTTTTTTTATTCAAACGAAAGTCAATCTCCTATAATGCACTATTTCTTAAATATTATAACTTTCCTTGCACTCGCTGCCGGTAAAAGTTTAAAAAACATAAGTGAATCACTTAAGTTTATATCGTACATTCTATATACACCAACTTTTACATACCATGCTTAAATCAGGGCTTAAGCTTACTGTGTTCCTGATGTTATAATCAAATATTCAATTGTACAAATCTATTTAACCCATCGCAGGAGAAAGACAGTGTCTCATATAAAGCACTGAAAACTTTGAAATTATTCAAACAAAAGCCAATCTCTGATAATGCACTATTTCTTAAATATAAATTTTCATGCACTAGCCCGGTAAGAGTTTAAAAAACTTAAGCGAATCACTTAAGTTTTATTTCCTTACTAGTTATTTAATTAATAAGCGTATTTTAACTGTATATTATATATGAATCAACACTATTATTATTAAATTCAATTGTTGTAAAGATTTTGAAGTGTTTTTCAAATATTTTTATTAAGGTTTAAACACAAAAAAATGTAAATTTTGAGACAAATATTACATTTATACTTTAAAATTAGAATGAGTACTTTATGTCCTAATGCATCTGCTAAGTTGATTGTTCAAAAGACAAACGTAATCGGCATTAATTCTTGGGTATCGAAACTATAGATGAAGAATTTATTTACAATTTACAGAATATGTGCATTAGACATCCTAATTTTTATGTAATTTAAAAACTGGACGTTTTAAATATTATTTATCTTAGAATTGTTACAATTTTGACAAAATATTAAGTTTAGCAAAATTAATATTAAAATATAATTTTTTTTGTAGTTCTTTTGTACTATATATATATATATTGTAAATTTAGTTATTTATTTATTAAGTGTGATCTTCTTTTAGAATATAATAAACTATTATTCTTATTTTTTAAACTATTAAATAATATTTTTAAATTGCATACGTATTTTATAAAATTTCCACATTCTTGAAAAACTTTTGCAAATTTAGAGGAAAAAAACAACAAAAGATACATTTTAGAAAAAAAATTATATGTATATATCTGTTTTATATATAAAATAATTTAACTCATGACTGTTAAAATATATTTTCTGTAGAGTTTCAATATTGTAGAGAGTATAAAAAATATTACTAATGTTTTTTCCAGTACAAGTATCATGTGGCATCTGACTACATATCAATGTATCATTTATTAATATGATACTTTGCTAAAGAATAAAATAGCAATATAGAAATTGTTGAAAAATAGCAGAATGTTGTAGGTATATGTTACAATTAATATAAAAGGCTTACAGTGAGAGGAGAATAAAAAAACAGAATTGTAGTTGGACTTAACAAGTTAAAGTATCTCTAGATGGTCAATTAATTTTTTTAAAAATATTTTTAAAAAATATTTAAACGAGGTTCGATGTATGATGGATAAATAAAATTTAAAAAAAGATCAGAATAAAAAAAATGATCAGAAATACTGAAATAAAAAAGAAAACTTTTATCTTGCAATGAAATGATAAATTTAAAGTAATGATGATGATTTATACAATTTTTTTTTACATAAAGTCTTTTTTATTATTTAGCTCTAAAAATGGGGGTTACAATGGAAATCAAATTGTTAAATATATATTTAAAAATGTAGATACGATAATTCCTGTGAGTATATTGAACTTTATTCACATAAAATAATTATAGTATTAATAAAAATACTGTCAAAATACTATTGTCATGATTGTTATTATATAAATTAAAAATTACAAAGCAATTTTAAAATTATGAATGTAGCAGATAAAAAAAACAACGTTTTCCCCTAATAATTAAGGTGAATTATAACTACCAGTTTCTAATATTATTATTAATCAACATATAATCATTTTATTGATGCTAACATTGTCTTTTAAGTTATTAGTGTTTATTATTTTTGGAACGATTATTTTTATTTTCTAAATAAACTTATTATTCTTGTCTAATGGTTTGCGAAAATACAATTAAGAACTTATTGTAAATCAATTTAGTCTTAAATTATACTCAATTTAAATCATAATAATAATCATCATTATCATTAAACAAATATTTATCATCTACTAATGATTGAGATTATTTTTTCTGATTTATTCTCAGAAAGCTTTCTCAATCTTCCATAAACAAATATATATATAGCCAGACTTTATATATATTTAATTTTAAAACAAATAAATAATTAAGTAATTATGTGGGCACGCAGACTTTCAAAATATTTACGTAAGAATATCAGCATCAAGTTCGGAGAAAAAAAAAAATTCTAAAAATAGTCATATGCTTTTATTAAATATATTTTTTAAATCTTAAGAGAAGATAAATGTAGTTTATTATTTAGACTTCGTTACGTATTGCAAAAGCAAATAACCATGTAGTTATATAATAATGGTCTTAATTTTTATTTTGAAACTCCGTAATAAATATTGTAAATACTTTTTATTTTTGAAAACTCATTTTTCCTTATAAATGAATATCCTGTAGATTAAGAATTTGTAATATTATAAAGAAATGAAAATATTTTATTTTTTAAACATTTTTTTTATAAGAATTGCAAAAATTCAGTGGAACTGTGATCTTTATGACTAAATAAATTTGAGGTTAAACTAATTATAAAAAGAATTAAGCTCTATTAATAATCTTAGAAAACAAATGACTTGTAAATAGGGAATTAAATCGTATTACTAATAAATATGTTTAGAACATACATTTCAAATTTATGTAATTCCATATTTGTAGAAAAAAATTATCGTTATCAAAGATGTTATATAATTTATATTTTAGGCACCCAAACACAGACATATTAACAGCTATATCTTATCGTCAAAGATATATACAAAGTAATAAAACGCTTATTTAATCTGTTAATTGTATTACCACGTTTTGATAAGAAATAATTTTGATAAATCTATACACAATTAAAAATTAATATTGAATCTATAAATAATATTAAAAATAAATTAATAAAATTGAAAATGATTTACCTGAAGAGCAAAGCTAATAATTCCTGATCGTACAATTTTGGAATGATTGTTTAATTCAAGGGAAGCCTTTATAAAGGAAAGAAAACCCACAAAAAAAGAATAAAAAAATCGATTACCCCTAATTCTTTGCCCGTTATTTCCGTAGCCTGCGGATCAGTCAAAGGTTTTTAAAATTCATGGTCATTTTTTTTATTTCAATAATAATTTTTAGTTTGCTGACCTATTCTATTTTTGAACAAAACGCTTATTGGATTTTTTTTTTAAAAAAAAACAAACAAAACAACAAACGATTATATGTTGAAATAACTTATCCAGTTAAAAAAAAAAAAAAGTTAATCTAAAATTTTACTAAATAACAAAAGAACATAATATAAATGGTTTATTAATAATTTTTTCTTTTTTTTCCTCTCATAAGAATACTAATTATTTCTTTTATTTATTATTAATATTTTTCAATTTTATATTTAATCGTTCGTTCCCGAATCTAAATATTCAAGCACATACAAACACGCAACTCTAATTCAATATATATTTTATTTAAAAATTACAAATGTATTTTTGTTATTTTTTATTATCTTATTGTGTTCATTGTCGAAACATATCAAATCATCTAAATTAATTATATATTATGTATATGTTTAGAAATTTATAATATGTTTACATATCTGCATATTTCAAAGTTTATAAATATCTTTGTAAGTACACAAACAATTAAACAAAAAAGATATAAAAATAAGATAATTTGCTATTATCAATATCACATTGATGCTTAAATATTTTTATTTAGATCATTTTAAAATATTTTCATATTTCTTCAAATTTTATATATTGTTTTGGCTAATTTAAAAACTTATTGGAGTTGTCCTTTTTTGTACTGATTACATGTGGCTGGTTTATTAAAGTCTTAGTTATGTTTTTTTATATTTTATATGATTTTCAATTTTCATTTTTAATTAACTTCACTCAAATATTCTTGAAGGCTATTATCGACTCTTGTTATTATCCCCATAAATAACGTTTGCCTTTCTATTTCTTCAATAACATATATCTTACATCTTACTAATTTGTTTACATTTCCTAAGTTGAATCTATGAAGTACATTATAGTATTGATATCTATATTGTTTGTTATGTCAAAATATAATCATATTATCTACAGATCATTTCGAAACAAATCTAATATGCAGATTCTCTTTATCCAACAAATTCCGTAAATGTATGCAAATTTCCTCAAGCGTTTTTATCTTTCAATTATTGTTTTAAAATTCTAATATTAAAATTTTTAAAGATAATTTAAAATGCAATTTGGTATAAGCCAAACCAATCTGTATATCAATAAAAATGTATATTTTATAAGAAAAACAAATAGTGGTATACACTTGAATTATCAACAATTTTCTATCAAATCATTTAAGTTGAATAACTATTTGTGCCATTCTGTCTCATAAATTATCAATATCCACCAATTATTTCATCTTTTATGTATTCAAACTCCACTGATTACAGCTAACATTATCTGTGTTTTTAAAATAAAATATCTATCTACTTTTATCCAATGACATTAAAGAATGGAAAGTTAATATGGAGAATTTAAATTAAAAATACATTCTTATAATTTAAAAAGGAGAAAACACTTAACAGTGATAACTATATTTTATTTTTATATAACACTTATTAAAATATAATATTTAAAATACCAGACACTCTTATAACTGAAACGTAATTGTAAATATAGGGGATTTGAATACAGACTTTCAAGCCCCTTCACTATCCACACGATCTCATGCTACTAATACATATAACCACGCACATGCAGAAAAGATAAATAATCACAAATATACATATTTTGTGCTAAACCAGAACTCATCAGCATTATCTCCCATTCATATATAAAATCAGTGTGCAGTATATATTAAGATAGCAAATCCTTATACTTTAATGGACAGGCTTCAACCTACTGAAACCTCCATCTTTTCAGCCATCCATACCATTAAAATTCTGATGATAGAATTCCAAATCCCATGATGATGTCAATATTATTGTCATGCCCATGTTGACTTTAAGTCACTCTGACCCCCTATCATATAGGACAGTATCCATTTAAACATATAGAAGAGGGATGGGCAGAAGGCAGGCTTCATATGTAAGATTTGAAATACTAAGCACTCTTATATCTGGAGCCTAACTGTAAATATAGGTATTTGAACACAGAGTTTCAAGCCCCTTCACTATCCACACTATCTCATACTATTGATACACATAACCACACACATGCAGAAAAGATAAATGATCACCAATATATATTGTGCTAAACCAGCACTCATCAGTTGGTATATATATATATATATATATATATATATATATATTGTGCTAAACCAGCACTCATCAGTTGGTCCAGATTACCATCTCCCTTTCATATATATATAATCACTGCTCAGTATATATTAAGAAAGCAAATCATTACACTTTAATAAACAAGCTTCAGCCTAACCCAACCTCCAACTCTTTAACCATCCATACCATTGAAAATCTGATGGGGATTTGGAAATTCTAGCATCAGATTTTCAATGGTATGGATGGCTGAAGAGTTGGAGGTTGGAGTAGGTTGAAGCCTGTCCATTAAAGTGTAATGATTTGCTATCTCAATATATACTGAGCAGTGATTATATATATGAAAGAGAGATGGTAATCTGGATCAACTGATGAGTGCTGGTTTAGCACAAAATATGTATATTGGTGATTATTTATCTTTTCTGCATGTGTGTGATTATGTGTATCAGTAGTATGAGATAGTGTGGATAGTAAAGGGGCTTAAAAGTATTTGTTCTAATCCCTTATATTTATTAACAATATCTAAAATACAGTAAGAAAGTTTGTTCTTACCATAAAATTTATTAAACATTGTCTGTTAGTGAGCAGATTAACTGTTAATTAAATAGTCTTGGTGATTATCGCACAACTAAATATTTATTCAATATTAAAACATTATTTATTATTGCATATATATGTGCAGTGCCACAATTATTCATAATTCTCAAATGGATAGTATCAGCAACATATTTTGCGGGAGATTGATGTAATAGAACAAATATTTAATTGCATCGCATACACAGTGTCTATAGCTTTCTTAAATATTTTAAAGATTGTTTCTGAAATGAATGCATAATAAGAGAGGATGCTGAGTTTAGGGCTGGTGAGTGGTTGCAATATCATGGAGAATAAGATGAGGTGTCATGGCAAATATATTTAAAAATGAATATATATATATATTAGGAAAAATATGTAAATAACTCAATAAAAACTAAATAAATCACTACATTTATTTCGTCTTCTGAATTGCAAAGCATTTTAAATAAATAATAATAATAAAAACAACAGACATTTAAATTTAAAAAGGGAAAAATTCTAAAAAATGTTAAAAATAAGTGAGATAAAAAATATTGACAAAATTAAATGACAAATATCGTAAAAAAGTGTCATACAACTGAAAAAAAATCTAGTACCAATATTGATATTTTAAAAAAATGATGACGATATTAGAAATCATAGACTATTATAAGTTCTATACAAAATATTTATAACTTCTCTACTGCATCTTTAAATTCAAATCAACAAAAGTATCAAAATGAATAGTATTGTATATCATATTTGAATACCGAGAGAAGTTATAGAAAAAACCATTAAATATAAATTGGTAATATAATGATTAATTTCTAGATTATAAAAAGGTATTTGATTTTATAAGTATTTAACAGAAATTAACACATTGAACCATCAAATTATAGCCCAAGATAATGATTGTTATATTTGAAGAATATCAGTTATTAGATGATATGATAGCAATAAACAATCTAACATTGGTAAGAATTTTTACAGGGTGATTCCATATCTTCAAACTTTTTCCAAAATTTTTACATGAAGTAGATTATGGGTTAAAATGGAAAGCTAATAGAGGATTTTGTAGATGATGATGTTGTTGCATATAAAGTAATTGTCAGATCAATGTAGGAAAGTAGGATTAAAGATAAATATTAAAATGACCAAAAAATATATAATGCGTTTTCTCAAAAGAAATTAAAATTGTTAATCATGAATTTTAAGAAGCTAACAACTACAAATATCTTGTTCAGATTAATAATACAAATAAAATAATAATAATAATAATAATAATAATAATAATAATAATAATAATAATAATAATAATAATAATAATAATAATAATAATAATAATAATAATAATAATAATAATAATAATAATAATAATAATAATAATAATAATAATAATACAATTAAACTTGGATATTGGTCATCATAATATTGTAGATACTTAACAGAAAATGAAGAAAAGACTTCAGACCATTCAAAAAGTTTGGAAAGATGTATTTTGGGAGCAAGATGATAATATATGAACTTTTAAGTCATTTCAAAATCAAAATGACATAGAAAAAGACAAAACCAGAGTTTGAAATAAAGAATAAAAAAAATTGTTGATGTGGTGTACAAAAAGTAATCTATGATCAAAGATATTAGATTAAATTTTGAGAGATTCTTCTATCATGCAGTGAATTGGTAATGAACAAATATGAGGTTGATATATATATATATATATATATATATATATATATATATATATATATATATATATATATATATATATATATATATATATATATATATATATATATAATGGTAATTAATTATTATATACACTCAACTTGCAGAAGTACTTTCAGTTAATTCCTTAAGCCCTCTGCAACTGCCACTATATTAAAAAAACCATAACAAAAGCAAATGTCATCAACTGGATCCTTGGAATTTTAACATTAGCAGCTTGTCTATTAATTATTTTCATTTCATTTTTATTTATTAAACTTCCTTCTTAATTTTTCTTTTATTGTGGCTTCTCTCTTCATGAAGAATCTTAAAACTTTAAATATCTAACACAAATGTATATTTATAAGTCCTTTCATGATCCAAGAAAACTGAAAGAGTCATTAAATCATTATTATTTTTACTTATTCATGTTTTTAAAATCTTTTTTCAACACTGCACCTTGATTCACATATATATGATAACATACATCCACAAAAAAATTGATACACATCATTACTTTTTTGCTTGACAAGTATAATATTTTTGAATTATTCACTAATTTTTTAACATTATTTGTGACATAAGATGAAACATTAAACAAATCCTTATATATATATATATATATATATATATATATATATATATATATATATATATATATATATATATATATATATATATATATATATATATATATATATATATATATATCCTTAAAAAATTTCACTTGAGTATTTGAAACATATTGAATAGATATCCATTATTTTGTTATCAATCTTCAATTTCTTTGAATTATTATAACTCTTTTTAAATTGACATAAAGCATTGTTAATTTATTCAATCTTTTAACCAAATTCAAACAATTCCTTAGCAAATATCACAATATTTTTTAATTTATCACACTTGTAATGACATAATTTTTCATTACAAAATGAAAAAGTTCTAAAATTTGCCATTTTATAAATAATTGCCATCTTATGCATAATTGGTACCAATGACACATTTTATAACTTTTTTGTTTCATAATAAAAAATTATCTTGTTACCAGTGTGATAATTAAAGAATATTGAGATATTTGCCAAGGAATTGCTTTCAGTTGGTTAAAAGATTGAACAAATTAACACTACTATATGTCAATTGAAAAAAATATTGATTTAAAGGAGTTGAAGACTGATAATAAAAAAAAAATGGATAACTTTTCCATATATTTCAAATGCTCAAGTGAATTTTTTAAGGATATAAATAAGGATGTGTTGAATATTTATTTTTGTGTTACAACTAACATGAGTTAATGAATAATTCTAAAAATGTCATACCTGTTAAGGAGAAAAGTAATGCTGTGTATCAAATTTTTGTGGATATATGATATCATATATAAATGAATAGAATGCAGTATAGAAAAAGATTAAAGGGGCATACATTTTTATATAAGCATGTTTAAACTAAAACTAATAATGATTTAATGACTGCTTCAGTTTTCTTGAATCATGAAAGGACAAGTAAACATAAATTTAAATTTGATATTGAATGTGTTAAGACTCTTCATGAAGAGAGAAACTATAATAAGAAAACTAAAGAGGCAAAAACAAATAAATAGAAATAAAATAAATATAATTAATAGATAAGTTGCTAATGTTAAAAATTAGAATTCATGGGTTCTGATTTGATGACGTTCGCTTCTGTTATCTTTTTTGAATTTAATGGCAATTGAGAAGAATTAAGGAATTAATCAAAAGTACTTCTTCAGATTGATAGATTGTATATAATAGTTGCCATTATATTTATTATTATAATAGTTTTTAATTAACAATCATTTTATTTGAATGCATATATATTTGCATTTATTCTAAAGAACTCATAACTAATGAGTACAAACATAGAAAACATGAATCGTCATTGTTATTCATAATATTTATTTAATCTATTGATTATACATTTTACAATACATTGTAATCTAAAATGAATATTACTTTTCTTTTTCCTAATAATATTTTATTAGAAAAAGTTAAATCCATTATATTTTCATTGTTTGTTTGTTTTTTTTATTTTAAAAGTTTTCTTCTATATATGTATTCCTTTTATTATATCAGACATTCAAATTACAAGAAAATAATAATGACAATTGTTCATAGTCATGTAACATGAAAAATCATTCCAAACGGAGCTGAAAGAAACATCATTAAACACCTACTATACTTCACAGAATATATATATATATGCCAGTGTTCAACAGCAGTGATTTGATATATATATATATATATAAACACCTACTATACTTCACAGAATATATATATATATGCCAGTGTTCAACAGCAGTGATTTGATATTACCTTATTAGAATTTTAATAATAACAACAATTGGTCATTGACAAATGAATATGTTCATTTAATTTTATATAAACAAAACATAAACAAACAAAAATAATAAAAGAAGATTAGCATTATATAAATAATTACGAATCATAATTTCACTAATAGGTTTACATATATCACATATTATTTATTTATTTTTAATTTTTATGATAATTGTATTTACTTTCTACTGCATGAAATATTTTTTGCTAAAACATTTAATCATCCTAATTAAAGCTCTCCAATTTATTCTTAACTACGTTCTCTTAAAGAAAGCAATCGATATATCGCATCTATTTAAAGTTTATTTCAGAAAATCTGTTTTTTGTAAACAACATCTGCGTTATACACACAAAAAATATATATGCTTAAATGCATTTTAATAACGTGAAAGGCTAAAACCTTCGACAATGCACTTTAAAAATGCTTATGTGACAGCCAATCAGATGTAATAATGACTGCACATAGAACTCTTAATTCTAAACCACAAGCCAGAACTATGAGACAAGCCAGAACTATGAGAAAAAGATGGTTTTCTCATAGTTCTGGTTTGTGTTTTAGAATTAAGAGTTCCATGTACAGTCATTATTACATCTGATTGGCTGTCACATAAGCATTTTTAAAGCGCATTGTCAAAGGTTTTAGACTTCCATATTATTACTATATCATCTGCTTGCTCTTAATAAATTTGATATATTTAAATGCATTTTATAAAATTCTATTACTATTTCTTTGCTTTAGCTATAATGGCTTATGCCCATGTTAATTGAATATAATAATTGCTAGACAATTTAGAAACATATGATTGATCTTATATGACTAACATATTTTCCAAACTATAAATTCTTAAATAAAATTGCACCATTGCTTTTGTATTGAAAATTACTTGGAATTTATAGCTTACTTCTCTATAATATATTTGTCAAATAAGGTCCCATATACAACAAATTTAATAAAAGTAATTATATCACAATGACAAAATACCTTATTTTTATACTATTAAAAATAATTGTAGCATGTAGAAAGCTGTACTGCAATTTAATATTTATTATAATATTAATAGTACAATCATTATCAAGTTAGTTAAATCGATGTACATTGCCAACCTCACAACTAGCTAAAATAAATCAAACTAGAAATGAGTTTTTATTCGCAACATTAAATCCTAAATTAAAGTATTTATAGGTTGCATTCAATATACTAACAACTTTCATAGATTAACATCTGAATTGGCAAGAATGACACTAACATAAGCAGAATGATATTTAAAAGTTGAAATAAAATTATTGTATTTATTTTATTTGCTCCAAATTGAAATATTTATTATAAACTTATTTTTCATATTAATAAATGCTTCATGATGTCACATAAAAACTATTTACAGATGACTATATTTAAGATAAATTAACTATACTATGTCAACTGACACTAAATCTTATACTAAACTTACAATTGTGCTATAAAACAAATAATTGTCTAATGATGGTAAGCAAACAAACAAGAAAATTCCTTTTCTTTTTATTATTATCAGGAAATTAATTTAGAGTAGTAACTTTATGTATTGCTTGCAAAAAAAAACAAAAAAAAAAAACTAATAGGCCAGTTTGCAAAAACATTGGCCGACAAAAACAGAGAAAAAATACTTAATTATAAATATTAAATTTCAACATCATCATCATCAACAACCATTATCAATCCACTGCAGGATGAAAGTCTCTCCAAGTTCAATCCATATTTTCCCATCTTTAGCTACTCTTCTCCATATTACCCCTGCACACATTCTTATTTCATCCATCAATCTCACATGTGGACTCTTTCTGGGTCGTTTAAAATCTCTTGAAATCCAGTTTAAGATTTTAATTGTCCATCTATTATCATTTCTTCTAGCAAAATGTCCAGCCTAACCCCATTTCAGTCTTTTTATTTTTTTCAATGAGGTCAATAACACCTAGAATATGATATATCATCAACTCATTTATATATATATATTTGACAATTTTTTTATTAAAATTATTGATATTAGAAATAAAAGTTATTTTTAATTTAAAAAGTAATATGTAATTTTAGTGGCAATATATCTTTATTTATTTATCACTACAAGTTTTACTAATCTTAATTAATTTAGTTTTTTTTTTAGATATTAATTAATTTTTTTTATAAAGATATTTTATTTAAATTGTGATTATTATTAAGTAATTTTAAATTACGTTGACCCTTGGGGCGTTACCTAAATATTTGTTTCTCATAAGACAAAATAAAGTAAAAAATACAATACCGTTACTTCAAAATAATAAAATTTATAGAACTTATATAAAAAAATACGGTTTCCGATTTAGAATTAGTATTTTCAATTTATATATATATTGTTGTATACACGTGGCGTTTTATAGGTGTCTAAACAAACATACACACACAAAATATTGAAAGGAAAAAAAAACACAATTATAATATAGAAATCAAAAACATTAATAAAGATGTCTAAAAACATAACATATCAAACTTTAATTGTATAACAAAAGTTTGTTTTGTAAACACAATTTAAAATTTAATTTTAAAAGTCTTAGTATTAGAAATGACCTTGCAATAAATAGACGCCAGAAAAAAACAAGGTATGTTATCTTTGATAGTCACAATATGAAAATATTTTTGATAACCAGATGAGATTAAATTTGCTACTAACGCCCCATTTTTGTTTAACCTACTATAGCTTTAAAAATATTTATAATAACTTTATATTTATTTAATAAGATTCTAATTTTTATCTTTTGGTGCAGTTTTAGCTTTCACTGTGTTTTATTTTAATATTATTGATTAATTACATATTTATCAGCAACTAAGAAAAGTAGTTTTAATCTACTTTAAGTAATAGAAAATACAGTAAATATATGACAGTTATTATGTAGACGTAGTTCGAAAAAGTGAACAAAAAATTAGAATGGGATAAAATGAATTTGTAAATTTTATGAGTAGTTAAATCTTGTTTGATAATGATTGTAAATTATGGTTATTCATAATTGTGAATGTTAACATGTAACTTTGATTAAAGTTCAGCAATAGTAGTAAAATGTAGAATCTATTGAGTACAAACAAATAATATTAAAAGACTAAAAATATCATTTATTGGTTGTATAGTCATAACTATCTAATTTGGTTTCATTTCTAAATAAAAAAGTGATAAATAATGGTTTAGCTAATTAAATTGGATCATCTCTATATTGTAATTTAATTCTAGAATAAAAAAAAATATATAAAATCATCTGTATATATATATATATATATATATATATATATATATATATATATATATATATATATATATTCATTGTAATTAACAAACTAATATAATTCATATAATTCGAAATATATAAAGAAATAAGACAAGGTGTGAATTTTAGTCACTATGCATGAAACAGTCATTATACATTTGATATATTACATTTAAAAAAATTACAAATCTATGTGCAGTGTGCATAAATATCAGTAAATATCGATAATCTGCCGCTTTAAAAAATGCTAACTATTCACATAAAATCAAGTGACTGCTTACTATAATTGAAATATTTTGACACATCACTTATTTGTTACAAGTTAGTTTATTTCAATAGACTTTTTTTAATCAGAGCAAAGTTAAAATATAATGTATTTATTAATTTTGATCAAGAAACCGTATATAAATTATGTAAAAAATATACTAAGGCTCATTGAAATATGTAAACAAATCTGGATATCAAATGCAATCACCATCAGTGAAACATCCATAATATGTAATTTGAAAAACTTTATCTATATTTATATTTCAAGACTATCTATCATCAGTTGCCTTCAAAGTTGGTATATGTCATAAAACTACTGATGCTGCACTTTCATGAAATGAGCATATATTGCAAAATGATTTGGTAATATTATTTTGTTGTACTGCAACTGGATAAGAGATGATTTATGCATGATAAGTAAGCTTGATCAATATTAATTAATAAAATCAATTTCTGTCTTGCCTTAATTTATGTGTAGTCACATTGAAATGAGTGTAGTATCAAATATTTGCACTTTAACAGCAAGTTGATTGATTTATTACTATTAGTATGATTAGTATTTGTTATATATTTATGTATAGTTGACCTCATTACAAGATGGCTGATAATGAATGTTTTCTTGTATATGTATACACCTATGTAGTCTTGAGCATTATTAACTTTGTTATCTAAGTAAGGTGCAATTTGAAAGTTATAATTGACTTGCATGTTTAATGAAGTTTATTTAAAACTTCTTGGAATTAATAATTTCTTTGATTGTAGTCATCTTGCAATCATTAATGTGTATATAAACATATTAGATCATATATAAAGGTAGATTTCCACTTTTAGTGTTTAAAAAAAATTGCCTTGGCAATAAATTGAGATTGTTGATTGTTGTTGATATAAATATTGTTTAAGTGTTGACTGCTTTTATTTATTTACATTAATATCTGTCTAGTCTTGAGTATTATTAGCTTTATTATCTAATCTAAGTAATACATAGTTGAAGTGTTAAACCACTAAACATCACATGATCACCATCTCTATACTAGCACATAATTGTTGCAAACAAAGGCAAAACTCTCCATACAGCAGTGCCACCCTGTGCCAAACAGAGTAATCAATGGATGCCAGAAGGCTTGTGCATAAAATCCCTATCTAGTGCCTACTCATCCAATATCCCCAGACTATTTTCTGGCTTGTGGCCATCATCAGTGAGGTGCAGTGCTCTCAGATCCAAGGCTCCTCACTGATGATGGTCACAAGCCAGAAAATAGTCTGGGGATATTGGATGAGCAGGCACTAGATAGGGATTTTATGCACAATCCTTCTGGCATCCATAGTTTACTCTGTTTATCACAGGGTGGCACTACTGTATGGAGAGTTTGGCCTTTGTTTAGTTGAAGTGTTTTGAAAGTTGTAAGTGCAATTTGAATGTTATAATTAACTATTTGTTAGTCTCATTTCAGAATAGGTTATACTTATTTGTTTAATTAGAACATTTTTGAATTAAGAGTTTCATTCTTTGTAGCCAAGTTGCAATCTGTAATGTGTATATAAACACATTAGATGATATATAACAATGAATTTCCAATTTTATTGTTTAAAGGAGTTTGTTTGACAACAGATTGTTGATTGTTACTGATATTGATATTGTTTAAGTATTTACTATTATATACATATATTACAAAGTGATTTATCAGTTATTTTAAACAATAATTTAATTGAATAATGTATCTTATATATAATTAAGTAAAGCTGTTATTTTTTTTTGATTCATTTATATATAAAATATTTAGAAATACTCCAAATATTGATAAATGCTGAATAATGACAAAATCAAAAGGTGACATTAGTAAAATAATTTTCAGATATGTGAAAAAATTGAAAATTTATTGCAGTACTCAAGTAATAACATTTTATTTTGCTTTGTAAAAATAGTTTAGACTTATCAATAAAAATGAATCATTTACAACGTAGAAGAATTTTTTCACCCTTATCTTTTTCAATCTGTCAGTTTTTTATATACTTTATATATATATATTATATTTAGTCCTTTGTGATGTCCAGAATTTAGTATCAAAACAAGCTTATATTATAAAACTTTCTTTGACAATAATTATTAAAAAAGGATTATGTATAATCAATTTTTTTGGCAATGACTTTCCAAAAACAGATTGTACCTGTCTACTACAAAATTTCAATTCTTTAATTAAAGACACATAAATTTTGTTCCAATTTTTTTATGTATACCGTTTTTTTGGTCATTGAAAATGTTTGTGATAACATTTTGTTAGAGTGGAAGACTTTAGATATGTCCTTGAAATATAACCAAGAAAAACCCAGTTGGGAACAAGATTTGTGGTGTAAGCTTTACATAACAAAAAACTTTTACATATGGAAAATTTACTAATTTTTGTCACTCAAAATTGAAATATGTTTCAAAAGGATAGTCTAAAATATATTTCTAAAATCAGTCAATGTTGTTATACTTCCTATATGGCTCATGTAAGTAGAACAAATATTTGTGTTATTAGTAATAACAATGGTGTCAAAGCAGAAAGTAATTTTAGTAAAATAGGATACATATTATCCGTTTGTTTAAATATGGGTAAATACAAAACAAATTTTGTGTGAACTAAACACTTGAAAGCTTTGATGTAAAAAAGGTCTCTACTTTTCATGAAACTTGCTTTCAAAATAATCCAAATAAAAAATGAAATGTCCAAATGTTGAATTTATAGGGTGGCCTCAATTTATACTTTTTATTTTTAAAATTTTTGGATTATGAATTACAGGTTAGCAACATTGACATCGTTTTTATAGTAAGATATGTAGTTATTTTATCACTGGCTAGACAGTTGTATTAAAATGTAGGATTTATCAAACATATTAGTAAAAATTCTGATAACTCTGTTTCTAAAATATAATAAAATACAAAAATATTAATACTGCTTTATACAAAAGAAAATATATTAAACCTTAAATATAACCTTAATGCATTTGAATACTCTTATCAAAAATTATTATATTCAAAATAAATATAATTGCTTTTGATAAGAGTGAATAGTGCTGAAAATGCATTAATGTTGTGTTTAAAGTTTTTAATAGTTTCTTGCATGTAAAGCAGTATTAGTATTCTCTTTAATTCAAACACATTAGTAGAAAATTTGATGCTAGTTTTTTTAGAACATGCATGCAGAATTTCAGCAACGGGTAAACTCATAATTTTCTAATTGAATTTTTAAACAGTTATTATGAATGAAATGTGTATGTAAATACAAATAAGATGTTTATGGGTGTGTTTTAGAATGATTTATTTACTTAGAAACACATAGTATTTTCAGTTTTATCTGATTAACAAAATGCACATAAAAGTTTTTGTATTATATTGTTCTAAATAATAGTAGGATTTAGAGACAGAAATGCAAAGATAAACATAAGAATAATTTATGCATTAGAACAATAAAAGGACAGTCATTAGTTCAATAACAGTCAATTTTTGTTTGACAAAATAAAAGTAAACTAAAAAACTAAAATGTCACAATCCTATGAAACTAAGAGATAACAAACTTTTAAATTATGATGATAATATTTTGATTAAATGAGGTAAATTATTTGAATAATAAAATAGAAATTCAGATAATTATATTTAATAATAAATCCACATGTCATTTAGATTTAGATGTAAATATTCTATTTAATAAAGATAAAACTGTTTTTTTTTTTATATAATTTTAAAAAAAAAAAGATGTAATTCGTCGATTAATTAAATATGGTTAGTATTTTAAATAAATACATATTTAGATGTGTGTAATATAATCGTGATTTTATTTGCTGTCAGTTTAAATATTGTAGTTAAATCTCTCTTTTTAGCATACTATTTGATCATGTGTCAATAACATTTGCACTATTAGCAATATACAAAATCTCTTTCATTTCATCTTTCTTCATGACTCAGTAATTGTCATCAATCCAAATCATTTTAACATTTTTTGGATTCAATAAATGCAAAATACTAGTTGGAAATAACCATCATGCTGTAAAACAACTGACACTATTACTTATATAATGATAGAATAAAAATTTGCCGTGGAAAGAAGCTTGCAGTTGAAAGAAAAAAAATCTTTGATTACTTTTTGAGATCTTAAAGGAATTAAACAGAGTAAACTTCTAATATTTATCCCAAACATTTTTCCAGTGAATCTTTTATTACATTGTGGTTATTCATATGGTAAACAAACATAGATGAGCTTTGCAGTACCACATATTATGAAACATAATGAGTTCATTGGATTTTACTCCTGAGTTTATTACCATTATCATTTGCTTGATGTTCTTAAAAAAGACATCAATTGAAATTTTGTCAAAGGCAATATATATATATATATATATATATATATATATATATATATATATATATATATATATAATCATATTATTATTACTATTTGTGGGATATAAAAGGAGTAACTGATAGAATTGGTAACATTTTAAAAAATAATAATATTCACACAATTTACACTACTTATAAAAAAATTAGTGAAATATTTCCACTTCTTAAAGATAAAATTGCTTTGGAGTGTCATGGTGTATATGAAATTCCATGCAGGGTCTGTCCACATACATATATAGGACAGACTAATCGTAGAATAAATATTAGAAAGGAAGAACACATTCTGGCAGTGAGAGAAAAATCCAATTCACCAGCTATTTATTCTCATATAAAATTAACAAATCATGATATCAATTTTGAAAAAACAAATATTTTAGCAAAAATTGAACAATATGACCAGAGATTGCTAAGAGAAGCTACAGAGATTTTTAAAAGGCCCAAGAGCATAAATGAAAGGTGTGAATTAAAGAATATTAACAACATTTGGAAGAAGCTATTGGAAGAGAAAATAAATTTTAAAACTTCTCAACCAATAGAATTTAATTATGAGGAGAAAGAAAACGATAAAAACAGTTTTAAATCTCACGTGCATTCTTATGATTTGAGAAAGAGGACGCTCTGAGGAAGGTACTTGATATTGTACTGAAACATCAGCATTTAGCTTTTTCACTACACGGAATATCCCGCAAATAGTAATAATAATATGACATCTTTTATCCGTGAAAATATTAGAATTATATATATATATATATATATATATATATATATATATATATATATATATATATATATATATATATATATATATATATATATATATATATATATATACATGAATGACCATTTTTATATATTTAAAAAGAACATGACAGATTAAACTAAATTATAACCTTATTTCCAGGAGGCTTTAAAATAATAGTCAAGGCAGTAGTTACCAGTTGAAGATATAAATACTAAAACAGTCAACTCTAAACTGAGATCAATAATCACCTTTTAATTATGCTTCTACAATTGTAGAATCATTTCAAATAAAATAAGAGTGCATGAATTTGGAAAAATAATATTAAGGGTTATTATTAGATTTAGCGAAGTTAAGTAAAATTTAAAGAGAGAATTGATTTGAGAAATGGATTTACTATAAAATCACAAATATTGAAAATACACACAGAACGGAATTCATGATAAATAAAAAAATAGTTAATCAACATTGTAAAGACTCAAGGTATATTTGATAAATTGGCAAGATTATTTATTCAATTAAATGCAAGATGAAAAGTACCACATAGAAGTTATTCAGGTTTCTGCTTCAACAAGACCTCATTATAATGAAAAAAAAAATGATTATCGTAAATGTATGAACTATTTTTGACCACATTAAACAACCTTTTAAAATTATCATATAAGACTTTAATGATAGAATTGGTAAAACAATTGGATTTTATGAATGTGTTGTGAGTAAATTTACCTATGGTGACAATAATGAGTAAGGATATATTGCGAAAAAAGAAAACCCTGTGTATTGCAACTTTTAGCTTGAGATAAATATTAAATAGAAATAGACATCCAAGCATTTAAATGAAAATAAAGTAGCATTGGAAAATATGTTAATTGATTAAAATATACATTTGAAGATTGTAATGTTCTTAATAGACTCTAGATATGAAGTGATAATTGATTGGTTAGATGTAGAATCCATATTAATGTGAAAATAGAGAGACATTTTTAAAAATTGATATTCCTAGCATTCAAAATCAGTCCAATGAATTCAAATTAGAATTTGCTAATCATTGTAAAATATTGACAAACTTTAAAAATTGTTCAAACATAATTGAGATTAATAAGAAAATAGCTACTATACTCCTAAGAATAGCAACAATAATAACTGATACAAAAATTCCAGCAATATATAGTAAATTTTAAATTGAGGGGGAATATTAAAATCATTGGAACTGATCCACTAAGGATAATTAAATTATATCTAGAGCTTTGTAAAATAGTACTATAAATACTTGATGATTATAAAAGAAAATATAACTGTAGAAGAGAATAAAAGTTTTAAAAATGTAAAATAACATCTTAATATTTGTTTCTGTAAAAAATGTTTAAAAATGAAAGTAATAACATATAATAAGTGCTAATGTTATATGAAGAATTACATAATAAAAACAAAAATAATGTAATGATTACATTTGCTGCATTTTAGCATTAAATAAATAATTGAGACATGCAATTAAATCTATAAATAAGGGAAACACTCCAGAAAATAAAGCAATTATTATTGATATTTTAAAAAAAGCAGATAAATAGAAATTTTTTTTGACAACACTGTCTAAATAAAAAAGAAATACCAAATGATTGACAAAGAAATTTCAGATCTTTTAGAGTTCTATTAGTTCTATATAAAATCATTACTATTAATTACAATTCCTATACAACAAACTTCAGATACAAAGTAATCTAAAGAACAAACTGAATTTAAAATTTATTTCAATATAATAGGTTATATCCAAGTATTAAGAAAAATTACAGAATAAACCACTGAACATGAGATTTACTTATTCTTTGAATTTGAAAATTATGAGAAGACATACAATATATTTAGGCTTTCACTTTAAGTGTTTTTATGAGCTTCATAATAGACTGATTTCTTAAAATGAAATATTAATAATTTGTTATATTAAAAAAAAAGTATATTCAGAATTTTAATTCGAACAAGAAACTAATGCTACTTTAATATTTTTGAGTTAAAATAGTTTTTCTAAAATAATAATAATAATAATAATAATAATAATAATAATAATAATAATAATAATAATAATAATAATAATTATTATTATTATTATTATTATTATTATTATTATTATTATTATTGTTGTTGTTGTTATTATTATTATTATTATTATTATTATTATTATTGTTATTATTATTATTATTATGTTGTTGTTGTTGTTGTTATTTCAACAATATACCTTACTGACCAAAAGATATGCTACATAGGTTTTACGAATGTTTTACAAGAGTTTGTCCAGGATTACAAAGGCATTTCAAGTATAATGATTGTTTTCTATTATATAAATTTGATTAACATTGCTCATTACAGTACAATTATATGAATATTGGTAATTGTACATGATTGTTTTAATGATACTTATTATTATAATATAGCATTGGGTATATAAAAAAGAAAATGTTTATAACCATTGAATTAAAGTTTATATGCATAGAGCTTGACTGGTCCAGTCAGATAGCCTTCTGTGATGATGAACTATTGTAATGAGTGTCTGGAACATTATGAAGCAAATGAGATTGCCAAACAGGGTGTTAGTACTGACTATTGTTTTTGTGATTAATTATAGGTAGACTGTATTCTAATGAGCAGCCAAGTCACCCCAAAATGTCCACAGGGATTATGTTGTTATCCTGTGCTTTTAACTGGTATAATTTATTGATAAATGTAGTTGGATGTCTCCTGGAATTGTCACCCAACAAGAAGGTGCAACAGGTATACCAGAAGGCAAACATGGTAAATGTGATTGTACATGTTGCAGGAATGTTTAATCTTGGGAAGGACTGACTTATATGGAGGATGAAAGTAGTTGGCTGACTATATGAATTTAGCAGAATTTTCCATGTGGAGTTTAATGCTCTGCAGTGATTGAGATGGTGTTGTTGAGTCTCCTTGGCTTCATAGCATAGATCACAGAATAGGTTGATATTTTGTACAGAGGACAATACTGTACATGTTGAAGGTGCATACAAGTTGAGTCTAATTAGAAGTCTAAACACTTTGGTTTTAGCACCCATTTTCTATATTTGTGGGCATGACAGTAATCTCAATAATGAATAATAAATGGTCTGTATCATTAGTTTTTGTACATTTTTCCTAGGACTTTCAGATTTTCTTTTGCTTTTATTATGAGGTGTGAGAATGGGGGAAGTGATATGGGTGATAGGCATGAGGAAATTGTTCTCATTAAGTCCCTTTACATTTTGTAACCCATATTAACACTTTACTTACTGGTTTAAATAGGGCTGACAAAGCACAATGTATTCCAGCTATGTGAAAACCTCTCATTTTATCTCTGTCTTCTAATATTAACTTAAAATTAATAGGTGAAAAAACTGAGAGAAATAAACATTTTTTAAATTACCTCATTAAAACCTATAGAATTAACTTCAATACAAATTAAAATATTGCCTCTGAAAAAATTACATACTGGCAAGCTTATAAGCATGCCAATATGGTAGAAGCTACCTTCACACCACAGAGTTTAATTAGGCTTACTAACAAGAAAATTATTCAGAAATTTAAATTCTGGTATTTAGAGCCTACAAATCTTGACTTTCTTATAAAAATCAATATTAAAGTCCTCCCAACTAATAGTTTTTTATCTCACAAAATGTCTTTTGCTCATATTGATGTTGATTGGCAACTTTGCCGTAAAGATAAAGAATCCATAGAACACCTCTTACTCCAATGTTCAGCACTTCAACCATACAGGACACTGATAGCTCCCATTACAAAGTCTCATATTACCTCTCTTCAGATGCTCATTAACAGAATCCAAAGAGGTGTGGTTCCCTCTATCAAAATAACCACTTTTCTTTTTTTTACCCTTTGGTTTCTCAGATATCATTTTTGTTTCAACACCACAGCTAGAAAACTCAGAAAACTCTTCATTAACAAATTAGGTAAAATTAAACTTGGAGATCTGGTCTTAGCACCTGCAGACATATTTGCAGCCACATGGAGTCTAACTATACTATCATCCCCACTGTGGCCTATGGATTAATAGATTTTTCTTTTCTTGTTATTGTTTAATTTTATTTGTACAATCTCAGTGAAAAATAATAATAATAACAATAATTCAAACAATTATATATATAATCAATACATTGAGTCCTAATGTTTATTTTTTTCATATTACTTACCTTGTAATCTTTTATAATATGTACAACTCTCTTTTATTGTACTTACTTCAAATTTGCCTGTTAAAATACAAATGTAACCACATATAAACTGCCAATAAAATATAATTTAAAAGTAGTAGTAGTAGTAGTAGTAGTAGTAGTAGTAGTAGTAGTAGTAGTAGTAGTAGTAGTAGTAGTAGCAGCAGCAAAAGTGGCAGCAGTAGGAGTAATAGCAGCAGAAGCAGCAGCAATAGTAATAGTAGTAGTAATAATAGTAGTTTCAAAAGTCTTTATTGATCTATAAGTTTACAAAAAACTACTTACTACTACATATTCTATATTTTTATCGCATACTAAAGGTGGAATAATTATAAATCTGTGTGGGAAAAAAACAAAATACAATCTTGAAAGTAACTTAACCTTTTCTGATTGCTGCATAGGATTTACATCTTTCTATGTACATTAGTGCATTAATGTTTTCTGCTTTTAATTATCTAGTTATCAATTTGTAATAGTGAGTCAAATAATAAATTCAAGAAGGTTGCATTAGTGACTATTCATCTGAATAAATATTAGTTGGGTGAAATTTTTTCATCCTTTATGCATGATCTATTTTGCTCCCAAATGTATTAAAGAGACTTTTGTGTTTGAACTATACATAAATGTACACCTAGAACACTATAATGAGAATAGTATGAATATACCGTCCTGAGTGTGTGTATAAATACATTTTTAAATATACTGAAACATGTATATATGTTGTAATCTTTATTTTTAAATATTTTGACAATATTGCACTTGATATTATTAAACAAGAAGCATGTTTTATTTTTAAATATTTTGACAATATTGCACTTGATATTATTAAACAAGAGGCATGTGAATAAAAAATGCCATTGTGTTTCTGATACTCTCTGGCATAGTTTTCATATGACTTCAATGATAGTGCAATTCCTTTTATATCTGTAGAAATAAGGGATGGAAAGTGCTTTAAGATTTAGTTTTAAAAGAAAATCATAGTATTTTGGGTTTAATGACCAGCATTTTCATTTTTACTCAACTGCTTATTGGTTATGCTTAAAAGGAGTTTGTTGATTGTTATCATTGGATAAGGAAGAATAGATTGAATATATATTCCAGTATTTCATTTTATTCTTGGAAATGCAATATATTAAATTGATAATACATAATAAAAGAGAAATTAACTTATTCCTGTAATTCTATATGGGTGAGATTCTATCTATGTGTGTAATTTTAAAAACTATTTATAAATATGGAAATATCTTTGCACATGCTAATATAAGATTAAGTGTTTTTGAATTGGGAAATATTTTATAGAATGTAAATACAATCAATTTTGTGATAAGAGAAAGCAGAAACTTGCTTAGGGCTATTAACACCATTTTCTTAGCCTACAACGATTTCCTACACATTGAGTAAATTTTAGATGTAAAGGCTTTTGTGTATATTATTATAGGTGCTTAGTATGTAACTAAGGTCATTATCAATAGGTAGAAAGGGGCCACTTTGGCATAGAATGATACATATGATTTGGAAAGAGAATTAATTATATTCTCAACTTCATCATTAACTTTCCCTATGTCTGTGATCACACTTCAGAGTTACTCAAATGAAAAGGAAATCCCACAAATGAGCTTGGCTTCCTTTGAAGTATTTATTATTTTCTCAACTTCATTATTAACTTTCCCTATGTCTGTGATCACACTTCAGAGTTACTTAAATGAAAAGGAAATCTCACAAATGATCTTGGCTTCCTTTGAAGTATTGTGCATGTTGGCATCCTGAGTACATAAGCCATGCACTGAATTTTTCTAAATTGAACTCCAGTTCATATTTGTTTGTGTAATTATTTAGAATTTTTATTAGTTTTGGTATTGACAAAAAATGTCATCCATGTATTCAATGCATAAAACATTTGCCATCATTCTAGATGTAAGTATTCCAATCATCTCATTTTCAATTGCTTTAAGGAGAGGATGGTGATGATGATGATGATTATTATTAAATTATTATTATTATTCATGTTGTTGCCACTGCTCCTGTTGCTATTGTTATTATTATCACTGTTATTGTTGTTGTTGGTATTATTATTATTATTATTATGCTTCAAATCAAACTTTATTGGTCATAAATAATTACATTCTTAGAAATACATTGTTGGAAAACAGATAACTTCAGAACAAACAAGTAGATATAAATATTATTGATAAATGAACACTAGTAAATTTTATATCTGTCTATGGTTCTATTTTTATTGTCTGAGAGATTGGTTCATCTGTTTAAAATACTTTGTTTGATTGAATTAAATATATATTTTGAATTATTCAATGCATGGACATAGTGTTCAAAAGATAATTAAAAATGTGGTATGTAGTAAAAAAAAATAGTTCTTGTTATAGCAAAAGTTATTTAGTTGTTTGAGGTTATGGTCTTGCTTGAGATTTTAATAGTGACAATGTGGGGTAGCAAAAATTTCTGAGTGTGCAATTTTGCTTTCTCTGATCTTCAGAATATATGTATTGAGAATCAGCTGTTTTATATGCATTTGACTGAGATTTTTATTTGTTGTTAACAATGCTTCTAAGGTTTGGGCAAAGGATTGTATGAATGTACATGGGCATCTATGAGTGGCTGGCATATATATAATCATAATATGTAAGAGTTGTTTTATTAGCATTAATTTTTTTTAGCTGGGAAGGTTTGATATCTGTTGTATACTAGTATATATGTGTAGTCCTTCAGGGTTTGTTTTCAATTTATTCCTTGAGATTCAATAATTAATAAAAGGATGAAAAAGATTTTTGGAGACCATTAGAGCTTGTTCTTTTATTGAGTAAATGAGTTACAGGATTCTAGATTGTAAATGCTGTTATCAGTGGAGCATGTTAGGCTAATTTCAGAATCAAGTGGTTTACTTTTCTATTATCATGATTTGTTCTGAGTTGCCCAGGTTTTGTTTCAAAAGTGCAATCAGTGCCACAGTTTTGAACTGGTGGTAATAATAGTGTGAGTGAATGTGAAAAAGGTTAGTATTGTCATTGTGAGTTATTGACTGTACTACCTCAACTATGTGAATTGAAACTAAGTGGTTATGTTGTTTTGCTGATGAGGTGAAGATTTGATTATCATTACCCTGAGAAGTTTACTTGCTGATGTTAATGGATGTAATGAAGCTTTGATTTTTTTTAGTCAATGGAGAGGTGTATTTGTAAAGCATCTTCAATTGAGAGGGAGTTTGTGTATATTTGTTTTTGTTAATATTGTCTTTATGATTATGAATGCATTTAGTTGGGCTGTTACCTTTCTGATTACATTGCAAGAATCAAGTAGTTATGCAGTTGATTGCCAAATGACCAAACAGGCAACAAGAAGCATTGTGGCCTTAATCCACTTATGTATAGGCAAAAGTTGGCCTCATAGTCCGTAATCTGAGTGGGAATAGTGTTTGGATTGATTTTTTATATTTAGCTTCACCTTGAACTCATAGCTATTGGTGTATATTGGAACTAGAATGTTCTTCATGTAGACTGTTTGAAAAAAGACAACCTTCCCAAAGGCACCATTAGTTTTTGAAAATCGTGTGTGGTGGACATGTATATTTCAATATGCCAGTAATGTAACTGTATATTTTCATCTACAGAAATTAGAGCAAAATGGGCCCGTGTTTTGATTTTCATTTTAAATCGACTTCTCTGATTTTGATCATGGAATTCTATGATCAGGTATCTTTGATTGGGATGATCAGCTAAGTGGAGAACACTGTTCCATAGATTGTGCAAAGTAAGTGTTTCATATAGTAAAGCTCTTCGGAATTTATACAAAGAACAATGAATATCTGTAGCTGATAAAATTATTGAACGATCTGTAAAAAACGACAGAATGTGTTAATCAGTCCTTTAGTAACAGTGTTGTGCAATTTCTCAGAAACGCTATTTATCATATCAGCAGTCCATGTTACAAAAGAGATGTGTGTGTCTTTCCCTAAATTTTCAATATCTCTGATTAATACATTGTACAGGCTTAAACCTGCATTTATATATATGTAATATATGCGAGATTCGAACTCAGACTTTCACACAACCTACGACTCTCAGTGCTATTTCATATTTCTGAACCACCTGATCACACACATGTTGAAAAGATAAATAATCACCAATATACGTATTTCATGCTAAACCAGCAATCATCAATTGATCTAGATTACTATCCTCACACACATATATAATCAGTGCTCAGCTTTATATTAAGATAGCCAATCTTCATACTTTAATGGACAGGCTTCAAACTATTCCAACTCACAACTTTTCAACCTTCCATTTCATTGATAATCTGATGATGGAACGTTCTAAGCCATTGTTAGTGCCAATGTTGTTATCCTACCCATGTTGACATATTAGTCATTCTGACCCCTCATGTACAGGAGAATAATCCATTTATATATACATATGCGAGGGATGGGCACACCTTTTACACACTATTTATATAAATTAATACATTGTACAGGCTTAAACCTCCATTTACATATATATGTAATATATGCGGGATTCGAACTCAGACTTTCATATGACCCACTACTCTCAGTGCTATCTCATATTGTTGACCCACCTGATCATACACATGTTGAAAAGATAAATAATCACCAATATCCATATTTCATGCTAAACCATCATCAGTTGGTCTATATTACTATCCTCACACACATATATAATCAGTGCTCCGCTTTAGATTAAGATAGTCAATCTTCATACTTTAATGGTCAGGCTTCAAACTATTCCAACTGAGTGTGATCAGATGGGTCAGCAATATGAGATAGAACTGAGAGTAGTGGGTCATGTGAAAGTTTGAGTTCGAATCCCGCATATATTACATATATATATATAAATGCAGGTTTAAGCCTGTACAATGTATTAATTTATATAAATAGTGTGTAAAAGGTCTACCCATCCCTCGCATATGTAGGTATGAATGGATTATTCTCCTGTACATGAGGGGTCAGAATGACTAATATATCAACATGGGTAGGATGACAGCCTTGGAACTAACAATGGCTTTGAACGTTCCATCATCAGATTTTCAATGAAATGGAAGGCTGAAATGTTGTGAGTTGGAATTCTTTGAAGCCTGTCCATTAAAGTATGAAGATTGGCTGGCTATCTTAATATAAAGCTGAGCACTGATTATATATGTGTGTGAGAATAGTAATCTAGACCAACCGATGATTGCTGGTTTAGCATGAAATATGTATATTGATGATTATTTATCTTTTCAACATGTGTGTGATCAGGTGGGTCAGCAATATGAGATAGCACTGAAAGTAGTGGTTCGTGTGAAAGTCTGAATATCTCTGGTTGTAGATTTTTTGAATACTTGAGAGGAGGGATTAAAATTCATATTATTATTATTATTATTATTACTGTTATTGATAATGATCATCGTCATCATCTCATCATTATTAGTTGTCTTTCTCAGGTTATATAAATTGTATTGATTTACTTATAAAAGATAAATGAAATAAATATTTATTCTTTTTTTTGTTTATAGTTTTAAATTATCTAACAAATTTAATTAATGTAACAAATGGCTCGTAATTTTAATTTTATGATAAATAAATATTTTAAATATTATATATACATAATAGATATATACATACTCTAGTATGATTTTAAAAAAAATATATTCCACAAAAATTCTAACAGCATGCTTTAAGGATATACTGCACCTTTAAGATTTTATTTAAAATATTTTACCGAAAGTACAATAAATGAGTTCGTTGGAGTTTCAAGTCATTGAACCTTTATTTTATTTCATTTACTTTTATATATATATAATAATTTTTATTTAGAGTTGTTAAATTTTATTTCATTTACTTTTATATATATATAATAATTTTTATTTAGAGTTGTTAAACTATTACTATGATGATCAAGTTAATATTACTATTATAACAGCAATGGTTTAAGTTAATAGGATTTAGGACATTATTATGTTAATGATGTATTTATTATTAATATCATAAAAAAAATATTATATTTATAATTAACTATTGAAATTGTATTTTTTTAATTATACTTTTTTGCCTTTTGGTAAAGAATGTTACTTATTTACATATAAAAATCAACAGATAAAAGTATAAAATTACTTTAAAATTTTTAAAACTGATTAACAATATTTAAAAGAAAAAAAAAATTAAATTTCAACTACCATCCTCACTGTAATTTTTTTAAACCTATAGACCATATATTCTTATATTGGACCGTCAATATATATATATATATATATATATATATATATATATATATATATATATATATATATATATATATATATACGACTTATCCACATATTCATTTACTAACCAGAAAATCATTTAAGCTTAATTGGTTATGTTTATTAATAATGGACTTCCATATACGTCCTTATATGTTCTCTTTAATACAAAATTTTTCAGCTTAGTATCCTTCGAACATAGTTTAGATTGTATCATATAACTTAAAATATTGTCCTGGAAAATAAATCGTTATATTTGGTAAATGACAAATGTAGCTATTACTGAAAATATTTCTAAATATGGTAGAATGTCTACATATGTATATATAATCTTTAGTACTTCCCTTTTTAAAATGTAACCAATGCAAATAATGTCTGCAATCTCCTAGGTCTATTTGATTGCTAACTAAAAAAAACAATCTTTGTTTCAACTTATGAAAATTCAATTGATTTTGGCCAATAAATTACAGTAATATCTTTTTTTTTGACAAATGGAAGTTGATAATGTTTTTGATTTTCTGATCACAATTTTTTTTTATTATGTATATGGTAGGTAGATAATTTCACTGATTTTTTCATCACAACTTTTATTTCATTTACATTATTATAAGTGTAATAGTCTTTTAGTCATAATATTTTTTTCCACCTATAGTAGGTGAAAAGTTTCTATATTTCTGGATGCAGGATCAAAGATGATTTTCTTTAATTGTACTTCTTTAAGGTTCTCTTTCCTAAGAATACTGAATTCATTTCTCAAAAAAAAAAAAAAACATTGAGTTATTTTTTGTTTTAAACAGAATCTCACTCTTTTATCATATCAATATTTTATCTTTTCAATTATATGATTTTTAATTATCTTACTATGTGTTTTACAGGTTTTCAATATGTATTTACTTTTTTAATTAACTTCAAATTTTTTATGTGTGGTTCCATGTTATTTGTAGGAATAATTATTTGTCAACATATAATAATAATAATGTGTTTAAAAATAGATAATGTAGTCATTCAATTCTCTGGATAATTTGTTTAATTGCCAATTTGTAATGGCATATTTGGATTTAAATCTCTATTTTTTTTTTATTTTGGACTTTCAGGGCTATCTTGGATTTTATTTGGAAATTTATTACTACTGCCTGGTAACTTTTGGTTTAAAACTTTAGTTTTTTTCTTTATTTTTTTAAAAAATTTGCATTAATATTTTTCATTATAAAATAATGGATTTTGACTACATCTCTTTTTTCATTATGCTAGGCTATAATTTCATGTTGAATAGTCACAATCTATATTGGAAAAAAATGAATATTTTATCTTGAAAGACTTTTTTAGAATTTCTTTATTCGTAGGTAAATTTTTTTTTAGTGATTCTTTTATTATTAAACAGCTTTATTTTCAGAATATTTTTATATAGTTTTTGCAGGATAATCTAGAATGGTTTTTTTACTTTCTACTTGCAACCATAGTAATTTTTACAGATTTGGTAAGCAATTTCTGGCTCTTTAATGGTAGACAATTGGGCAATACTATCTCTTTCTGTTATTATTAAAGCAACTAATAGCATATTCTGAATAAATAACAATAAACATCAAAATTATAATAGACCTTTTATGGGATACATAATTCTATGTCGTACATTTTCCATCAGGATTTGTCCACTACTATATTTTAACTTATACAATAATAAAAGAAGATATTTAATGACATTTTAATTATTTCTTATTTAATCTTCATTTTAGCTTTCATTATTATTTTAAATAACCACAAAATATAAATCTGATTTGTACTTGTGTTACTAAGAGTAACATTCATATGCTAAATTATATACACTTTTTGTTAATAAACAACATTTTAAGCTCTATTATAAATTCATGAAATATCAAAACATTACAGAAGCTAATTTTAAATAAGATTACATATTTTGAGCCTCATATCGATAGTGGAATTAATTGTAATACAAAGTAATGAGAACAATAATTGATCCTTAATGAAGTACTAGAAATGAAATAAAATTACAAAATTTAGGAATCATTAACTATATAGAGCATTAGTTAGAAGTATTCGGTCAGAAAAATCCAGAAAATAAAAATGTCATCATTCCTTTTAAATTCTATTTGTACAGCCATCTGTTGAGATACTTTGCTATTTTTTTCATCAAAATTTATAAATTCATATAGTTTTAGAATATTGATTTTTTTAATTTAAAAAATTTAAAAGCAGTCAATATAATCAAATAGAATCAAAGGCCAGGAGTTTTAGCACTGACATCTTCACATTGATTGACTACGATAATATTTTTGGAATAATTAAAAACACATTTTTTTGTGTAGTTTATTGATATTCATGTCTATATTTATACAACAATTGTATAATAATTATTAAAATATAAAAATATTTATTATTTCATTATTATTTTATATGTATAAATTTTATTTTTATAAATAGTAAGTAATAACTTTTAGTATAATATTAATAAGAAAAATAATGGCATTCTGAACAGCCTACCTTATAAAAATTATGGCTAATACATCATTTCTATCACTGTCTTAGAACAATTTGAGATATTTTAAAAATTACCAAACAATTTTTCTATGTTAAAACAAAATTAGATATTTGCATTTCAATACACATTTAAATTTTAAAACAAATTGTTTATTGTATAAAAATCACTCTGCTCTGTTAATCATTCAATGATAAAAGTGTCTATTATTATCATAAACACATTTTTTTCAATTTTGCAATGCAAAAAAAAATATGAATTTTTTGATTTTCTTTTCTTTACAAATGTATGTTGTGATTAAATTTAGTTTAATTTATTAAAATGTGATATAGAATAACAGACTGTTGTAAAAAAGTATATTTATGTTTAGGTGTTATAAATTGAATTTTTTTTCAAAGCATAGCTTTTCAATAAAATTCATAAATTTTTACACTTATTGAAGTAGTCTGAAAACTTCTTGCAAAGTGATGTTTTTGAATGCTGCATTGTTTATGTCTTCACTACTTATAAGTCCACAAAAATGAAATTGAAGCATTTTTTCATTTAAGAGAATAAAAAGAAATCCCACAGAAAGAGATTGAATGAATATAGCTGATATATAAGCTTGGCTATGATAAGTTTAATTAAAAATTGTTTCACACTCTTGTCATTGGGCATCCACCCATTGTCATGGAAAAACTTGCATTCCCCATTAGACCTTACTCACTGATGAAAGCTGCAAGCTAGAAAGTAGCCTGGAGATATTGGATGAGTAGGCACTAGATAGGAATTTTATGCACAAGACTTCTAGCATCTATTTATTACTCTGGCTTGCACTGAGTGGCACTACTGTATGGAGAGTTTGCTAGCATAAGAAATAATAATTATGTGATGTTTAGTGGTCTAAAACCAATCCTGCATATATATATATATATATATATATATTGTACCGGTATAAATCCACCACGCTTACTCATACACAGTACCCGAGTTCAAACCCAGTCCACGTTTAAGAATAAATTCCAAAACGCCAACAAAATTCAAACCCAAACCCCGGTATGACCAACCGATGATAACTTTATAACAGCACGGGGTTATCCCTTTACTAGCTCAACTCAGAACACAGACTAAATTACTTACAGTTTTATATATAGATCTATTATACTCTGGATATCGGTACGGTCATTAATGTAATGTATATATTTAAGTTGTCAATACAGACAGTAGGTGACTAAATAGACTTCGAGAGTAATGAGGTGGAAGACACAAAATTAGAGTAAATAAATTGTTTAATAACAAATAGAAAGCATAAAATATAGTATTCAAAAGTACGGTAAGATTTCCATAAATATTCTATTATAATTAGCTACTAGTCTTTAGTAATCATTTTACCTGGTAAACAAACTCATACCAATATTTGTGTAGTGAAATGATTGACGGGTGGCTAAGGGAATCAGAGCATGTGAGCATTGAAAATATTTATCTACGATTTTTATTAAGTTATTTTATTCGAATAGATTCGAACCGTTGCGTGTACGACTAGTTTGAGGGTGGTTTCGTATAACTATGATATCTAAGATTGATGTACTAGTGGTTGCCTAGATTGAAGAGCCCTACAGTAATCACTTGCGGTGCATCAACGGAATACCGGGCGGCTTGTACTTTGACAAGGCTTAATGCCCCCACGTAGTTCCGGGACACTACAACCAGCCAGGATCATTTCGAAACCCGGTGATCCAAGAGATAACCTGGGAAAGAATTGCTTTCTTCCCCATATGGTAGTATGGCGAGACGCTAACTTCGGCGAAGGGAAGGCATTGCCACAGTCATCGATGACGAGTGCTTGAAGCGGATTTGAAAAGGAATTATACCAAACCTGGGTAATCAATTCGTCTATTTCTACGCAACAGGCTTAAATAACTATTCCAATAAAACATGGCGGAATCAAACTGACCGCGAAAGCAATAATTAATTAAGTTTACTCTGAAACCCCTAACTCCCACAGGTCGTTCAGGCGGTAGCGATTATAACAAATTATACACTGAGAACGATTTCTCATTTCATGTAGGAAACTAAGATAATAAACTTAAAACCCTTTACATATTTAAGATTGAAGTATCGGTTACAATGGTATGACAAAACTAAAAAAAAACATAATAAAGTGATTTAATATCTGCCAACTCAATATATGAAATAATCTTTACTTTAACAACGAACTTCCTTTTAAAACAACTATAATCAATATTATAAACTAATTTAAAACAGAGTTGGGAAATATTTCTATTGGCATCGTTTGTTTATAGCATAAGTAAATAAAGGAAAAAAAATATAAATGTCTTCATTTGAATTATTATTAGTAGATACAATATTTACAAACTATTTTCTAAAGACTAGAGCAGAGGAAAAGGAGAAAAGAAAATTTACTGACAGGTTTGAAACAGTAGCGTTATAAACGAAACAAAAAAAACTTACATGTGATTCATTTGATTGACAGATTAACTTATAACATTAAGCTCGGGAGAAAGTTAAAAGTTCATGTAACACAGTTACCCTTCCTTCTTCATCCGGCTTGGCTTCTCACGATGGTATTTCTGATGAACGTAGGCGCGCATTTGAAATCTACTTGGAAGGCATAGTCAATTTGGAGATTGGAAGCTGGAAATTGTGAAGCACATAAAACATGATCAGTCAGCGGCACAAAGATTCAAATTGGTGGGACAGAGATCAGCTCCTGGCACTTAGCCCATCGACATTACGGTTTACTGGTGGACTTCTTAACAAAAGTTGGAGAGATTTCTCTAGCAACTGCTTTGCTGTTTTTGAGACGATCTACTCCCAGCCACGTCAAAAGTTAGAATGTTAGTTTTCTCTACGATGGCCACGGTTGACCTTTCTGTCTGGTTTTTGTTTTAGGCTCCGCCTACTTTTCTCTAGCCTTCAGCAATCCAGCTTGACCATACAATATCAATTATCCATTTCCATTGTTCCGTTTTCAGCTATCTTTAACTTTAATACGCAATTTTAAATTGACAAAGTAATTACAAATATAAATTCCTTATCTAATTTCGAATACAACTCAATTACTCTATACATTTGTACAATACAGATTTTAATTAAAACCACTGATCAAAGGAATGTGACTTTTGATCAGTATTTTTAAACGACTTTGTATAATTCTAAAAGGCTAAAATTTAAGCAAATACACCCGCAATGAAACTTTTAAATTAAGCTGATATAAATTCACAAACCATGCACACACGAATATTATTTCATGATTTGTGACATTTATGCACGGAATCTTTACATATTTATTTACAAAACATAAAATATATATAGCTCAATTTTTGTGACTTGAAATGGAAAAATCCCATTGCGGGCGAATAGTAGTTCGAATTACCGTACTTAAACACATGAAACTAAGATCGGTTCTTCGATCTGTCTGTTTCAATATATATATATATAATTTCAGAGATCATCAGAATATAATGTACCTAATATGTTTAAATTATAAACGTTTTTTTTCTATTTTAATAAATAATTCATATCACTTATATATTTATAGTTGAACATTTCCTAGCAAAACCTCTATCAGTAGTTTATTGTGAAGCTTCATAGTTTATTCTGAAATTTCCCTTGGAGACATGTACATGTATTTATTTTTATTAGTTTCTAAAATGTACAAGGCAAGATTAAAATGTTACATATAAGCTTTTTCACAGGATTAAAATTTTTTTTCTCAGCTTGCAGTGCCATTTAATAAAAATTTCTTCATTAGTACTTGCTGGTTCATCACTATATGTTCTCAGTTGCATTGTGAGTTAAAACTTCCTTAGAATAGTACTTCAAATTAAAAAAATATGAGATCCAAAGTATATTTCAGATAGTTAGTACCTTTCTCAATTTTGAAGCCATTAAACATTGTAGATGTTACTAGTGTCCAGTTTCAAAAAGTGGGTTGCATTGGTTCTGAGACCTAAGGGTTAAGAGAGTTTCTAAAAAATTTTATACTCCTATACATTCTGACTGACTTCTTTGTTTTCCATAACATTAGTTAAATTTTTATTTTTCAAATTTTTAGGTTACATTTAAATAAAAGAAAATATTTTATAGACAATAAATATCTTCTTAAAGATATCAACAAAAATAAATATCTTCTTAATCAGAGTTTTATCTTACAGTACAAACTACAATTAATCTATCTAATTATGATTTAATGCAATTATAAATTAAAATAAATCTTAATATTCATAATATCTTTATTTTTTTCATTTAAACCAAAATGTAGACCTTAATTAAACGTTACAATTAAGATCTATTTTTCTTAAATCTACCAACATAAATTCCATCATATATATATATTTAATTCTTAATCTTTTATTTTTTAACTGCTTTATTTTATTCTATACTATAAAATATAATTATTAGTTTTTTAAAACATTTAAATTCTTTATATTTTACTAATAAGTTTTTGCATTATTAGTTTTAAATATGTACTACAAAATATAGTTTTTATAACCTCTTTAATAAAGAATTACATTGCTATTTTTTTTATCCCACATTACATGGATGATTAACAAGCTTCCCCTTATGCACATAAGACCATATGGCTAACCATGAAATAGATATGGCATTATCTATTTCATTACATATAGTGTATTATTTTGCATTGATTCTACACTGCTGGTATATATATTTTGTTTAAAAAAAGAAAAAAATATCATGCAAAGATAAATATTATGCATTCATTTTTATTAAATTTAGGGTTATACTAACACTAATGTAGCCTAGATTAATTTTATCTATAGATACTTTTGATTGGGTATGCGTTGTGCATGCATATGTATGTAAGATAGGGATCGTGTGTGCATGTATACCACATAATTGGATCAATCTCTTCATAATTCATAAAGATTTTAAAAATTATAAATGCAATAACCCTCTTTTTGTCGTTTCTTGATTTTCTACAGTTTCTATAAAAATAAGTTATTATAAAAATAATTTATTTTTAATATATAAAATATTATTCATCTCTCCAAAATATAATTTACTTTTTCTCTTTATAAAGAAATGTTTAAAAAAATGTGTAGGAAAAAATGTTATAAAGTAATACTTTTATTTTATAACTTCTTACTTCTATTAAGTTGCATCACTTTATTAATGGTTTAATGACATCTAACACTGAATGTAAATAAAAGAAGACCCATAAGGAACTAATTCTTATTATATAATGAAATAAGTTATTATCCAAAGTTTCTAAAAGGAAAATACACCTACACTAATAAAAGAATAGTTAGATAAAGAACTTCATTATAATTGTTTAAAGAGGAAAAGTGCAAGAAAATGTGTTTTTCACTGTCTTCATTTAAAGAAGGGGTGAAATATGTTAGTACTGCCAAGTAAATATAAAATTTTCAAATCAGTGATATACTACACTACAATAAAATAAAAAAAAATAATATAAAGTAAAAAAAGAAAAATACATTATATTCATTTAATTAAAATGACAAATTAGTAAAAATATATTTAAAATACTTTTTTATTGAATATTTAACAAATTCTTTAACGTTAACTATAGTAATAAATGTATGAATATAAACTTAGTGGAATAAATATTTCAGTGATAGTTGTCTACATTAAAATCTATGTCAAAAGACATTTATTAACAAATGCTAAAAAAAATAAAATATTTTAACATTAAGGAAAAGTTTTTTTTTTTTAAACATATTTTTGTATCAAACAATTGTACTATTTGCTTTGGTTTTATATATATATATATATATATATATATATATATATATATATATATATATATATATATATATATATATATATATATATATATATATATATATATATATATATATATATATATATGATGAGAAATTTCTTCAACAAAATAATAGTATTTTATATAATAGATTGCTCAATATGAGGTATCCTAAGACATTGTTGGATAATGCAGTAAGGAGATCTTCTTTAATTGATAGAAAGAAACTTCTTTTATCTGAAAAGAGTAAAAAACAATTAGATGTTCCACCATTGGTTCTTACTTTTAATAGAGATTTACCGAATATTAACCGGATATTGGCAAAACATTTTAACATATTACAGTCCACAGATTATTTAAAATCTATTTTTTCTGATCCACCTAAGGCTGTATATCGAAAACATAGATCACTTAGAGATATACTTGTCAAAACAAATTTTATTAGTAGTTCTGTACAGGAAAAAGGATGTTCTCCATGTAAAGATAAAAGATGTTTTACATGTAAACATATTGTTGTGACAAAAGTGGTCTTTAGTACCAAGAATTGTAATTTCAAATGGTATATTCCTAATTATGTTACATGTAAAAGTGTTAATTTGATATATTTGATAGAGTGTAGTAGATGTTTAAACCAGTATATAGGTGAGTCAGCAAATAGTTTACATGTCAGAATGACTAATCATAGATTTGACATTTTGCATAAGAATAAAGATAGACCGGTTTCAAAACATTTTAACTTACCGAATCATTCAATTGATGATTTAAAAGTAGTGATTCTTCAGGAAGGTTTTTCTTCTACAAGGGAGAGGAAACAAAAGGAGAGTTTTTTTATTTTTAAATTCAAGACCTTAGAACCGCATGGATTGAATTTGAACACTGGAACTATTACATCTCTGGGTTACCTGGTCTCCTAAATGATTTCTATATGTGTGTTTTTTATGTGAAAATTTTCTTATATGAGGTTTTTTTATGTAAAGATTGGTTACATGGATGTTTAATATCTGTGATTAATTGGTTTATAGATAAATAATTAGTTATAAATTATTCTACTTTGCACTAACTATAATTTTTAAAATGTATAAGTATTTTAGTTTTTAATGAATATTAATGTGAGCACAGCTATTTTTTGTGTGTGAGCATAGTTTAATTTTTCTATGTATGCACATATGTATAATATTTTAATTTTTAATTTTGGATTTTTTATTTTTATTTTTATATTTATTTTAATTTAAATAGAATTTAAGCTTGATTAGGAGGGAATGTAGTTTTGTTTTTTGTTTGAATTTTGTCATTGATTGGGTAGATATTCTGTGTTAGATTTTGTGACCAATCACGGGGGTTTTGTTAAATTTTTAATCTTTTGCCAAATCTGTAATTTTTGATTATCGCCATTTTACTGTGTATTTTTTTCTTTCTGATGAAAACCAGTCCTCTGGTTGAAATATTATATTATTTATTGGATTTATAAGTCTTTATTTTTTTGTTTTTATATATATATATATATACATAAGCAAATAGTATATATATATATATATATATATATATATATATATATATATATATATATATATATATATACTATTTGCTTTGTGGTTGTGATTACAAGTACATCTGACAATAAGAGTTTCAAAGTGTAAAAGTAATATTATTATGATTGATAATTTTTATATATTTCTTTTTATAACTATATCAGATTAATTATCATGATATGTAAATCTGTAATTAGGCCAAATCACTATATCACAGGCATGTGTAAATTATAGACTTTACTAATTTTATCTATTCTTGCCAAAGAAAAGCTAAAGTAAGTTTTTACAAATATTTATTGTGTTTATTGGCATGGGTTTGTTATTTATCGTGTGTATAATGTTGTTGTGTAAACTCTATCTTTGGAAATTTTAACTATGAGATTAATTTCACCATTTATATTTTTTTACTGAAAAATTTAATTGATTTCTTCTTAAAGAACTCTGCTTGCAAAGTGATCTAAGCAGGGCCATTGGTTGTAATTTTGATTGTAATACAAATATTTTCTAAAATTTCAAGGTTTAAATACTATCATTATTTAGATATATATTTAACTTGTAGCTTATTAACCAAGCAGTTTGTTTGTAGCATATTCCAGTTGAATAAATCAAGAATAAATTATTAATTATAGAAAGTTTAGGATTATTATTTATACATTTTACTTGATTCTGCCTGGGTAAAATAATCATTACAATTAATATTTTGCCAGTGAAAGTTAAACAATCTTCTCATTAAATATCTTTGATATCATATATTAGAAAAAGAGAAGCATTGAAATTTGTCATTAAATTTGGGAAACTTAATTGTCACTTGATACTAGAGAAATTTTCATTATAACATCATGATTAGCCATCTTTTTTCAATATCATTTATCACAATTATAACATCAGTGACTATATTTTTGTCATTCAGTACTCCTAGAAAACTTAAAAAATTAACTTGATAATCAATTATTAATTTAGATTGTTCTTATGACAAGGATTATACATATTGACATTTATATCAATAATATCAATTTTTGAAGTATAATATCTTATCAAAAATCATGCCAATATTTCTGAGGCTGGTATGTTTCTAATAATGGTTGTATCATGATGACTATTCAACTGCATTATATATATATATATATATATATATATATATATATATATATATATATATATATATATATATATATATATATATATATATATATATATATATATATATATATATATATATTGTGCCCTTTTGTATGGGTCACCATCTAATTTTTGTGCTAATCTATTAAAAATTTTAAATTTAAGATATATTTGAATATGTGATGTTGATTTTGCTTATGGTAATATTTCAAAAGATTTAATGAAAGCAATCTATGAGTATTTGATATGTAAAATTGTGCTGATATTGAGAGAGACATTTTAAGTGATGATAATTATAATATATAGTTGGAAAAATGGCCATAATCAATACTGCATGAATATATTTAATAAATAGGTATTTAAAGCTAAAAGTATTTAAAAGACAAGTTAAAATTAAATGCATATGTTTGTTGTTGATAAAAGAATATTATAAGAGAATATAAATGTTTTAATTTTATAAGTACATAAATAGAAGATTAATATTTGATTTTAATAATATCGAATTATTGATTTAAAATCTATTATAATATCTTATTTATTTTAAAATATTTATTTTAAAAAATGCAATTGTTAGTTTATTTTTGGACGACGATAAGCGTTTCTTGTGTTATAAAAAAAAAACAGATGTTAGTTAAAACACACACATGCATGGAAGTTGTCTAATAAAGTTGCATAAATATTTTAAAAATCATGTTGTAAAATTTATAAATAATACGTGAGTTATCACGAGATAAAATAAAGATAAATCAATGTAAAATATTAAATCTGATTTTAAAATATTGTTTTAAAAATATAACGTATAAAATACTTAGTTTATGTTAAATAATTTTATAAAAGTTAAAAAATTAAAATCAAGTAAGATTATATTTTAAAATATTTGATAGATTTAAATAAACGATAAGAATTATTTAAAAAATGTAATAATGTAATAAATATTAAATAAGTCATTATTTATTTTTAACTTTGTGTTGTTGGTAAATATGTAAATAAGCCAGCAAAGTTGATTGTTTAATCTACCAATCAAATGAGAAGTTTCTTCCGGTATAAAAGCTCAGTTCAATTGTTAGGGGAGGACTCTGTGATTGAATTTTCAAGTTAATTGTGCTATTAGAAAAATAGCTAAGTAAATTTATAGACGCTCTAAAATCATTTTTAAAAAATTACAAGAGTGTCGTTATAAATAATCTCTAAAAGTTTTAAAATGATAGATATGCAGTGTTAATTTAATTTTTCCCAATCAACCGTCTCTAAATTGAAGCTCAATTTGCAAGCAAATGGTCATGGAAACATCATATATAGTGAAAATATATCGGAAGCTTTACCCTAGAAATATGACAAACGCTGGATTAGTTCAGAAAATTACGAGATGGAGAAAAGTAGTATTTTGGACAGTATATAATTTTAAAAGCTAATTAATAGTGAATATTAGAAAATAGATATTTTAGAGAATAAAATACTTCTTATGAAGAAAGTATTTTTGCAAGCTATAAATTTTAAAAAAATATATCTTAAATAAAGATATTAAAAATGAAAGTAGTTTTATAAATACTTGCCTTGTTAAGTCTTTATGTTTAAAAGACTGAATGTTGATGATTTTAAAGGCAAATCAATTGAAATATAATTAGCTAAAAATCTTAATATAATAAAATTATTATATTGAAATAATTTAAACGCAGGTCGTTTATAAATAAAGTAGCTTATTCTTACCTAGATATGTTGATAAGAAATGCGCAAGTGATACGTGGACGTTCCAGTTAATTTAAAATAATTAAATGATAATTTTTCAGAAATTATAGACTAATTCAAGAATAATAACTTTTAAATAATATTTTTTAAGAACTGCATCCGGATCAGATAAACTATTTTAATTTTATTAACTTTTGTTTTGGTTTTTTAAAAAAGAACATTTTCGTTTTCATAAACTTTTAAAAAAACACGTGATGGACCGGAAACAGGAAATGGTGTGCTAGTGAATATGTGCCTAGGATTTTAAAAAAACTTTATGGTGGAAAAGAAAACATCGCTGGAGTCATGTAATATAAATTCTATTTTATTTATCTAATATAAAAGTTAAATATTATTAATCTATTAAAAATAAGATAGGTACATTTCTTTAAATAATAATTAAAGTAATATAATAATTAATTGCATAAGTTTATCGTATAATTAATATAAAACGTAATATGTTAAAGAATGATAGTAAGTGTAAATGTGAATTATTTTATGAAGCTGTAATTCCGAAGAATATTGGAAGATGGACTGTACATTAGGACATTATTGATGGTAAAAAAAATTGTATAATAATAATAATTTTAATGTATTTAATATGTTTTCTTTAGATCAACCGAATGATATGTTATTTTGAATGAATGTATGATTATTTTAAAAATACACACACATTATATTGGCAGTGACAGTTTTATTTGAATATGCATAATTTGAATTTATGATATAAATATGATACAACATTACATAAAAAGCTTAGAAATAATTATATGATTCTTTCGTAAATGAATTTTTATTTTTTATTTTTTTATTATTATTATGTTGGAGTATTAAAATTATATTTATTATTCATATGGGTAATTATTTTATTTAAAAGTTAGGAAGAGATTTCAAAGTTTATATTTTATTATATTTTATTGGATAAATTAAGTTAAGTTTTATGTAGAAGTTTATGTTTGAGTTAAAGGTTTACTGAATATGATGAAGTATAAATAGTTTTGAATAATTAGTATTTATGTAAAGTAGATGATTGTTTTTCCGGAAAGTTTAAATAAGTTTTAAAGGATGTTTTGTAGATAGAAATTTATTAGGAAGGAGTAGTATAACACATGGATTAAAGTAATAATTTCACACAGAAAAGAATCATAAAATTTATCTAATATAGTGCTTTATGAATTTGAAATTGATGAATAATTTAAATATTATTATTTTAACAGTACATATATGTAATGCATATTTAAAACATATAGCATGAATTGTATTAAGTGAAATATAAAATTATAATCAATTATTTGTTATTACATTACAAGGATACATTAGTTTCTATATTATACTATTAAAGTAATGCTGATAATAAAGTAAACACATATTAGTACATTATAAAATGAATAATAGCAATACTTAAGTGATGTAGCAATTTGATTAATAAAGTTTAATTGTTTACATATGCTACATAAAGATTATTTACATAAGTTTTTCTATGTAATAATTGAAGTTCATTGATATTTATTTAAAGTCTGAGTTTTAAAAACATACTTCAATGTTATTAGTATATCATTTTAAAAGAATGTATAGATTATTTAGTAGGAGTATGAGCTAATAACAGTGTAAACATCTTGTATTATTATTTTCTTATTTTTATTTTTCTTTTGTTTTTCATAATTTTGAACTGTAAATATTGTAAATAAATTCTTAATCAAAGTTAATGTAAATAAATTTGTTTAATTTGTTTTAAAAGTGTGTCGAGTTCATTATTTTGCACCATAGCATTTGACAGCAGATAATTTGAAGAAACATAATATTTGCACAATGTGAATTTATTAATATTATTTTAGAAATAAATACAATATTTTCCTGATTATCATTTATGAGAATTGATTAACATTATTACATCATATTACAATGGTCATAGAGTAATTATCATGCATAATATAAGAGTACAATATTATTTATTGCCACAGATTATTGAATTATAAGATTTTGATCTATTCCAAAATTAAGATACTATATGAAGATAAAAGATATACACATGATTATTTATTTATTTAATGATTGATGATATAACAAAAATAAATAAGATTAAGTTATACCCTAAGATTAGTATTGAGTATTATTATTATTAGAATAAGTTAGGTGTATTTAGGTTTGATATAAAATCCCATATCATACTTATTTACATGAGTTATCATTACTTTAAGATAATTAGAAGAACCTGAGATTATTTAATTATTTAATTATATTTTAAAAATTAAAAGTTAAGATTTATTTATTTTATTACATTTAAAGATAGTTTATTTTATTTAAAAGTCATAAGAATGCTGTAGAGGTAGTAGTAAGTCAATAAGGAGGTGACAGTATTCTTATGCCATTGAGACAATGTCTTAGAAGATACTGACTCAATGTAAATCTACTTATTACTTTGTAACTTTACTTCATAATCTCATGATTTAAATTAAATATTTATTTAATTAGTACATACTATAGAATTATATTGATTTTAATAATTAATAATAAATTTAACCTAGAATATGATAGTATGAAAGTAAATTAAAGGTAGATATGCAAATTTTAATTAAGCATTATGATTTAATTGAGCTAGTCGTATTTCAAATTATATTATACATCGAGAAGTAAGGGTACAATATATATATATATGTTGTAAAGGATAGAAAGATCCACCCTTTCTATCTTTAGTATCATTATTGTTTAAAAAAGGGAAAAGGAGTTCACCCTTGATTTAGCTTTGATATGGGAGTTTGTATATAGATTATTGTTATTGTTAATTGTTGTTATTGTTATTTAGTTTATTGTTTTTTTTTTTTTTGTTATATGCATTTATTTATGATTGTGGGACTTGAAAATGGCAGTCGTAATATTATGATGATTATATGTGTGTGATGTACAATTTATGACAATATTGGTTTATATTAAAATATTTGCCTTTATTAATATTAGTAATTAAAATAGTGGCATATAAAATTACTAGATGTGTTTACATTGTATTTTGTTTTGTTTTTAAAATTACTTGTGATGTGATCTTTTTATTTATTACTTATTTGTTGGTGTATTTTTTTTATAGTAAGGCATATTTTTATATATAATTTTATTTTGATATCAACAATTGTTATAATAAAAATATTGAATAAGCGTGCGTGAAAGATTGAGGTAAACAGCAAAAAAAGAATACTATAGCAACAAAGATTGATAATCGCCATTAAAGAAAAGAAAGTATAAACTTTGTTGTTGTCTTCTCTCCACTATCTTCTTTGCAGAAATACAACATTTATTGGTTTTGAAACAACATTAAAATGGCAGGCTGAAAGAATAATTTTATGATTTAGGATTCAAGTCTTTTCGTCATGTCCTATTCCATTATAGTATCTATTTAAAATTACTCAAATTATTGAGAAGCAAGTATTTGGAAGTAGATAACCAATGGAGTTATACAGTGATCCAAAATAAACATAAGCTAAATCCTCAAATCATCCATCATTTTAATTGATCAGTCATAATGTAACCCATATAATAATAAAAAAAGAAAATTGCTACTAGTTAATTGTCTATAAAACTAAAGGCTCATAAATTTATGCATCTGTCAATTTAAACTACTTTGCGTGTTATCTTAACCCATATCGGAATAGATAAAACACATCGAACAGTTACTAAACTTTGGAATGAAGAAATGGTAAAGAAGATTAAATGGTAAGTAAATTTGATCATTTTTTTAAATTTTCTTTTATGATGCTCATTTTAAAGTTAAATCCTTATATGTATGTCAACTAGTTTGAAATTTAATCAGTTATGATTTTTAAAAAAAATGTTAAATTTCATGGAGTATTAAAATTTTCTATTTATTGTAATTCATATGCAACATATATATATAGTCATACATAATATAAGTAACTCGTTACTAAATTTTGAATTTATTCATATCAATAATAAAAATGTTAGAAAGCACTTATCATTAAGTTTTTTTTTCTTCTGTTGTCTTTTAATTATTAAATCTTATATATGTACGTTAAATAAATAAACCGATTTTAACCCTCAACATATTAACAAACAAACATATATATAAGACATTATTTATCATTAAGATACCTATTGTTTAATTTAAACACATTATATAAGCATGTTATACAGCTGTGTACAGAATTTAGGCTGGAAATTACAATGATTGTCATTTGTTTGCGTGGGAATCATTTATAAATATAGGCATAATGTATTATATTGTTTACAAATTTATTATCTTTTAATTGTTTTCTTCAGAATTTAATCCATAATCTCATCATTAGATACGTTTCAAAAGGCGTCTGTGTTGTAGATGCACCTTTCCTCACATATGAGATAGTAGTTGTTCTATATATTTTTTTTTATCTGTAAAGGTTTCATACACTAGGGGATATATAGTCCATGATAAATATTTATTGAAATGTCAGAAGTAATAAAGTTATAAAGGAAGATATTGAATTTTTGGCCATGATAGAAGCCCTATTGTAAATAATAAATACAAAGAATTTGTACTTGTAATACAAAAGAGAAGTATAGTTTGAAGTCAAAAATGAACAGATGAAATCCAATACAGTGGAAAAAGTAGTCTTGTTTTTTTTTTTTTTTCGTTAAAAGATCTAACCTTGAGAAACATATCAATGATTCTAAATTATTAATTTAAAAAGTTATTATGATTTTATAATTTTTTCTTTATTACATTTTTGTGTGTTAAATAATAAATGATTCTTATGCAGACACACGCATCATTTCATACCTATTGCTATTAAATAGTGTTAATTTAAATTATATTGAATTAAAATGGAAACTTGAAAGGTAAATGAAAAATTGTAGATGTTTACTTATAATTGTTGCTATTTTAAACGAAAGTCAAACCACAGTTAAAATAAAGCATATACCATTTGTTAAAATGAAATGACTTTGTGATTTATTTGAAATTTATTGATATCTTTTATTTTTTTCTTTTCAGTACAGAGGTCAGTAGGTAATGCTCGAGTCTTATAATCACTTGAATAATAATTTTGTATTTTGTTAATATTCAATTTCATCATCCTTTATTTAAGCCATCATTAATTGGAATATTGTTTTGCATATAATCTTTGTCTCTAAATATTGGTTGGATTCAATAAAATTCCCTTTGTTTCCACATTTATTCTGTAAAGAATTTGTCAAATTATCACCATACTTAAAATATAATGATTTATATTTCTAAATTAAATTCTGATAATTTTTATTATTCAAACTAGTAAATTGTTTATTATTATCAATAGTACTAATCATAAGTAAGCATATATGAAGATTTCATTATCTAAACCTAAAATTAAAATGTTAATTTGAAATACACCTGGGTCTCATTTTATGTGGATTATTTTAATGCGATTTTGAAGTTATGTGATTCATGTTTCTTCTTAATATTTTTCATATTTCACTATACTTATTAGATATCAAGAAATTAAAATTATTAATAACTTATTTTGATTTGAACTACTTTTTTTCTCAAAAATATAACATTATATTAGCAGCTAATGTGAATATGGCCTGAAGCTGTATTTAGAATAAATAACCTACTTATACTAATGAGTAAATAATAATAATAGATTTATACTTACATATAAAAATATCGCAATAAATATTCAAAAATTTTAAACTTTTAAAATGTATTTTGTTAGGTATAACAGAAATAAATAATGTAGATTTTTAAAATAAATAATGAAGATTTTATTGATTGTATAAACTGAAAATATTTCTAATGATAATGTATAATCTTTTTGTTTTGATTTCATCTCATTTTTTAATATAGAAACAAAATGTGAACATTTAAAATTTATTTCAGTAGTAAAAATCAGTTGTCAACAGAAAACCATTAACACAGCACAAGACTGAAATTGGCACTAGTTGTGTAAATGGAATAGAGCAGAATATGGGAAAACTTAAGAGTGGGGAATAGAAAATAAAGTGGCTAGCAAGTTTCTCTGGTAATAATTGCTGAGAGATTCTTGACTTCATTCAAGGAGAAGCTACATTACATCACATTGATGAATCTCATTTCTTACCAGTTTACAAACAAACCGCATAATGATTAAAATACATATGAAAAAATGTCAAATTAAATACTGTAGTTGAAAAAAAAAGAAGTAAAAAAAGTTTGTCTTGTACCAATTTTTTCCAAATATGTACCAATTTTTTCCAAATATTTGATATTTTTTATTAGTCATACTTTACTTGTTAATTTTTTTTAATGCAAATTTTAAAGTAATTTTTCCTTGTTACTTAGCTTTTATGCAAATTCTGAAAATTACAGACACTATCCCCCATTTTTCAAGGTAAATTAAGTCTATTTTTGTATGATTGTTTTCAATGCAGGTTTTCTGTGGAATCTATCTACTGCATAAAATGAGACCCAGGTGTATATTATATTACCTCATTATTCCAATATATATATATATATGAAAACATTAAGCTTTTTTTACCTCATTATTCCAATATATATATATATATGAAAACATTAAGCTTTTTTTAATTCATTCTTGTTTTCAGATCTCTGAAAGATATTTATAGATATTTAATTGTGGATCTTTTATTTACTTGTAAGTTTTATGTATGACATTTTGAATTTATAATCTTTTTAAGTAGAAACCTTTTTTAATTTTATACTACGTTGCTGTTGGTAATGAAGCATTTTATGGCTTAATTATTACATTAGGACATTTTAAAGATGTTCCATATAATATTGTTTTTATGTCTTACAAAAAAGCCTTTTGGATAATTTTCAAGAGTTATTTTTAGTACATAAATTTATTTAAAAAATGGTTTTCTAGCTATATGTGATTTTTTTAAAATAAAATCTAATGAATTTATGGTCACATATTTATACTGTTTTTTTTTTAACACAATATCAATTATAAAGTGTTATCTATATGTGATTTTAGAAATGAATCCATCTTTTATTATATATTTTACATTTTAGTTTGAATACTATTTGTACATTATTATAATTAACCAGTCAACATCTAGACAAACCCAATATAGATAACAATCAACAATCTTAAACTGTTATCAAATCAACTTTTCTTTTAACAATAAAGTGGAATCCTTTATTGTCATTAGGAGGTTGCTTTGACAATAGTTTGAGATTGTTGATTATTATCTATATTTGGATTGTCTAAGTATTGACTGGATTTTAATGGTTATTTATAAACAAATCTAGCCTTAAACATTACCACATTTATTATTATAAATATAAGAATTATTAATTTATATATATTTCAACAATCCTTGCTACACATACATCTAATGCTTTTTCATGCGTGAATAAATCATGAATAATATATTACACATATACATATATGCCAAATAATATAAATATATTTGTTAATGTTTTGAGTTAATTGCTTTTTAAAATAGATACTGTATGGCTTTATTTAAATTTTAATCTTCGCCAGAGTTATGAAATTTTCCTTGAAGAGTGAATGCTATGTTTATATTAATCCCTTTTTTCTTTAATTATTATCAAAAAAAGTAAAGAATATAATCACCTGAAATACATATATCACATATTACATATAGAATATTTTTATTAAAATATAGCATATTTTTATTAAAATATAAAAAAATACTCCTAAGCTGTATAAAAATCTTATTTTTTTCTGTAGTAATTTTTAAAAGGAAAAAAAATGGACAAGCAGATTTAATGTCTATGCAATATTATGCGGGCCACTTAATATAACACAATATAGTTAACAGTATATAATATAATTTCTGTGAAACAAATGCAAAAAAAAATTCAAATTTTAACAGCTAAAAATCGAAACATTTATAATTGTATATTAAAACTTTTTATTTAAAAAATGGTTATATTATTTAATTTAGAATATATTTCCCATTATAAAGAGATTGAATTGCTGAATAGTCAGTTTATTAAAGTTTACTCATTATTTATTCTGAACTTTATATAAGTCATACAGTGACACAGTGTGCAGTTTGTGTAATACCCACAGGCATCACGATTTTAAAGGGCCAAAAAATCCAGGTGAGAAGTAAATACTTAAAAAAATATTACTCATTAATTATATAAAAATAAGTTTTTTTTTTTTTAAAATAATGTTACTTATATAGATTTGGCTTAAACAAATTGTTCTTAAGTATTTATTTGTTATTATTTCTTATAATCTAATTTTAGTTTAACAAGTTCTTTAGCATAAACAAAAGCAACTTGAACTTGAATGAGTTTACTCTTTACAGATTGATTCATGTCTGAATCTTACTCAAACTTGTATTTGTTCTAAATATATTTATAGTTAGTTTAAATCTGTGCCAAAATATTTAATATGTTTGTTTTCATAAATCTGCAATTTCATCTGTTGCAATTTGCAAATGATTTTCTTGCCAATTATCATAAATTACTTTTTTTTTCCAAATTATTTTGATGGTTTTTGTATCTTTATTGCATGTTTATTATTTTATATATATAAATTGTAATTTCTAATTTGTGTCCAAAAAGTTATAATTAATATATTTTGTATTTCATTTTTATTCATTGATATCTTCTGATAAAGTGATTTTTTATTAAAAGAAAAAATATAGGAACAATAGTTCAAGTTTTACAAACAGGCACCAGACAGTATTGGAATTTACCTGCTCTATGTCAAATATAAATGAAGATGTCTGATGTTCTGTGCTAAATATCTATCTCAAAATGTAAATAGAAAAACAATGTTTCTGAAATGGCCATTTTCACAATAGTTTTCGAAATAAGCATACAGGAAACTTAAACTTTTATTATGAAATATTTATCACATAGTAACAAACATTCAAAACAAAGTAAGTAAATAATAAATTAAAATGTTTTTATTTATTTAATTAATTTCTTAACTGAACCTCTTTATGTATTAATACAGATACATTACTTTTCTAAACATATATCTTTTTAACATTATTTTGAATATAACCATATATTCAATTTTTATTACAGTGCTGTATTTGAATTTCTGTCATTTGCCAATTCAAAATTTCTTTATAATCAAGAAAATAATAATGAATTCAAATTTGTTAGTCAGATAAAAAAAATATATGTAGGTTATACTATTACAGATTTGTCAATGACTTTATGTCTTTCTTAAAATTTTTTGAATTCTAATTCATCTTTCATCTCAGGTTTTCAGATTAATATTTTACTTACATTTAATTTATCCTATTATTTTTTTTTTTTGATATCTTGCTTTCTATATTGTTTTTTTCATTTACATATTATTTTTATTTGGAAGGTGGATATTGTTCTTTATATTTACTATATTGCTTGTATGATAAACTTCTAGCACTAATTTTACAATGATATATATTATTATTCCCTATATATTTTTGTATATATATTTTTCATATTCTAATTTTATTTCTTCATAAATTTTTTATACATTATACATTTTTTAATTTCAATTTTTTTCCATAGCTTGAAAATATTTTTTTTAGGTTTTAGATTTATTTAATAAAAATTTAACTATTTTCATTAATGATTTATTTATAATATGTTTCATAATTATTTCTTTACACTAATGTATTTCCTTCACTTAATTTAATGTCATTATTGCTGATATTATACTTGGTTTTAAGTATAAAATAAATATTCATATAATTTTTATTAAATATTATGTTAAACTTTCACTTTATAAACATTGAAAACTGTTTTTTCTTAATAATAAAATAACTAGAATTTATTTCAATATATATATATATATATATATATATATATATATATATATATATATATATATATATATATATAAAATGGTATAATGATATTAAAATGATTAACTCATCAAATAGTCTATAATGTTGGATGCCAAATCTTTAGTGATATAATGAGAAGTTTGGGATTATTAGACCCCACAAATTGGGAAAACAATTTTTGTAATGGTATAAAGTCTATAGACACATTTGGAATAACAAATTTTAATAGTAGGAATCATCTATAAACTAGTGAATAAATAAATATAAATTATGAAAATACAAATACTGTTCAGTGTCAATTTATATCAAGTTAAACAAAAATAAGTATATGAGTTTAACTAATTAATGTTTAATAAGACATTTGCTTAACATTTAATAATTATTTATTTATTATAATCAATAAAATGTAACTGAAAATATATTAAAATATTACCATAGCTTATTAAAATATATACATATTTATTTAATATTTTGGCTAGTTGAGTATTTAATATGAAAACAAAATATGTAGAGAATTTTTAAGTTGTTTTTAAATTATAATGTGATCAAAAAATTGAATAATCATGAGTTTCAGTTTTAATTATTAAAAATTAAAAAGTTGTTGACATAAGAAACTTAATAAACAATAAATAAAATATATAAGTTAATAAATGAATAAAATAATCTTTATTTTAGAAAATGATTATGAATTATTTATCAATAATATAATCACATAAAGTGTATACATTTATTAATTATGTATTGAGAAGATGTTGCAAAGAATGATAGACAATAATCCAGGAAAAATAGTATATTTGCATAAGTACTTATAAATAAATCCTTAAAGTATATTAAAAAAATTAACTATGTCTGTTTAGTTTGTTTTCTGATTATCAATTTATGTACCAAATTATACTTTTATAAAGTATAATAATTCATAAATACTTATATTAAAATCTATTACTTTTCATATATATATATATAAATAAATATATATATATATATATATATATATATATATATATATATATAATAAAAACAAAAAAAACACTATAATTTTATATAAAATCAAAATTAGTGTTAAGAAAAATACAATATTTAAATTTTTTTGGTTAGTTATATTTCATGTAATATAGAGAAATACTTACATTCTACAGTAAATAAATATATAATAAAAATATATGATCTGGTTAACATTTCCAAGAATCATCAGATATTCCTTAATTAAAATTCCATTAAAAAGCCTATTTATTTACACATATGAACAGAATAATGTTTGCAAAAACATTATAAAATTAAACTTTATAAGTTCTAAGACCTCTAATTAATATCCTTATTTTTCATAGTATAAAGGTATATTACATAAGTATTGTATTTGAAGTTCAATTATATTCTTATCACATCATTCAAATTAGAATTTTTATCCACTTGATTAAAGTGTACATTTGAAATAAAATATTTTGTGGTATAACATTGAGACATTAATATTTCCATTTTTATAAAAATAATACTCTTTAATCATTTGCTATTTCAGAATAACATTGTTGTAGCTTAGCAAATTTAAGTCATAATGAATTCTAAGTTGTACCTTTAGTTATTTTATTGCCAATATAATTGTAGCACCAAGAGTATTTTGTAAATTCCTATATTCCTATGGCATTAGAAATGCATTACACATTGAGATGATTTTATTTCAAAATGTTAATAGATCTCTCACAAGACAGAAATCTTTTAGAACAAACATATTTTCTTTACTAGTCATTCATTTTTTATAATAAAATGTAACTTCTAATTTTCTATACAACAAATTAACTTTGCTTATTGAAAGGCAGATTAAAACAGAGTTTCAATCTAAAATCAGGAGCATATTATACCTATTTCCTTATAATGAAATATTTAAGACATTGTCCTAGATATTATTTCTTTATTATCAGTTAAATGTTATTCAATAAAAAAAGTTATTGAAACACAATAATGTTTGTCAAGAAAATGTTTCTTAATTTTGGAATAAATAGTGTTTTTAAAAATAAAAAAAAAACATTAAAATAAAGCCAAAAATTAGGGTATATCCTTAAAACCTTAATAAAATAATATATTACAACAATCCGGAGCAGGTAGACTTACGTAAACTGCACTACGGGCGCCATCTAGGCATTTGAACCTAGAAAAATTTATAAAGTAGGCAGATACGTAAGTAAAAAAAAAAATTTTTTTTTTTTTTTTTTTTTTTAAATTTTGATTCCGGTCGTTAGCCCATGTCACTAGCTCAGTGAGTAGCAGAGATAATAAAATATAAATTTTATATCTTAAATATAAGAGAATAAAAGCCACTGCCAGAAATTAACACATAAAAAATATTTATTTACGCACATATAAAATCATTCTAAATTCGAGGAATAGGTTTAACATTTTTTTTTTAGATTTTTAGATTACTCTTTAATTGTACATTTACATAAATTTCAATGAGTTTAATATTTTATTTAGATGGTCAAGTATGAATAGACTACATAGATTTGCATCTGAAAATAAAACATTCTATCCCTATTTAACCTTAGGCTAAAATTCGCAGTCAAACTGGCATCAATCCATCTGATACATTTATGTATTCAATGTAGCATGAAAATACAACAGCACAAATATACTATACTGTCCGGAATGGACATCTGAACAGTATAGTTAGAGAAAACATTGACTCTTGTCCAGTACAGGAATATAACGTCTGTATAGCAAGAAGAACAATAAAATAAAAACTCTATAGGAAGGGACCGTGATCCTTTTTGCCAACTTACAATCCCATCCATAGGCAAAGGGTTGGTGCGGTGTATACAGCGATTCTGCACGTAGCGAAACTCATACTACATCTACTAATTACACAAATATATCCAATCCATTGACCCAATTCAACAACGACACAAATAACCTAAGATTACCCTCCCCTAATATAACTTTACAAATCGCTATAGCCATTCACGCCCAACTTAAATTTAACATTTAAATATGTTCGCACTAATGAATTTTGTAAAATTTGTTTTAAAATGTTGAGTACAGATCAGCTGCACAGATTCACGGTCAAAAACATTCCAAATTAAACACAACTGATCAAAATACAAAGTCATCGATAAACGTCACTTGCATAGGGAATATACAAATCCCATTAGCATTCACCGTAAGATGCTTGCAGTGATATCGTTGACATATATTCTAATCGAATGTGAAAACCACAACATTATCAACCGCTAATGAATCTATGCAACGTCTATACCCAACCTTAAATTTCTTCATTTAAAATTTAAACAATAAATATTAATACAAATAAATAATAAATGGAAATGATTTTTTTTTATCAAACGCAAACATATATAATATTACACATTATCAATTGAGTTGACACATAAGTCAGAGAAAAGTTCTTTTTATAAAATTTAAATTAACTTATCAATCTTTAAAGTTCTTAATTAATATTATGATTTTAACAATTGTTCAGTTGTATTGCTTACGGTAGAAGAGTCCATGTTCCCATTGGCAATTCCCATGGAGACTTTCCTGGAAGACCGGTCTGATATTTTGGAGGTAGCATTAGCTGGTTCTGTTCTGGTATCACAGTCTTTGCATTTTTAAAATAAGTGAGTGAGGATGACAAGTGCGTCTTGTCGCTAGACTCACCAAAATCAAGTTGGAAAAACTGACTGGAACTCAATATTTTTTCTTTTTATAGTCCTCCTATGGATTCCATGAACAAAAACGTCACTGTTCTGTTTTTTCGTTATGGTCCGGGCCTTTATTTGCTTCCATTGGTCAAGCTAAAATCTCTTTCTTCTCTTATCTAACTTTTCATCTGACTTTTTAATTAAACAGCTTTTAGATAATTAATAAACAATCATTCCCATTTATAGATTACAGGAATTAATTAATACCTGTTTTTATTTTAACTTACGTTATTTTTTTATTAAAATATTTTTATATTTCAATCTTGTATTTTTTTATTAAAAAAAATACGTTCAAATACTTTTTTTTTTTTGTTTATGAAAAAAAAAATATTTTTAAAGTTTAGCATCTGTGCGAATATATACGTTTAACAATATTTTAATTTTAGCGTTTAGTTTTTTACTTTTATTTGCGAACTTTTATTAAGTTTTTATTTTAAATTAATGTAACGACATATTTATATATCGTTACAATATATATATATATTATATTTATTTATTCGATATAGTATATTCTATAATTTAAAAAATATCTACACAAGCATACACGCACTATAGTACAATGAATTATTTTATGTATTTATGTTCATATATCATTTGTTAAATGTATGCAGTAAATAAAAATAAAATCACCAGTAAACAAACCTATTAGTATATATTTCAATCTAATAAATCTTTCTAATAATAAAGTGTTAATTTTATTACAATATATAATTTAATATATTATTTGTCAAGGCAAAAAATAAAAGTCACTAACATTATCTTTATTACAATCAATTAATATCCATAACTGTTTATTAATATTGTAAACTATTAAAATTTTAAAACAATTGAAAAATAAAATAAGCTCAATTTTTTTTTTTTTTTTAGAAATATAATGATTCTGGGTTTTAATCTAAATCAAAATTGTATAATATATATATATATATTGAAACAGTATATTCCTGCTCTCATATCAGTTTCATCTTTTTACCCATACCTCTATCTATTCCAGATTAAAACCCATCATGAATACATATATTAAGATGGTAACACAGTTATATATGTATCACCATATATATATATATATATATATATATATATATTTGTGTATGTGTGTGTGTGTGTGAATAACCAGCAATATTATTTTAGATTTATATATTTATTATAGAAGACAGTTTATTTTAAAATCAAACCTTTTTAAATTGTGTATTTTGTTTTCATTTAAAAGAGTCAATTTATTATTTTTATATTTAAAATCACATGTCCATATATGGAGTTCACATACTACCATGACATATATAGCATAATATAATCTAAATATTATTTAGAAGTTTCTAATGCTTCTTAATTTTAGATTGGAATAGTTGTAAACAAAAATCATGCCAGCACACCTGTGTTAATATAATATGTAATCAAAGTTTAAAATCTTAATTTTGCAATAATATTTTTTAAAAACGTATTATATAGTAAACAATATTCACTGAGCTGGAAATATTACGAACTCTTTGAGAATCAGGATGGTCCAAATTTAGTTAAAAATATTTTAAAATTTAAACAAAAATTAAATAAATTTAAGGAATTAAATTATAAAATAACAAATAGATGCATTTACTGGTTGTAAATTCATGTTGTTGACAAAATATGGTTCTAATCTGAAAATTATAAAAATAGTCTATATTTTTACACTCTTGATCTTACTAGGTAAGTTTTCAAGAAGGATTGCCACCAGAGTCCACACCAGTTTTAATTTTGACATGGTGGAGTAGGAGGCCATAGATATGCTGTTTTCTTGTGAGAAGATGGTGATCTTAAACTCCAGCCAACATGCCAAGATGGCATGCAGATGGGAGACTTTCCAGCAACAGCCTGCAAAAAGAAGACACCTTAAACCATATCACCTATCCAAAGAAGAGTGCCATTATGCCTACCATCTAATGTGCCCAGAATACAAAATGCAACAAAAAGTTGGGTAATATTCCTTCTAAAACACTGTAGAGCTTTAAAATCAGTTTATAAATCTTTAAAACAATATTTTAAAGCTAGCTTATATAATGTAAATATAACATTTACTATTAGTTCTTAAAATTTTATTAAAATAATATAAAATGTAAACTTGTGTAAAACTTTCCTGAAGCCACCTGCAATTTTAATTTGTTTCTCTAAATTATAATAACTGTAATTAGTTATTTATCGAAATCTCTTTATTACTGTGGTTATGCCCATATTCAATACATATATTACAAAAGCAGTGAACACTTTAAATTTCAATAAGCTTTCAAGAAAGATATGATTATTAACATCTCCATTTTAATATTTTAATACTGCTATTTAGCCTACTAGAGCACTGTTTTAAAATTCTATTATGTCAGATAATAAGTGTTCACTATTGATTTAGATTTATTCATACGTTTATTATGATTTGTCTAGTTAGATTTATACATTGTAACTTCTAATGTCTATTATTTAGAAGTTATAGACTAGTCTTAAAGTTAACAATAAAGTATAATTATTAACATCTTATTAATTGGCAGTAAATATACTTTCCTCTCTTTAATCAGTAATGAAAGATGCAGATTTAGTATTTTAAATTAGATTGATAATTTAATTTTAGCCCTTTTAATTACATAATTACAATGGTATTTTAGGAACTGGGTTTGATTAGCTAAACAGTTGGAAAGCTATCTGTTTTAGGCACATTTAATTTTAAATTTGCAGATTTTTTTATGTATTGTGGATGTGTTTCTACAAAGTACAATAGTATGTAATGTCTTGCTGCATCTTTTTAATGGGACCACGATAGAGACTGTCCCCATTCTCTTAGGTCAAGTAAGATAATCAAACATGTTACTGGGATAATAGCCCAGGACACTTGAGTTGCATATCCAAGTCTCCTAAACTAGATATGTTCATTATTAGTAGCAAGCCATTTGGTCCTAGGGTACCACACATTCGATGTGGAAACCTGTAATTAATTATCCATACACATGTCAAACATTTACTAATATTTAGTCTGTGTCATAACATATATATGTCAACCTAAAAGTAACCAGTTCTTTTCTCATATAAGTAACTGTTCAGCATTAGACTGAAACCCGAATCTTTGGCTACTAGGCTGAATCTGCATCACCTTTGAGCTTAATTATTATTAGCTCATATTTTTAATATATATAAACAACAGCTATATGAAGACAGTAATGAATAATCTATCTTAGGCTAGCATTTGCAAATCACAATGTAATAATAGATTTGGCAATATTAACTATTATAGGCATAAATCTTATTAACTGCACGCACACACACACACATATATATATATATATATATATATATATATATATATATATATATATATAAATGTTAAGATGAATTCATTATAATAATTTAGTCTCATTCACTATATAACATCTTCATGTGTTGATCCCACATATTAAATACTATATAATTATTGTCATTTTTTGTTTTACTTGATTTTATTTTATTGATTTAATAAACTTACTTAGAATTATATCGTTCCATGTCTTTTGCTCATAATCTAATTCCAATTCATCATCATCATCATCATCATCATCATCATCATTATTATTATTATTATTATTATTATTATATGTATGACATGCATTATAGTTAATCATTAATATTAACTTTAATTAATCACTAGCATGTTATTGGTCCATTTTAATTATTGTGAGTCATTGTTTAGCCTTTATGTATTCTGTTTCTGAGTCTCATGTTTCTCCCTGTTTGGAGCCGGCACACAGAAGAAATTGAGACCCATGTGTAATCTCAGAAATGTCATTCATAAGGTGTTAAATTGTGAAATACTGGTGAATAAGTGGAATTGTGGTCAGATTCAGGATCTCACCACCCCATTTCAGTCAGTTTTGGTGTATTTTATCTGGACTCTGAAATATGTTACGTGAATGTATAAATCTGACCATTGCAATATATATAATAAAATAATAAATATAATGGTAATTAACTATTATATAGTCTTTCAATCTGCAGAAGTACTTTCAGTTAATTTATTAACTTGTCTTGACTGCTGTTAAATTCAAAACCAGAAAATGGAAGCAAAGATCATCAACTCAAATCCCATGAATCCCAATTTATAATGTTATCAGCTTGCCTATTAGTTATATTCATTTTATTTTTATTTATTAAAATTGCCTCCTTAATTTTTCTTTTGTTATGGTTTCTCTCTTCATGAAGAATCTTAACACTTTCAATATCAAAGTTAAATTTATATTGAAAGTGTTAAGATTCTTCATGAAGAGAGAAACCATAAAAGAAAAATTAAGGAGAACAATTTGAGTTGATGCTGTTTGTGTCAGTTTCATTTGTAAATTCAATGGCAGTTGAGGCAAGTTAAGAAATTAACTGACAGTGCTTTTGCAGATTGAAAGACGATATAATAGTTAATTACCAATATTTATTATTTTTATTGTCATTACATTAGTTTTTTAATTAACAGACATTTTATTGTATATACATTGCGTTATGTACATATGTGCCTATACTTTAAGAAGCATGTTTTATTTTATCTTTTTTTATTTTTCTCAATGTGTTTTCAGTGCCATAATCATAATCATGATTATGGTGCTCATCACTGAAAATGCTCTCAGCTAAATAAAAGAGAAAAAAAAAATCAACTTCAAAAACATACATGTATATACCAAAAGAATAACATATACAATAAATGAAATATATATATATATATATATATATATATATATATATATATATATATATATATATATATATATATATATATATATATATATATATATATATATATATATAAATAATTTAAGCCTAATCCTTGCACTTTTTTTGTCCATGTCTACCATATTTATTTCATATTTTTTTAAACATGTATCATTATTAATTGATTATTTAATGGCATATAAATATATTGTTACAAAGTACTTCCATGTCATGTTTTGTGTTATAGACAGATTTTAACTTATATATTATTTTTCACAAGGTCTGTGGATGTTAAAATTATTTTTTGTTAAAAGCTTATTTTTTAAAAAAAATATAAAAACATTATATAAACCTCATAAGTTTTTATCAATATAATATAAATAATTTTTTTTTGAGATTTTCCATATTGTTTTTATAAGTCCAGGAATATATGGAGGATTTTTATAATAAGTTACAAAGAAATCTCTGTATAATTGCAGTTGTTACAAATTATACATCTATATAATATCTAAAATTCTATTTATTTTCATTGATTACACACAGCCATACATATATTCAATAATAAGCCAGTGATTTTCCATTAAAATATTTATTTATTTTTTATAAATAATTATATTAAATAATGTTTTATTACTGCAGTCATAGGCAGTTTATTCTAGTAATGATATCAATAATTATATATATTGAGAATACTATATATATATATATAACTAGTAATGATATCAATAATTATATATATATATATATATATATATATATATATATATATTGAGAATACTCCAGTTAATAAAGATAACAAAATATTAGACTATCATATTAGTGTTCTAAGTATATTTATTTTATAATTATCTTTTACTAAATTAGCTGTATGAAAGTCAAATTTATTCTGTTAGACGTGGACTCTCTATAAACTATAATATAAAATCACAAGAAATATTGTATTTATTGATACTTTGCTAAATTGTGAAAATATAATGGCAATATTATAAAACGAATTTTTTTCCCTGAATGTAAAGATATTTAGTCTAATGTAATTGGGTATTTTTGTTGAATTAAACTTGGGAAATAAATAATAAATGGTAAAAACTTTCAAAAACATTTTTTTTAAATCTTGAATTTGATTACGGTTTTTATAATAGGCCACTCTTGATGATGTTATAGAAATTATGTCAAGGATTCTAAAAATTTATTAGTTATTGCTTTTATAGTAAAAATGTAGTTGAGAACAGACCAAAATAAACAGCTACAGTATATATAATTAATTTCTGCATATATATGTACATATTAATAAGTTTTACCAATTGCGTAATTATTCCCTTGGTTTTCCATTTAGCATTGTATTAGGATGAAAGAAAAAACCAGCAGAATAATTACTAACTTCGTGAAGTATACCAACATATATATTTAATGCATTTTTTTACATATAATTAACGAAGTTTAAAACAATACTAAACACACTCGCATATATATATATATATATATTACAAAACTTAAAAAAAAACAGTTCATAAGCTGTCAGATTAACTCATCAGTATGGAATATATGTGGACACGTGGCTTGTAATGACAACTGAAAAATCTCATGGTTAATTTTTTTTTCTGGAATTAGAACGCTCACTTTCATTTATGTATTACATTACACATAATGAATTCATCTTATAAATCTTTAAAACTGTATATATTTTTATTGTAAAATGCTTTAGTTATCATTTTTACTTGTTCTAGATTAATTCTTAGTATTATTTTTGCATATTAACAGCTGTCTGTATTTTTTTAAATGTTTGTTCTATTTTTTGTTACATGATTATTACTTTATATTTTTTATAAACTATTATATTTATAAAAAAAATTATAATCATAAATAATAATTTTGTGAAAATTTTTTCTTTATAATTTCTTTTTACAATACTTGATTATTTATAACTTTCTTTATGTATTTCAACTTTATAAAAGTACCTAATTTGTATAAAATACCTTTTATGTAATCTTTATAAAGTGTTAGTGATGATAGTGTAAATACTAATAAAGAACGATTTCTTGATGCTCTGATTAAAAAAAAAAACCCAAATTACTGAATTAATTTTTATAAAACAAAAGAAAACAAAAATGACAAAATTAAAAATTGTGAAATATTTTATTTTATTTTTTTCATGTGTCACAGCATCAGCTGGAAAGTAAACCCGCTAACCCGGGACAAGTGCTTATAAAACAGCCGTCGCTGACCTCTCGACGACCAATGTTTGACAAATATTTTATTTAATATGTCTAGCACCAATATACTACATGCTGTACATTATAGTTTCTGATTTTAGGTTTTATGTGGGGCTACCAAAGCAATGTGGAAAATACTAAGTGATACATTTAATATTTACTATATTTTTACATAATGCAACTCATTGAATAGTAGAATGTAAAATTTTATGTCTAATTTTGCAATAATAAAACATTGAAATTTGTATGATTTTTCTAATAATATTAAAATAGAAAAAAATGTTTTATTTTTTGAATTAACAAAAAAAGGTGCAGAAATTGATTCAAACAAGATTTTCCAGAGATGTTGACAATTGGACATTGCAAGTTAGTGATCAGAAAAAAATATTTTGTGGTATCAAATGCTTGACATTTATATACAAATAAGTTTTTCATATTGTGTCACATATGTTTTCATTTTAATCATGCTTAGATCTCTATAAATAATTAATTTTTAATGAAGACAACCCATCTGCTGAATAAAGTGAATTGTGATATGCATGTCAGGAAATGTAGGTTTCATATGCTACAGAAATGAAGAAAGAATTCTAACATAAAATATTGACTTGCAATTTATATATCACCACTGACAAATCATTCAGGTAATCAGAAGCAATAATGTTTTTCCACTCTTCTGATATGAAAAAGTATGCAAGTAGATTATGATTCAAGTTCTGTGAAGAAGATAGCCCATGTGTTATGTTCATTGAAGTTAATAAAAATAGTGGGTATTGATGTACAATTAATCCAAATGAAGCCAAAATATCTGTTTGTTGGTAATACAATCTTGGGAGTATGCTACAGGATGACAAATTGTTTATTCCAAAAAATAAAATTATCCATATTATAAAACAGAGACATCACAGATCTTGAAATAAGTGATTCTGGGTTCTCATCATAAAAAGTGAATTCTATTGCCACTATTTGTATGTTGCATTAAAACAGGGATACTCTAATTTTATTACTGATAGAGAATGCATGCTTAGCTAAATCATTTAATTCAACAAATAACTGACCTATTCCAATCTAAAAGATATGGAATTCTGATATTCAACTATCAATTATATTTTACTGTTCTAGTGGTATAAATCCTATGATGATTTTTGATCTGAAGACAATTTCAAAATTTCAAAAAACAAGAGGCAATCTTAACTTGTTATGGTCTCATTTTGAAAATGTCATGGCAGTGCAATAGCAGCAATTCATATCTCTAACTGGCATTTTTAAGACATTCACACTACTTATTATCAGAAAAAATGTATTTACTTTTCTTTTTGCTTACAAAAGTTCATTCTTGGTTACTTTTAAAAAAAATTTGTGTGCTTTGTTAGATTCATTTTCTTAATATTTATAGCGAATTAATCTAATTTTCATTGTTGGGTACTTAAATTATTTTAAAAGGGAAAGGAACAACTTTATATATTTATAACAACAATAAAATAATAAATATAATGGTAATTAACTATTATATACAGACTTTCAATCTGCAAAATTACTTTCAGTTAATTCCTTAACCCTATTCAACTACCATTAAATTAAAAAAAAAACCCATAATGGAATAAATATCATGAACTGAAATCCCATAAATCTCAAATTTCATGATCAAAAACAACTCAAGCAGTCATTAAATCATTATTTTTACTTTTTGTATGCTTGTATAACAACAATTTATGCCTCTTTAATTTTTTTCAATACCGTAAAAATATGTATATATAAATTTAAGATTGATATTGAAAGTGTATGAAGAGAGAAAACATAATAAAAGAAAAAATAAAGAGACAATTTTAATAAATAGAAATAAAATGAATATAATTAATAGACAAGCTGCTAACATTAAAATTTGTGATTTATGCAATTTGAGTTGATGACATTTGTTTTCATTATGTTTTTTGAATTTAATGGCAGTGTAAAGAATTATCTGAAAGATCTTTTTCAGATTGAAAGACTATATATATCTGTGTTATTTTTATGTTATTGCAATAGTTTTTAATTAATGGTCATTTTATTTGAATATATATTTTTATCAAATTATGCATTTTTTTTTACAATTTGCAATTTAGTATTGTTATTTTAAAACTATACATAAAAATTTTATATTGATATTACTTTGGGTTTGTTTATTCCTATAAAAAACAAAAAAAACTTCAAATTACAAATTCATGCAATTACAATAAAACATTATTTTTTATTTGGGAAATTCTAGGTTAGTGGATTAATATTTTCATTATACATGGTATTTTGTAAATATCTACCAATACTTTTTATAGAATGAGGATTGTTAAAAAAATTCTAATTAATCCATCATTTTTCTTTTGAAAATATTTATTAATGTAAATTTTTAATTTTATTAAATTTATTTTCTATTTAATGAAATAAAATTATTTTTTCTAAATATTTAATAATATTTTTTCCCAATGAGTTGCATTAATTCTATCTTTGTCTTTCTCAATTTTTCCAAAATAATCATCTTTATTAAAAGAAAAAAAAACAAATTTAATTTTTTAAGACTCTTTATAACTATCTAATAATATTATCTAAATTTATTTTAAATGTTATCTGATAAAAATGAACACAAGTGAGTTTAAAAAAATCCAACTTTATTTCAACTTTTAGCATCTTAGTAAATACATATTTTGATTTTTCAATCTTATAAATTATTTTTTATATAGAATATAGCATATATTTTATTGTGTTCTGCTATAATTATGAACTTTTCTAACTATGAAACATTGTAATAGAAATGCATGATTTAATAAAATAAAAAGTTTATCTTTGTCATGGATGAAATTTATTGATTTATAAATAAATTAAAATACGTATATTCATTGGAAAAAAGTCTGTAATTATTCTAGATTGATTTTTTTTAAAAAATAACAAATTTTCTTATTTATTTATTTAATGATTATTAGAATATCGGAAATGAAGAACCACAAAATCTAAGCAAAATCTATATTCATCCTTTGAAGAACATTGTGGAAGCATCTAATTCCTAATAAGATTAAATTTAACGATTTAAAATTCGCACATTTTATTTCATTAATCATTATCATCTCTAATGTTATTTGCAAAGTAAAACAACGCTTCTGTATAGAAATAGATTTTCATATACACACGTATTCATATATAACAATTTATTCATTATATCTTTAAATAAAAAGCCTAGCATAAAAAATGTATATTTTTCTTTAAATAATTCATTGTCAAATAAAAAATTGCACAGCTGGGATAAAATCAATTATCTTTCAACCTAACTACATTCAAGTTACGAACAATTTATGTAAACAGACAATCCAAATTACTTTATATCTGCATAAAATGATTTTTGAAGTTACGTTGGAAATTATACGATCAATTAAAAAATGGTTCTAAATATAATTTCATAACATTTACAAACTGTTATTTTAATTAAATAAATACTTAATGTTAATTATATGTATATTTTAAAAAATCATAATCTCTATACAAAATCTTTATTTTAACAAATAAAGACGGAATAATTTTTAAATTCGTTTGATAGTTTTTTCACCTTGATCTTTAATCTTTCACTCTCAATCTTTTTTTATCAAATTTCAATTCTTCCTTTTTTATTTTACAAATAATTAACATTATTGAATTTCACTTAAAAAAAATCAAACCAGTGAAAAATAGGTCATACATGATCAAATTCTGGTAAACTAGACATTTATTATTGTTAACTATTAACGTGTTTTGAAATCCTGAATATATAACATATATATTAATGTAATTATTATTTCTAAAAAAATGTTATCTCAATCTTTAAACCAAATTAATCTGTCAATGCGATCTTCAAGTTGCTTTAACGGTTTAAAGTAATAATTTTATCAAGATAATTGTTAAGCTTAACTTAAACAAAAATGTTTATGATGACAAGTGTGAAATATTATTTTTCATTCATAATTAAAATTTATTATTTCAGAAAAACAAATGTACAATGTTATGCCTTATAAATAAAATTTCACATAATTATAAAATGCAAACTCTAAATGTTAACAACTGTGAATCTTATTTTAATTTTTTCACTTCAAGTGTTTAAACTTGGTATTAGTTTTTATATAAACTATTTATTTTTATGTTATGTATAATTTAATGTCACAAATAAATATTTTATTTTTGATGGTTTCTTTGGATGACTGTTATTGTACACTATTTTTTTTCAATAAATTCACTACTGACTCTTTTGATCTTAGTTAAAAATATTTAATCTTTTTCCCTCACATTTTTTATGTAATAACCTCACATCACAAGTGGATTAAAAGGCCTGTTTTTGTTCAGGCAACATCCATAGTCAATTTAAATTAATAATAGCTCTTTTTATTATAATATTTGAGTTTTACTATAAAATATTCATGATATTTATATTGTAACAGGTAGCTTACAATGCACACATTCCTAAAAATATCAAGCCTAGTTATTGAACCCAATCCATTTGGAATTTATATTAATAATTTGAAGATTATTTGTTTGTTATTTATTATATATATATATACATGTAATGCACAATAGATTATTTTATTATAAAATAAAATACGATCAGTATTTTACAAAGTAATATTATATATATATAAAACTATTTGATTAAATAAACTGTAATGTATATATATATATATATTAATTTAAAATTGAATATTAATTATATAATCAAATGATTTAAGGATAGCCTGAAGTTAATTGGGTGGACACATATGTGTGAAAATAAAACTGATTTTATTATTTTATTTTATTTTTTTATTTGTAATAAATGAAATGTATTTAAACAATACATATAAAAATCTAATTGAATTTAAACAATAGGCAGTTTAAAATATCAGTGTTCTCAGCGTTTTATATAAAAATAGAAATTTTTTACAAATCGTACTTCTTATAAAAAGTGATACCAGCTACAACAATAGACAGTCATTTAAAGTAAAATTTAGAATGCTAAAATGGAGTTTTACTTTTTTCTTTAGTTAAATTATAAACATTTTAAAAGTCAAATGTGGTAATTAAAAGTTTATCAAATTCAGAGGAAAAAAATGAAATAAGAAGTAAGAATAATTGATAAATTATTAAATAATTAAATCCTGTTTTAAAAGTTGTTGGAGTAGATTTGAATATTTTAAATCTTTTCAAAAAGAATAACGAGAATTAAGTCTGCTGAAAATTGGAAAAGAAAAAAGAATGAAATAATTTTCTTAATATATATTTAAAGCACTTCAATACAAATATATGATTATAAATAATTATTAAATTGTACTTTAATATGAAAATGGGCTAGAGCAAAACATGCTATTGTGTGTCATGGTATTTCCTACCAGCTGCATTAAATCTCTATATCTATATATTTTTTTCTACTTTATTGTAAACACACAAGAAGATGCCTGCAGGCCAAAGTAAACAAGGATTGGAATACTTTATGGTGAATCAAATGGGGATCAAGGTGTTTGCCATTAAACACACTTCAGGAGACACCATTGTACCTATCTATCCTTGCTACGGAAAATGATTTACTAAGTGAAACTGCTTTGAAGAACAACTTGCCTAAATATCAACTACTACTACTTCTATTATGATGATTTTTATGAACTTTGTTCCAATTACAACTTTTTTTAAATAAAAGAATCAATATTGTAAATTTTTGTTTATTTTTTATTTATTTTTTTAAGTCTTGTTATCTGTTATATTTTCACACTCTGATGCGGAAGCCTCATTTTTCAGAATTAGCAAAGAAGAAAAGGGGGGGGGGTATTCATTTTGATATTTTTATATTTTCATTGTAAATAAAATTTAGGTTCACCCATCTTCACATCAGGTTATCCACATAAATATTGAGATAAGATTCTCTAAATTTATTTTCATAGGTTAAATTACAACACTTATACAGAATACATATTATATGTTTTATTTTGTGATTAACCTTGTACATATATTTTCCAGTATGTCTCTATCATATATATATAAATTGGGGAAATTTGTTAAATAGGTTGTTAACATCTACAAATATATATAATTTAGCTAGCCAGCATCTCAATGATATTAAATAACTAAAGTTTATTTTTCTATATAATTATGATTTGTAGAGAATGAGTGACATAGGTGGATTTCTACCATGGGGTATAAGGGTTGGATTATAATAATCATTAATTAGTGAAATGGTAGGGGTTCATAGGTGACACATGTACATATGATTATGTTTTTTTATCATTGCTATTGTTGTTATACTTGATATTTATTATTGTTAATAAATGTTTAAGAGTTTGTATTATTTCGGTCCCTGGTTTATTGAGTTGTCCTGGCATTCCACAGTCTATAAACAATTAGGCATGCACACACACCTATTTTTCTTATCATATAAAAGCTTGATAATAAAACAAATATAATAGATGCAGGTTGTAACCTATATATAGGTGGAGTGTTGCTGTGTGTATCTGTTCATACCTGCTAAAGGAGTCAAAAGCAATATTCTCTCTGGGTTTGAATATTAGGACATAACAGAATTTAAAAGGGGGAAAGTGGATGAACTAACCTAAATTGCATTTAATATTATTAAATAGGGATAGAGTTAGTCAATTAAAGGGTATGCAATCATTGGTTAAGCATTTCATCAGGTTCTCATTAGCATTCTATCAGAGGACCCACAGTCTGAACATAGTTGGATGCAATTTTTTTCCATTCTAAACCTGGTAGGTCTTTGCAGATTGTTTTGTTAGGAGTAATAAATTAGAGCATATTAACTTATCCCCATACCATATTGCTACATCTTCATAGTAGTACAGTCTGAAAGTTAGTTGACCATCCATTACATCTGGTGCACCATAATTGGGCTTGGTTAGTTTATGACTGTTGTTGAAGAGTACTGCCAATTATACTGGTGTTAGCAATGTTTGGGATTAATTGTAATCATTCTGTCCATTATATCTGGCACCAGCAAGGTTTGGGGCTTGATAAATAGGTGTATCATCCCATAAATACTTTGTGTAAGTTGGTCATACAATGTGATTGAACCAGCTGATTGTTGAATCTGATCTATATATCCAAGTGAATTGTCGTTCTGTCCATTATATCTGGCATGCAACATTGTAGGCATGAAGATATTACAGTTGATAGAGAAGTGTATTTACCAATGGGTATATCTGGCATGTAACCTGGTAGGCATGAAGATGATACAGTTGATAGAGGAGTGTATTTACCAATGGTTATATCTGGCGTGCAACATGGTAGGCATGAAGATATTATCATTGATAGAGGATAGTATTTACCAATAGTTATATCTGATGTGCAATGTGGTAGGCATGCAGATATTACAGTTGATAGAGGTATCCAAGTATATTTACTAATAGTTATATCTGATGCAGCGTGTTAGGCATAAAGATATTACAGCTGCTAGGTGTATCCAAATGTATATCCAGTATATTAGGTATGAATATACTCTAATTGTAAAGGAAGTACAGCCATTGGACTGGTGTTTAAATTTTAAAAAAAAATGTTAAAGCATATTTCATTTTATATTTTTCTATCAACATAAACCCAAATGAACTTATACACATGACAAACAACTAGCACTTTCATCTAAAATAATAGTAATAGTGATAATAGATCACATAAACTTGAATCAATTTTCAATAAGAGATCTAAAGTATTGAGTGTAAATTGGAAATATAAAGGATTGGGCAATAAACAGAGACCGATGATAAATAGTTAAGTGATTAATAAATGATAATAAAATAGTAGAGTTAGGCATGTAAAAGGACATAGGCTAAAAGTAGATCTATTAAAAACAAAACAAAAAAAGAGGTTAAGATAAGTGCAATGTTTGGGAGTGGCATGATGCACTGTGGCATGTGATTATTTATAATTTCATAAATAAATATTTTATAAATAATTTACAAATAAATAAATATTTAATGATAACCAGAAGTGGTACGCAATTAAGTAACATGGAATCAAAACTTTTGGAGATAGGGAAAGATAGTAGTGACAGTGATATGGTAGATGATACTACCAGTAATAAGGTAAAATCTGTGATGATTCAGATACCTGGGGGGTCTATTTTGGAAGTTGAACAATCCACACAAGTGCAAGAATGGAGTCAAACCATTTCTCAAATTCAGATGATTTCTCCCAGTGAGATTGTTCAAGTGCCTGAAGTGGGAATAACTCAGGCTATGCAAGACCCTACAACATTGGCACAACTAATCCAAGCAATCATGGAGATGAAGAGTGATATAAATAGCAATATGGAGAATGTGAAAAGGGATTTAAATAGCAATATGGAGAATATGAAAAGTGATTTAAATAGCAAGTTGGAGAATATGGCAACCAAGGCTGATATAAATAAAATAAAGGAAGAATTGAAGAAGGATGTGAATGATATGAAAGAACAAATGGAAACAAAAATTGATAATGTTGAAATTAAGCTGTCTGAAGATATGGGACAACTTTCCCTAAAATTAAAATACGTTCAGAAAGACAATATTGAGCTGAAGCAAGGAATGTTGAAAATGAAGAAGGAAGTTGATGAAAAGAATACAAAATGCCAACAGCGAATAGATGATTTTAATTCCAGGGTCATGGAACAATTGAATGCAAAATATGATGAGGCATGTAAGAGTCAGGAAATATTAAAACATGAGGTGTGTGTGGAACAGGGTAAATTCCTAACCAAGGTTCAAGATGAATTTCAGGGAATTCAATCAAGAATAGAACAACTTTCCATATCAAAAAATAATCAGATTGAGTCATGCAACAAGATGCTAGTATATTTGGATCAACATCTTAAATGAGTTGATGGTAGAATAGTCAAAGGGGGATGGACATGACCGTAGACAAAGCCAATATAGAAAAGTTGGTGGGAAGTGCTCATGAAATAAAAGATGAAATTGATAAAATGGGTGAAGCCTTTAATCAGAGATTGGTAGTGCTTGAATCTCAACTGTGCCAAGAGATGCTGACCAGCGGAGGAAAACATGATGAAATTAATGTAAGGATGGACATTAGTTATAAAATTAGCAATAATAGGACTCATCACCTAGAAATGGCCCTTAAGGACCCCCAAAAAATAAGTGATCCTTCTGAAGAGACTCTCTTCCATGTCACATTCTGTCTGAGGCAGAATATTATCCTCCTAATTTTGAAGGCATTAAAGAAATTGGTGAATGTGAATGTTTTTGCTGCATACTGGTGAATGTGAATGTTTTTGCTGCACACTATGGAAATTAGAGTCTTTTCATAATCGACAAGATGATCTAAACATAAAAAAATATATGATGAGAATAGAGATAACCATATTTCAGACTATCAAACAGAAAGGTTTTCAGTTCCACAAGTTATGTAACACTTATGAAGGACCCTTCACATTTATGGGCCATATGAATGACAGTACTTAAAAGAAAAAGTATATAATAAGGGAAGACTTCAAATGATGCAACTTAGAACACATAAAATGAATTTTTTTACAATGGATGAATTCTCAAGAGATGTATATATTTTTAAGAAAGGAAAAATAAATGAATGAATAAATCAAATGGTGTGTGTACACAAATATATATATATATAATACAACTTATGATAGTATAGGAAAATTATATGGGTAAGACAGATGGACCAGATAGTTAATTATATCAACTGGAGTGTGAATGTATCCACTGGATTCACACCCGTTGAACTACATTTTAATCAATCAATTCACATGCTGTTCACTAAATATCAACCTATGACTATATATAAACAAAGTAGTATGGAGGAAAATGTGCAGAAAGCATATCTTCGATTGGTAAGTAAGGTCAATAAAAGAAACAAAAAGAAAACTGGAACTCCATATACTTTTAAAATAGGAGATCAAGTTTTAATAAAAAAAACCCTCATATTAGTAAGCAAGTTGAAAATAAGTACAGTAAGTTTTACCATCTTTATGAAGGACCTTACACAATAGTTAAACAATCAAGTCCTAATGCATTTTGGTTGGATATGGAAGGACAAGTTTGGGGCATGTATAATACCTGAATTATAAAACCATATTATGGACAATCTTAGTAATTGTAGAATTGTCATACTCAACTGATGTGTGAAAAAAATGAATGTTGATAAGTAAAAAAAAATAATTAGATATTATGAAGTTAGGTTAAAAATTATGATGAGAGTATTCCCTAATGGATGCCAAAGCAAATATTAGGATACTTTAGAGCCACTTTATTTAAAAGAGTTAAACCACACTAAGTAATGGTGGCTCCAATCTTCTGTTAGTCCTCAAAGTAAATCCAATAAGACTCAATAGGAGCAGGATGGAGGATAACAAGAAAAAAATGTGCTACCTGAAATAGAAACACATTTTTATTAGTGTGCTCAAAACATAACCATCATTAGTTTAAAAAAAACTATGTTTGAACCCCACCTTGCAAAGTATTTCATGAGGGTGAGTAGAGAAGAATAGAAAGCAATTTGTGTAGTTGAGTGTAGAAAACTGTAAACTAAGGTTTCACTACCCTTCTTATATTTGTTGAAAAAAAAAAAACCCCATCAAACTTCAAATGCGAAACTTGTGTAAGTGTTAAAATTTTCATGACAGATTAAAATTCTAACCCTGTAAGGAGAGGGGTTGTAAAGGGTAGATTACAATGCACACATTCCTAAAAAGATCAAGCCTAGTTATTGAACCCAGTCCATTTGGATTTTATATTAATAATGGGAAGATTATTTGTTTGTTATTTATTACATATATACATGTAATGCACAATAGATTAATTTATAAAATAAAATACGATCAGTATTTTACAAAGTAATATTGTATATATATAAAACTATTTGATTAAGTAAACTGTAATATAAAATTTAAACTTATATACTCATATATATAATTTAAAATTGAATATTAATTATATAATGTCAAATGATTTCAAGATAGCCTGAAGTTAATTGGATGGACACGTGTGTGAAAATAAAACTGATTTTATTATTTTATTTTATTTTTTTATTTGTAATAAATGAAGTGTATTTAAACAATACATATAAAAATCTAAATGAATTTAAACAATAGGCAGTTTAAAATATCAGAGTTCTCAGCATTTTATATAAAAATAGAAAGTTTTTACAAATCGTGCTTCTTATAAAAAGAGATAGCAGCTACAACAATAGACAATCGTTTAAAGTAAAATTTAGAATGCTAAAGTGGAGTTTTACTTTTTCTTTTAGTTAAATTATAAACATTTTAAAAGTCAAATGCTGTAATTAAAAGTTTATCAAATTCAGAGGAAAAAAAATGAAATAAGAAGTAAGAATAATCGATAAATTATTAAATAATTAAATCGTGTTTTAAAAGTTGTTGGAGTAGATTTGAATATTTTAAATCTTTTCAAAAAGAATAATGAGAATTAAGTCTGCTGAAAATTAGAAAAGAAAAAAGAATGAAATAATTTTCTTAATATATATTTAAAGTGCTTCAATACAAATATATGATTATAAATAATTATTAAATTGTACTTTAATATGAAAATGGGCTAGAGCAAAACATGCTATTGTGTGTCATGGTATTTTCTACCAGCTGCATTAAACCTATATATATATATATATATATATATATATATATTTAATGTAGAAATATATATATATATATATATATATATATATATATATATATATATTTCTACTTTATTGTAAACTCACAAGAAGATGGCTGCAGTCCAAAGTAAACAAGGATTGGAATACTTTATGGTGAATCAAATGAGGATCAAGGTGTTTGCCATTAAACGCAACTACAGGAGACACCATTGTACCTATCTATCCTTGCTAAGGAAAATGATTTACTAAGTGAAACTGCTTTGAAGAACAACTTGCCTAAATATCAACTACTACTACTTCTTTTATGATGATTTTTATGAACTTTGTTCCAATTACAATTTTTTTTTTTAATCAAAGAATCAATATTGTAAATTTTTGTTTATATTTTTTTTTTAAGTCTTGTTATCTGTTGTATTTTCACACTCTGATGCTGAAGCCTCATTTTTCAGATTTAGCAAAGAAGAAAAGGGGGGATTATTCATTTTGATATTTTTATATTTTCATTTTAAATAAAATTTAGGTTCACCCACCTTCACATCAGGTTATCCACATAAATATTGAGGTAAGATTCTCTAAATTTATTTTCATAGGTTAAATTACAACACTTATACAGAATACATATTATATGTTTTATTTTGTGATTAACCTTGTACATATATTTTCCAGTATATTTGACTAATCAACTAGTATCTGTCTCTATCATATATATAAATTGGGGAAACTTGTTAAATAGGTTGTTAACATCTGCAAATATAAATAATTTAGCTAGCCAGCATCTCAATGATATTAAATAACTAAAGATTATTTTTCTATATAATTATGATTTGTAGAGAATGAGTGACATACGTGTATTTCAACCATGGGGTATAAGGGTTGGATTATAATAATCATTAATTAGTAAAATGGTAGGGGTTCACAGGTGACACATGTACATATGATTATGTTTTTTTTTTATCATTACTATTGTTGTTATATTTGATATTTATTATTGTTAATAAATGTTTAAGAGTTTGTATTATTCCAGTCTCTGGTTTATTGAGTTGTCCTGACATTCCACAGTCTATAAACAATTAGGTATGCATACACACCTATTTTTCTTATCATATAAAAGCTTGAAAATAAAACAAATATAATAAATGCTAGTTGTAACCTATATATAGGTGCAGGTGTTGCTGTGTGTATCTGTTCATACCTGCTAAAGGAGTCAAAAGCAATATTCTCTCTGAGTTTGAATATTAGGGCGTAATGAAATTTAAAAGGGGGGAAAGTGGATGAACTAACCTAAATTGCATTTAATATTATTAAATAGGGATAGAGTTAGTCAATTAAAGCGTATGCAATCATTGGTTAAGCATTTCATCGGGTTCTCATTAGCATTCTATCAGATGACCCACAGTCTGAACATTGTTGGATGCAATTTTTTTTCATTCTAAACCTAGTAGGTCTTTGCAGATTGTTTCATTAGGAGTAATAAATTAGAGCATAGTAGCTTATCCCCACACCATATTGCTACATCTGCATAGTAGTACAGTCTGCAAGTTAGTCGAACATCCATTACATCTGGTGTACCATAATTGGGCTTGCTTAGTTTGACTATTGATGAAGAGTACTGCCCATTATACTGGTGTTAGCAATGTTGAGATTAGTTGTCATTGTTCTGTCCGTTATAATATATAATGAATTTTTTTTGCTTTATACATCAAAAAATGTAATTTATATTAAAAATTATTAATTAAATTCATATTTACTGTTGCAACATATTTATTAAACTATATTGAAAATATATTAAGCTTTTGCATTGCTTTAACCACTTATTGGTGATTTATTAATAATTTTTATTAGTCATTCATTAGACTAGAAATTATTCATTGATAATTTATTGTTTGACATTTTAAAATCAAAATGAATAATTTGTGATTTATTTACCAATACATTTTTTGTCTGAAAAAAGCTTTGTTGATTATAATTTTTCAGGATTTCTGGTAAAATTATTAAAATGGCTACAAAGTTATTCATCTTATTAAAAATAAGTCAGATTTTATTAATATTGGTAACTTGAATATATAAAATTTCATATTTTATGAGTAATTCTAGATAATAGGTATTTTATTTTATTTGGAGATATCCTAACTTATAATTACCTTATTTATAGATGAAAGAAACTCAGAAAATTACCATTACACATCAAAATTTTAATAAGATATTAATTAAGTCTGATTATGAAACCATAGAAAGAATAACATTAAAATTGTTTAAAACAATTATAGTCTCCAAATAGATGACTACAATTAGTTGTGTTTTTAATTATGTAATAGACAATAAATTGGTTTAGACTCAAATAGTTGAAATGATATAGGACTTAAGTTGATCAAAACATATTTGCAAAAATCTCAGAGACTTTTGAAATAATAAAAATGCTCAATAATAAATATGAATATATTATTATCTTGATATGATATATATTAATTTAAAATAAAATACTTATATAACATTAAAATTATAGACTTATATGGCATACTCATTAACAATTACAGAAACTAGAAGATTTGGAACTGAAAGATTGTTGATAAAAATATTGCTCTAATATTTAAATTTTTAGAATAATTATATACAGTTAACTTTTATAAATGTAGTGAATATCTTAGTGTACATTATGTCAAAGTCTTGATAATAAATATCCAGAAAAAATCTTTAATGGCATGAAAATCTCAATATATTTTTTTCTTCAATAATTTATTTTACAAATTATAAAATGAAAATGTCCACATAAAAATATAATACATTGATAGCTAGTAACATTTGTTAATTGGAAAGGAAATGGAAGAATGGACTTTTATTTTGCATTAAAGTTTTTACAATCAGTAAATAATTTAATTATCAACTCCATTTTTGTTCTTCTGTTTCAAAGTGGCTAGAAATAGATCTTTATTTTGCAAAAAAGTGGTATAATGCAATAAGTATTTAGTATGAACGACAGCAAGATAAGGAAATCTAGGTGTTTAATGTACTTAACACACCTAATGAATGAAGGTTATTCACAAAATGCATATATGGTAAGATATCACCTGTATTTTTATAGTAGTAGATAATTGTGATATATGTGGACTCAGTATGGAGGAAGTGTACTGACAAAAATTTAAATGAGTTTGAAAATATTTTATTAGATTTTCGATTTAAATTTTTATACATATATTTTTCCCTGATTAATAATAAATTATTAGACCGTGTTTTATTTTTTTCCATCATATAACGTTTTGGCATTTTGATGCTAATCCAATAATTGTTTTATATTACATTTTAAATATTTTTTTTCTAATTTTTAAAGCATATATCAATATCAAATACTATACACAGTGTAGTTGCCAGGAAATTATTGAAAATAAATAAACAATTTTGTTAGTAAAGCAGAGATTGCTAAGACAGGTTTGTAATCCACCTTTTTTTGTCTAGCCAATCTTTTTAATTTGAAAATTATTCATTAATAAATTATCGGTAATACTTGATTTTAAATGTATATAAAAAAGACACTTAAATCAAGTTAATGTTATAAATCTGTACATTAATATGATAATATCCAAAATGGCCTAAAGCAAAAAATCTAAATGTGACATTCAAGTTCCTAATTTAACAAAAAATGACATTGAAAATATCTAAAAACAGGTAAGTAGACACCTTCATATATAAACTTACATAATAAGGAATGTGTACTTTTATATAGTTTTTCTTTTTTTAAAAGAAACTATCAGGTTGAATGTATTTTATTTACACATAAAATTAAACAACTCATATTACAATTTATTAACCAATAGAATTAAGTGATTAAAAAGTTAATTGAATATTAACAATTTCGGAAGAAAAAAAATATTTACAACATTTGAATAATAAACCGCAATTTGAATTCTATGAGACATAAAAAAGGGAGTGGTATATATTTTTTTACACAATAATTTTTTGCTCTTTTTCTTTCAAAAAATTAATTAATTCTGAATTTTCATTTTGTGGGATTTTTATACAGACATAACAGTGATTAGGTTTTATTGTCTTGCAATAAATGCAGGTCATAATATAGGTTTTTTTATATTAAAATATAAAATAAAATGTATATATTAATGAGAGGTTTAGAAAACTCATCATTTTCAACGATTGTTGATCCATGGCAGAATGAAGATATTTCCAAGTTAAATCCAATTTCTCCAATCTTTAGTTTTTTTCTTCCAACCATTACAATACACTTCCTTATTTTATCCATCCATCTCATATGTGGTCTTTTTCTTAGACTTTAAGAATTTCTTGGAATACAGTTTATGATTTAAACTATCCATCTATTATCATCAGTTCCAAGAAGATGGCCATCCCAACTCCATTTCAATTTCTTTAGTCCATGATGTCCATAACATCAGTTTATTCTCTAACTCATGGATTTCATTTTCAATCTCTTTTTGTTCCTCCTAATGTACATCTGCCATATATCAATGACTGGTCTGAAATCTCTATGTTGCTCTTCTATTAAATGTCTCAGCCTTTGATACATAGTTCTAAAACACATTTATTAAAAACATTTCTTTATAAACACATAGACATATTTGATTTTAATAATGTTTTTTTCTATCTATGTTTAATTCTATGATTGATTTTATTCTTTATGTTTCCTTCTGTAATAATAATCAGACCAAGATATTTCTAGTTGTTAACTTTTTATAAATCATCATTATCAATCTTTATTTTAATTATGCTCATTTTTTTAAAAATGATTATATATTGATTAAACTGGTTTTTTTTTAATGCAAACACATGCCTATATGGAATTTTTTTTTAAAAAAAGTCACTGATATTATTGCTACAAATTTAAGTTTCATTCACATTCCAATACACATATAAATAATTTAATATGTCTCTGTGTGTAGACGTCTTTATAAGTAGTAAATTGAGCCGTAAATTATTTTCATTAATTATAAATGAAACTACACTTATGATCAAAAAACTTTGCTATAGTATAAATTGCTATCTTTCTAATTAACTTTATGCATATTTCTATTTTTTCCATTGGCTGAATTTGATAACTGACTAAAACTTCCAATGGGGCATCCACTTGAATGCATAAATAAATAAATATGTATACACATGCACAAATTATTCGATCTTAATCATAATTAAAAATTATAATGGTAGCTCAAAACAAATAATTTTGCAATATTGACTTAAATTCGTTTTATGGATAATCTTGATGTTAGTTTTTTTTGCATTTACTTCAACTAAAACTTTTTGAATATATATATATTATATCTTTTAGAATAATATATGCATTATTTTGTTTAAATGAAATATCATTCATTATTATCAAGATTAAGATCTTAATGAAGAATTATTAGATCTTAAGTATATAGTCATTAAAATAATATATATATATATATTAGTAAAAATCAGTCACATGACACAAGACCTATATAGCTTGCATCACCAATATGTAATATATAAAGAACCTGCTAATAGCTCTAAACAAGCTTATTTATTTTATTTTTTATGATAAATGTTATAAGAGAAAATACCTGAAGGTTTAGTTATTTTTCTTAATATTTAAGAATTAGATAAATGCTTGGCTTGAGTTAATATTTTGAATCTAATGTCCTAGTTTCTTAATGATGAAAGCCATAGCTCGAAACCGGTCTCTGGGGATGGGAAGCATAATAGATAAAGGATTCAGGGTGTATCAGATGCACTTTTGCACTTGCTAATTACCCTCAACACCACCCAGCAACATATTCAATAAAACTAGAACTGTTCAGAAAAAGAGACAGCATCCTAGCTCAACCAGATATGTTTGCAGCCACATGGTCACACTTGAAACAAAGATCCAGTCTATAAAATATAAAGTCCAATATGATAGATGATGACATTTTCAACATCAGCATTTTTTCCAACTTCAAAGAATTGCAAGCATAAACTGAACTAAATAGAAGACCAAATTTAAAAACAAGAAAGAAAGTATGCAGAAATGATAAAGACTTATATACTGAAAGTTGTTGTAATTTGTTTTGCATTTGTAACAAATCAATATAATACTAGATGTGACTCTGTAACTTTTTAGACTCAATAAAATTTTGCTTTGAAACATAAATATATACACCTGTGTCTCGTTTTATGCAGTAAATAGGTTCCACAAAAAACCCACATTAAAAAAAAATCGCACAAGAATAGACTTAACTTATCTTGAAAAATGAGGGATAGGGTCTGTAATTTTCAGAATTTGCATAAAAGCAAAGCAACAAGAAAAAAATACTTTAAAATTTACATTAAAAAAATAAAAAAATAAAGTATGACTAATAAAAAATATCAAACATTTGAAAAAAATTGATATAAGACAAACTTTTTTTACTTTTTTTTTATTAACTACATTATTTAATTTGACATTTTTTCATACATATTTTTTGATGATATTGATATGCGGTTCGTTTGTAAACTGGTAAAAAATCAGATTTGTCAATGTGATGTGATAAAGCTTCTCCTTGAATGAAGTCAAGAATATCTCAGCAATTATGCCCAGAAAAACTTGTTAGCCACTTTATTTTCCATTCCCCACTCTAAGTTTTCCCATATTCTGCTCTATTCCATTTACACAACTAGTGCCAATTTCAGTCTTGTGCTGTGTTAATAGTTTTCTGTTGATAACTGATTTTTACTACTGAAATAAATTTTAAATGTTCACATTTTGTTTCTATATTTAAAAAAATGAGATCAAAATCAAAACAAAAAGATTATACATTATCATTAGAAATATTATTTTCAGTTTATAAAATTAATAAAATCTTCATTATTTATTTAAAAAATCTACATTATTTATTTCCATTATACCAAACAAAATACATTTTAAAAGTTTAAAATTTTTGAATATTTATTGCGATATTTTTATATGTAAATATAAATCTATTATTATCATTTACTCATTAGTATAAGTAAGTTATTTATTCTAAATACAGCTTCAGGTCATATTCACGTTAGCTGCTAATATAACATTATATTTTTGAAAAAAAAAAGTATTTCAAGTCAAAATAAGTTATTAATAATTTAAATTTCTTGATACCTAATAAATATAGTGAAATATGAAAAATATTAAGAAGAAACATGACTCACATAACTTCAAAATCGCATTAAAATAACCCGCATAAAACGAGACCCAGGTGTATAACTAAAAATATGTAAGAAAGAAATCATTATGAATATATATAAGAAAATTATGAGATATTTATTTAGTTTTAAGGTAAAAACAATTTTACTCCCTCCTCTCTATCCTTTTTATTGATTTCTAAACTATATATTGTAAGGGTTGAAATTGAAGCTCAACCTTTACCACTTCTCTCTCCTTATAAAAATATCTTGCAAATAACTAAATCTATTAGAATAACATGGTACAACTGTGTTATAAAAGAGAATATTATTCTATAAAACAAAAATATATCTTTAATAAATAAGTTATTAGAATTTTCAATTGTCATTATAATACACATTACGTTATGATTTTCTAACTCAAAACTGTATTTTCTAAGAATGTCATAATAAATTTCCAATATATATATATATAAAGGGAGTTTGTATTCTATCATAATAAATTTCCAATATATATATATATAAAGGGAGTTTGTATTCTATGAGACATTACAATAGACAGTCATTTTTTTCCTTCCTTAACACATATTTTTCTTAGTTGAGTAATTTTTTCATTAGTTTTATTACCAATTGTTATAAAAAAGTTCCACTTTTTAATTTAAAAACATAAATTGAAAGAAAATAAGTCTAGTGAAATATATTTTTCACTGATAGTAAATTTAATGTTTAATATTTAAAATAATATGTTAATAATAATAATATACATTTTTTAAATTTATCACTGTTTTCCATCTGAGTGTCGTATGTATATAACAAAAACCAGTGCTTTAATGTATATAAATGATGTTCAACAGAAACATAAAGATCAATAGGCTGATTTTTTATATAGATTAAAATCATGGCATATTCTGAACAGTGCAATTATAAGATTAATGTTAGCAGTTCTCAACTCAGTTCAGTTTAAAACAAATTGGCTAATATATGTACATTTAGGATTAAAAATTTAATGCAGGAGATTTTTAATAAATAATTATATATACCATTAGTTTGATACACATCATTTATATGTCTTTGTAAAAATGCACACTGACTATATTATCCTAAAATTCAAATTTAAAATTAAGCCAGTCTTCAATAATTTCTTTTACAAAGGATTGTTAAAATATATCAATTCTAAATATGAAATTTTACTTCAAAGCATTTATTAATTTTAACTTATACTAAACCTATGCATAACCTTTATTTATCTTTTAACACTCTAATCATGTTAATATAATTTAGTAAAAAATATGTGATATTTTCTCAGGAAACATTTTGTTTTTTACTTATAAAAAGATTATTTCTTAGTAATTTCTTGATGATATTTTTTTAAGGTATTTTGCTTTCGAAATTCAATCACAGTTGTCCATGTTTGAGTTTTTTTCCCTGTTGCCATTAATTCTGATGTATTGCACATTCTCTACTGACCACCATTGTATCCCAGTTGATACATAAATGTCTTAAACATGTTGAATTATAAAATAGCAAACATTAAACTACAGTATTTTGATTTTTTTATATTTTTGCAATTTGCTTTCTATATTTCTATAATCAGTGATATAATTCTGAAAATAAATTATATATAAACTATGTTCTGAACTTTTTAAATTTTTCCTTCACATAAAAAATATTTTTCCTAATTATGAATATAATGTTGGAGTAATTAATTTACCCATTTGTCACATCCATGACCTGGTGTTTAATTCTAATTCCTGATAAACATTGGAAAATTTTATTGATTTGCAAAGTTAGAAATTGTTTTAAATAATCAACTCATAACCAAACTAGATAGCAATCTATAAGTAGTTAGAAAATGGATATATACAATTATTAATATGGGTAAAAATCTCATTAAAATCACTAAAATATCATTGTAATATGATACTGCTTTAATTAACTAATTACTGATAGTGAGGTGAATATTTTTAAAGAATGCCCTCACTGTTTACATTTATTTTAACCAAGAACAAGCAAATTAAACTTGAAATGTACAGCGGCAATACATTTTTAACAAATATTAAACTGAAGATAGTTAAATTATATATAAATTGAATTTAAAAACATTTCTTTACTGATATTTTACATTTCTAAATAATTAAAATTTCTTATGTCATAAAATAAAGATATAAACATCAATTTTAAATGTTGCCCACATTCTTATCATAATATGTATATTTCTAAAATGTCATGTTCTATTTCAAAGTATATGACATGTTATTTATTTATCAACAATAAAACCATTTTATTAATATACGAACTTTAATAATCAAATATTTACTATTCAAATACCAAAGTTGCTACAAAAGTACTGTATTTTTATTACATTACATAATATGTATAAAACAATTTTTCAATTCATTATATATATGAGATTGTGATAATTAATACATATATTAATCAAATACAAATTAATATATACATGCAAATATTTTTTCTGTGGTTTTAGTCAAAAATTATATAATTAATGTAAATACACATATATAGTATTTACATAAAAGAAAATAATAAAACAAACAAAAAGCAAAAGTTTAAAAGAAGAAGAATAGTTTAGGATTTATAGTCTTTTCTTTTATAAATTTTTGTTCTGAATAGTATATATTTTTACCTTATATATTTTTGTTAGGTTTGTATCTTCAATATTACTATTATTATTCTTCGAATATATCAATATTTGTAAACATTTTTCATATTATATAAAGTTGATAGTAATCCTAATTATTTTTATACAAGCTCCATGAATGGGAATATAAAGATATCAATAAAAAAATTACAATTCAAAAGAAATCTAACAAAAAATAGAATGATTTTATTATATTAAAGCAAAATAATTACAGTATACAATGTAACAGTAATTTAATATAATAAAACTTCTTTTCTTTTGTGATGGTTCTATTATATTAATTTATCATCACCATTATTTTTAAAGAATACCTATCCACTGCAAAATAAAAGATTCTACAAGTCAATCCCATACCTTTTTTTCCCCATACCAAACCATGATTCTTTTCTAATTCATCTACCTATTTTACATAGGGTCTATTTCTAGATTTGTCACAATGTATTAGATAGAATTCAGTTTAAAACTTCAGCTGTTTTATTTATTATCATCTCTTCTAGCAATCTGTTCATTCCTGCTGCATTTTAGTCTTTAACATTTTTAGTGATGTCATTGATATTTGTTTGTTTTTTTCTTTATGTGTTTCATTGTCTGTTTCTTCTTGTACTCCTAACATCATAATTTATTGCATGGTCTAAAGTCTCTGTATTGAACTTTTGTTAAGTACTCGAGTATTAGATTCATAAATATGAAATTGAAAAACCATCAATTAAAAACATTCTTTTTATATACAAAGCATATTTTCTTTAAAACTAAGTTTTCTTTACCAAAAACCCTCTAAACAAATTTTATTTTATGATTACTTTCATCTATTATGCTTCTATCTGTATTAATAATTTGACCAAAGTGATTGTAATTGTCAATTTCTTCTAAATCATGTTTATTAAGATTTATTTTTTTCTTCTGAGAAAATCCATTCAACATTATTTTAATCATTTTAGTATTTGTTTTTAATCACTCTTTCTTACTAGTCTTTAATAACTTTTGTAGCATTTCAGAAAACTCTGAAGATTTATTTGCAAAAACTAAGCAATATCTGCAAATGTTATATATAGAGCTCACAAATAAACTCTTAACAAGCTTTGCAGAATATCCTCAACCCCAGACTAGTTTCTGCTACTGGATTACTCAGTGAGATGCTAGGAAGTTCAAGTATTAGATTAAAAATATCAGGACAAGCCCAGCACTTTATGTAATGGATAACTATTAAGTAGAAAATCTGAAATTTTTAGACATCCGTATGTTTTCCAATCCAGCTATCTAACTTAAATAGCCACATGGCACTGAAACAACTTCAGATACACTACATATTAACGACTTTAGTAATATAAAATTACCAAAGCTTTAATAACAAAAAAATAAAATCTGAAAATTTCAGATTTTCTGCTTAATAGTTATCCATTAGATAAAGTACTGGGCTTGTTCTGGTATTTTTAATCTAATGCTTGAGTATCCTAGCACCTCACTGAGGAATCCAGTAGCAGAAACCAGTCTGAGGTTGGGGATATTCTGCAAAGCTTGTTAAGAGCTTATTTTAATATAAGTTGTTAAATTGGGTCATGTGACATATGACTTGATTTCTTTGTCATTATCTGCAAAATTTAGGTGATTTAAATATTTTCATTTACTTTTCTTTTTGGAAATTATCTATTTGTCATTTGAGTTTAATTTCCAACTTTATTGTGTAGTATATTTACAGAAATTTTAATTTACTTTTTATAAAGTGTGCTTCGTTACATTTAATAAAATAAATACATATAATAAACATTAAGGCTTTAACCAACATTAGAAACAATTACAAACAATTATATGAAAATGGATAACAATAAATTTTACATTTAAAATAATAAATGAAAAGCATTCTTATAAATATTGTTTCCTCTTTAAAAATATAAAAAAAACTAGGCAGAACAATGGCCTTTGTTGTTGTTGTTTTTAGACTTGCAGATAAAAACATTTAACAGACAAAATAATTTTAACTTCACTTTTAAAATCTGAATAAATTTTTCTTAAGACATCATGGGAAATGAAATTCTGATTTAAAATTTAAAATACTATATATATATTTAAAATGTTAAAAACAACTTCTTTGATTTTTATAAAAGCATTACATTTTCAGCCAATGACAACTTCAGTTTTATTATGATTACATTTCTCTGAACTTGTCTTATTAAATACAAACATATTCAAACAAAACCTCATTGTAATCATAAATATTCAAATAAATAGTTACAAATATTATTCAAAAATATTCATAAATATATAAGTAAAACAGTCCTTGAAAGAATACTTGCTAGTTCTCTTAGGGTCTGAAAAAAGAAATATACATTCATGTATACTAAATTCTACATATGATACTGATATTTTCATACTTTGGGGAGGAGGGGAACTAATAAATCAATATTGTTTTAGTTCCTCTATTTACCCAGTTTATAGTTATATGAAAATTAAAACAAAATGTGTACTACATAAGACCATAAGAGAATAAATATAAGTTGAAAAAGCATTCAACTAGCTTCTAAAAATATGCATGTTAATAAATTCAGTGCAGGATGGAGTGATTGGCTAGAAAAATATGAGTTGTATTTATGCTGGAAAAAATATAAACATACTAAGAAAAAATATATATAATTTTTCATAATATGCTTTATTTTTTATCTCTACACATACATTAATGAATTCAAAATAAAAATTGCAAACTATTTTAAAATATCAGAAAATGAAAACATGTCAGATTAGAATAATATTACTAAGAAGATAACAGAGAATTTATTATGAATTACTAGCATATAACAAATAACAATTTTCCAAATTTCAAAATAATATAAGAAACATGCAAGAAAAATAAAGTATAAATTAACCACTAAGAAAAACAAATATATGAAATTTTATAAAATGGTATAGCAAATAATATTTATAACATAGAGAATTATAATTCTTAAATGGAAAGATAAATATTAGAAAGAAAAAATATTTCAAAAAGATGAAAATCAACATTTTATTGGAAAAAAATTGCTGTTTAAGGAATAGGTAAAAGAATTATAAGTGAAAATAAACCTATATTAAAAGAGAATAAAAAATTGATTTAAGAATAGTAGGCTACTTGTGGTACTTTATTCAATTAAGTCTATGAAGATTAAAAAGAAAACTTCAGTAAGTCTTAAAGAAATTAAAATAAATAATGGCTAAATGATATTTTAAATGATTGAAAGATTAAATGATGACAATGACATTTACAAAATGCAAACAGGAAGTCATTAAAACTTATTGGTATAAGAATCATTGATAGTATTACAAAACATTTATTGAAAAAAATGGATTCAACTCAATCAAAAAAAAAAAGAAAAACAGAACAGACTTAAAAGCAATTTTGGCATAACATACTTCTTGCATGTATAAAGAGAAATTATAGAAATAACAAATAAGATGATTTGAAATAGATTAAATTTGTAACTTAAAAACTACAGTTTTGTGAATATACATTTCAATAATAATTAAAATTTTAGGTCATCACACAGATTTAGAGTATTTTTATATTCCTAAATAATATTTAACATAACTCATCAGCAGTATTTAAGATTAATTAATAGTAAAAAACAAATATTTGTAAGAATGAATGAATAAAAAAAAAGATTTGAACTTTGTAAATCACTTTAATTGAACTTCTATAGAAAATATTTTGTTAGTTGAAATTGAGATCATTTAACTGTTAAAATTAATATGTATTTTGAAACAATGAATATTATTAGTAAAACATGTTAACGAATATTTCAAATTTTCTCCTTACATTTATTTTGTTAATACAGTAATCATTATTTGGAGATGTTACAATGTCCTCTGAAACATATCTAAAAGACCACTACTATCCAGAAAATAATTGAGTAGCTGGTAAAATTATATTTGAATATTATCAATCTATAGCACATATTTACAATGAACAAATGTAAACATGCACAAATATGAAATATATATTTAATCATACACATTAATGAAATGAATGTAGAATCAAATATTATAAACAATATTTCTCATCTTCAGTTGTTTATCAAGGAACAAAATCTATATGAGATATATCAAAGTAAATGCCATCAAATCCACACTATTAGAATTGCACTAGATGAACGAATATCTTTCAAGATTGAAATCTTGAATTTATCCACTATTATGAATATCTCTAATTATACTAATCTAATAGTTAAATATATACTCAGTCATTTATATTGTCAAACAAATTTTATAAATAGTGTATAGCTAATACATAATAAAAATATAGACATTAATGGTATGATTGCAAAAGGCATAAATAAGAATAAGAGAAAATAAAATTCATTTTTATATAGACTAATATGAAGATAGAATAAAGATTCTTCCAGAAACAAATAAGACACATTCTGCTTGAATGAGGTTTAAGATCACAACAAATAAATTTGAGACATAAACTTTTTATTTTTGTAATAAATAAAATCATATATACTTAATAGCATGATGTTTAGACATATATCTTATTAAACTGCAGCCTTAAATTTCGCTTACAAAATATTTCATAGTATAACTTCCACCAAACACCAACACATAAAATTTTATAAATGATGTTCCTAAAATTTCCTCAATATTATATTTTTAATTAACTCAATGCATAAAAATATTGATTATATATATATATAATCTATTGAGCCTGCCAATAGCTCTTAATAAGCTTTTCAGAATACCCTATCAGACCAGTTTTTAGATTCTAGCTTCCCTCAGTGAGGTACTAAGATATTCAAGCATTATAGCACTTTATCTAATGGTTAACTATTAAGTAGAAAATCTGAAAATTTCAGACATTCATATGTCTTCAAATCCAATCTGAGGATAGGGATATTCTGAAAAGCCTGTTAAGAGATATTGGCATGCTCATTAGATAACATTTGTAATACAAACTTAATAAATTAAGTAATGTGACATATGACTTGATTTTTTTTTGCAAATATATGTATTGTAACAAAATCCATCATTGGACCACCAGAAGAGGGGGAATGAATCTATGTATTGTCCAACAAAGGGTCTTTGAATAGAATGTAAAAAATGATGTGAGGAAGTAATCAACCAATGATCATGTCTACTTCCAATGAGCTAGCCCAAGGTTTACACATTAAATCCAGACACAATTTATACTAATTTATCCATACCTCACCTCTCTTTCAGATAACACACATATGCCTCAGAATTCAAACCCAATGAGAATGTTGCCTTCAACTCTCTTCAGCAATGAATTTATCTTAGATAGAAATTATAATATACTTATATAGGTTCCAATCTATTAGAAGACTCACTTGATCTTATTACTGTATTATAACGTAAAAGCATATATATATATATATATATATATATATATATATATGCACATATGTATAGTGGTGAATTGATTAGCAGGTGGAGAAATAACTATGATAAACTAGAGACCATTTAATAAGAATCAAATTAAGAATGTTTATTTGCAAACAAAATATAAAAAAAGAAAAACTCTTTTAACAAAAAGATAATTATAAACAGGTGTGTTTATTAAGTATGTGCCCCTATCATATAAATGATGAAAATATATTCATTACACCAACCCTTCCTATGATAGGCATACAGTAATAGATACTCATTATATACAAAGTAGGTAAAAATAATAAAAAAAATCATTAATTTAATATTACACTGATTGGGAAGCTAACTAGCTATTTAACTACAAATATATTAAGACACATTTGGTAGGTTCTTGGTTTAATTCTGGCTGTAATGGTCTTCTTTCTTTGAAAGATCCCTCAACTATGTACATGTATAATAGAAAAGACCATTCAGGCAGGAATGATAGACATTTATACTGAATAAACAAATATATGAACAATGATTAGTCAACAAATATATATATATATATATGATTATATCAACAAATATATATATATATATATTGAGCCAGATTGATTTACGATTCAATGGTTTTATTACTAAAATTAATAAAGGAAGCACAACTTCATTTTCATTAAATGTCTAATGCTAAAATTTTTATTATTATTTAAAACACATACACATTTATATTTAAAGTAGATCATTTAATGTGTATAAAATTGATTTTAAAATAGTTTACTTTCACTGCCTGTTTTAATCAATTTGATTAAAAACAGACAAGCTTGCTAATTATATATTCCTGTTGCTTTTACTTTAGTCATATTTTTAAAGTTAATTCTAAAAAAAAAAAGCGGAGATTTAGTTTTGTATTTGTCATTTTTGTGTCAATTATCCCTGGTTAAAGTCTTAAATTAGATTGAGTGGGAAATTAATATTTGCCCTGCCTGGAATATAGAATGGACACTAATGAAAGTTTTGCGCGGGAAATGTAGCAAGGCAAGAATAGCCTGCCAATTTTGAGAGAGAGAGAAGAGATTCATTATTAGATACACACTTGGATTATTGACTGCTAAGAGTCAGATGGTTATGAGTAGCTGTTTGGACATTTAATTGCCTGCTAAAAACTTAAATAATTATTGACAAACTTCGTTGCTGTGCAAGATGTCAAAATCTACCACTATGGGTTTTGCCATCATTAGAATGTCTTGCTAATTTAAACAAAGGACGGACCCATGCCTACCAGCTCTCCTTCAGTCATGCCATGAGCCTCTAAAATAAACACTGCCTCTACCTTGTCACTGTCAAAGAACCTGAAAGATGAACTATTGTCAAAAGTGTGCACTCGTCACTAAATCACTAGAACTCTGACTTACCGTAAGCTAAACTTTTTCCTATTCTAGCCAGGGTAAATAAATTGCATTTAATTAAATCTCTGCTCAATCTAATGATAAATATGCTTTAAAATGGTATTAATTGATTTTTTAATTATTTATTATCTGTATGTACTCTTTTCTAGTATTTAAAGTGTGTCTTGGAATCTTAGTTTTAAGATTCAAAGTTTGTTTGCAATTTTCATTTATCAGAGAGTGCATTAGGAGATTGTATTTTATAGGTTTAATATATACCTGATTATTTCATTAACTATTACAAAACGCATTGGCAGTTTTCATAGTTTTTATTTATTTACCTGCCCTTAGTTGTAAAATAAGGAATCTTTAAGCATGTTTCATTTGCACTTTTTGTGCAAACAACAAAAATCTTTTTGCTGGCTATTTGTTAAGTTATTTCTTCGGGTTGTCTGAAAGTAGTCATTTCTTTCTGGATTATGTAAGATCGTAATCAAATATCTTTTGCTGTCTTGTAAGTAAGGTCAACCACGTTTAATTTGAATGTAGTATTATGTGCAGCAGTCCTGTGGCATTTTAATGACAGTAATTAGAATATTACTGCTCGGATGTTTGCGCTGGTTACATTGATTTTCGGTGGGACAATAACTGTTTTATTATCCCTGATTCAGGAAGCTAATGTTGTTGTTTGTTTTGTAATTTTACAACTGGCCAGCAAGAAGATATTTTCCTAACCATTTCTTCTATTTTAAATGAGATAATTTTGCTGCCAAAATGTTTTATGCCTTCATGTTTGTCGTACTCTTGTGCACTCTCTGGTAAATATACGTATGTTATCATAAGTCACTTTTATATTCATGGCTAGATGTCTTTACTATATTGTATAACTTATAAAATTAATAAATTGTTTAAATTTATTCGGCTGACATTTGTCTTTGTGCTTTAATTTCTTAACTGTCTAAATAATATTTAAGATATCTTGTTCCTCTCTGAGTGTAGTTCGGTGCCCTTTTGATTCGCATATCCTGTCCACCCTAAAATAAATGTCTAGTTCCTTTTTTGGACTAGTGGCGCCCCCGGGGTCAGTATATGTGAATCTCAAAGACCTTTCACCCGTTACATATATAGTAATTTTTGACACGTCAACATGGAGCTTCCAAGTTTTCAAGCCCATGTGAGATTTTGTTTAGATGGCTGAGAAAGATTTCAGGTGTAAGTGGCAAGATCTAGTGGGTAGTGGTTCGATTTTTGTTAATTATTGCATGTATTGTTGGAGCAGTTTGGTAGAATGGGGTTTCGTCTTTTTCATATGACATAAATAAATAAACAATAAATAGCGTATTTTCTAAAAAAAAAGTCTGTCGGAGTTAATTTTTTTTGAAGACTTAAATATATATAGTTCATCTTTTTCATATGACATAAATAATAAATAGAGTTTTTTTTGTTTTTTGTTGTTGTTGTTTAAACAAAAAAAAAATTGTTCGCAGTAAATTTTCGAATTTAAAAGTAGTAAAAATAGTTCATTGTCTTCTTGCATATAAATAAATAGCGTTTTATTTGCTTTGAGATTTTTATTTAAAAAAAAAAGTTAGTATAGCGAGTTAGCCTTGTGTAAAAATGGAAGGTAAAGAAGAAGTTGACAGGGCGGCAGGTTTGGAAGAGAGCCCTGTTTCATTTAAATACCCCCAGATAGTAGAAGAATAAGAGAGCAAGACACAGATGATGATAAAGTTGATGAAAGAAATATGACAAGAGTTGCTAGAAATGAAACAAGGTCAGCAAGCTGAAAAGAAAGAAATATGACAAGAGTTGCTGGAAATGAAACAAAATATAACAAAACAAAATATAGAAATAAAACAGAGTCAACAAACAATAGTGGAGGAGCTGAGAGCAGAAATGAAAGAAATGAGAAGAGAAATGACAGGAAGAGTAGAAGAAACTCAGGGAGTATAAAAAGAAGTGGAGATGGAAAAGAATTTGAAAAATGAGATGAGTAAAGAGAGTCAGAAAGTAGAAAAAGTAGTCATAAAAGATATAGAAATTGAAGTAGCACAGGAGAGTACTAGGACAGAGAGGGTGGAAATACATTTTGAAATATGTAGAGAGTGGAGATAGATAGATAGTATGGTGGAGAAAAAAAATCTTGGAGACAGTTATAAGTTACCTCAAGAGGTTAAAAATGAGTTGAGTAAAATAACAGTTAGTTATGAACAGGGGTTTAAAACTAAGGAAAAGTTTTCGGAATATGATTTTAAAACAGAAATAAAAGCCATTTATAAAGCAATCTTATTTAAGGCATGTAAAAGTCTGTGGGAAATGAAGTCTTGCCATTTACTAGTGTTGATATGACTAAAAATAAAGTAAGAAAAGATGAAGAATTGGGAAGTTTCGTTAAGAAAAAGATTCAGGCATATATGCTAGAAAGCAAAACAGAATGGGAAAGAGACAAAATCATAAATTCTAGGCAGGTAAAATATATGAGAGGGAAAGGAACTTATTTCAGAAAATTAATAAAAAGAGTAAAAGAAACGCCGGACAAAAGTTAAAGGTTCGGCTTTTAGCAATCGGATGGATTGTTTTAAAACAAACAAAAAAAAAATTTGTTAATGATTTATGAGAATGGATAAATGTAAGAAATGAAATATTGTTTTGGTTTTTCATGAGTGTGTTCAACTGAATTTCTAGGGGTAGTTTTTAAAATGTTTATAGTTTAAGAAAAAAAAAAATTGCAGGAATTTTTTTTTTTTGTTGATCATGTGTTGAGGCAGTTGAGCCGGATTGATTTCTTATTCAATGGTTTTATTACTAAAATTAATAAAGGAAGAACAACTTTATTTTCATTAGATGTCTAATGCTAAAATTTTTATTATTATTTAAAACACATACACATTTATATTTAAAGTAGATCATTTAATGTTTATAAAATTGATTTTAAAATTGTTTACTTTCACCACCTGTTTTAATCAATTTGATTAAAAACAGACAAGCTTGCTAATTATATATTCCTGTTGCTTTTATTTTAGTCATATTTTTAAAGTTAATTCTAAAAAAAAAAAGCGGAGATTTAGTTTTGTATTTGTCATTTTTGTTTCAATTATCCTTGGTTGGAAGTATTAAATTAGATTGAGTGGGAAATTAATATTTGCCCTGCCTGGAATATAGAATGGACACTAATGAAAGTTTTGTGTGGGAAATGTAGCAAGGCAAGGATAGCCCGCCAATTTTGAGTGAGAGAAGAGATTCATTATTAGATACACACTTGGATTATTGACTGATAAGAGTCAGATGGTTTTGAGTAGCTGTTCGGATGTTTAATTGCCTGCTAAAAACTTAAATAATTATTGACAAACTTCGTTGCTGTGCAAGATGTCAAAATCTACCACTATGGGTTTTGCCATCATTAGAATGTCTTGCTAATTTAAACAAAGGACGGACCCACATCTACCAGCTCTTCTTCAGTCATGCCTGAGCCTCTAAAATAAGCACTTCCTCTACCTTGCCGCTGTCAAAGGACCTGAAAGATGAACTATTGTCAAAAGTGCGCACTCATCACTAAATCACTAGAACTCTGCCTTACCGTAAGCTAAACTTTTTCCTATTCTAGCCATGGTAAATAAATTGCGTTTAATTAAATCTCTGCTCAATCTAATGATAAATATGTTTTAAAATGGTATTAATTGTTTTTTTAATTATTTATTATCTGTATGTACTCTTTTCTAGTATTTAAAGTGTGTCTTGGAATCTTAGTTTTAAGATTCGAAGTTTGTTTGCAATTTTTGTTTATCAGAGGGTGCATTAGGAGATTGTATTTTATATGTTTAATATAAACCTGATTATTTCGTTAACTATTACAAAATGCATTGGCAGTTTTTGTAGTCTTTATTTATTCACCTGCCCTTAGTTGTAAAATAAGGAATCTTTAAGCATGTTTCGTTTGCACTTTTTGTGCAAACAACAAAAATCTTTTTGCTGGCTATTTGTTAAGTTATTTCTTCGGGTTGTCTGAAAGTAGTCATTTCTTTCTGGATTACATAAGATTGTAATCAAATATCTTTTGCTGTCTTGTAAATAAGATCAACCATGTTTACTTTGAATGTAGTATTATGCACAGCAGTCCTGTGGTGTTTTAATGACAGTAATTAGAATATTACTGCTCGGACGTTCACGCTGGTTACGTTGATTTCCGGCGGGGCAGTAACTCTTTTATTATCCCTGATTCAGGAAGCTAAAGTTGTTGTTTGTTTTGTAATTTTACAACTGGCCAGCAAGAAGATATTTTCCTAACCATTTCTTCTATTTTACGTGAGATAATTTTGCTGCCAAAATGTTTTATGCCATCATGTTTGTCATACTCATGTGCACTCTCTGGTAAATATACATATGTTATCATAAGTCACTTTTATATTCGTGGCTAGATGTCTTTACTATATTGTCTAACTTATAAAATTGATAAATTGTTTAAATTTATTTGGCTGATGTTTGTCTTTGTGCTTTGATTTCTCAATTGTCTAAATAATATTTAAGATATCTTGTTCCTCCCTGAGTGTAGTTCGGTGCCCTTTTAATTCACATATCCTCTCCACCCTAAAATAAATGTCTATTTCCTTTTTTTCAGACTAGTGGCGCCCTCGGGGTCAGTATATGCGAATCTCAAAGATCTTTCACCCATTACAATATATATATAAACAACATAATTCTGTCCTGTAGCAAGTGTATACTGCTCTTTACAGTTTGATCATTATTCAGATAGCCATCATAACATCTGATTGGTTGTCAGATAAGTATTATAATAGGCATGAAAGGTTTGCAGCCTTTCAATTACTTTCAATAGTAATAGATAGAAATTGTACCTTTATTTTATATTATAACAAGGGTTCAGATAGTAATCATACCGAATATCATATTACTATCAAGTGAGGTGACCTAAAGTTTATTTAATAAATAAAAAAAAATATTTATTCTAAAAATCTTCTTCCCTGTGTTTTCTTGATTTTAGCTATAATGGACTCTTCTGAATTAGAGAAATTTCAGTTTCCAAATACAGAAGTCAAATTAAAAAAAATACAAAATTCTACCAATGTACACACAAATAATAATAAAAATATCACACAACAAATTAATATTTCTTCATGATAACTGGCATGAGGTTTGTGATTTAGGTAATTACAGTCTAACAGATAGATAGACTATCATTGTTCTGCTCAGGCTGCTACGGTAGTTCACACATTCCACACAGAAACTCCTCAGTGACATATTTTGAATGATGTTATCTGCAATTCCTGTTCCTGTTTTTTTCTGCATCCACCTGGACATTTTAGATGATGCATTTGACATTTTGGCAGGTGTTTCACACTTGAGTACTGAACCATCGTACTTCGTCTGGTCAGGGCTGACAGCACTAGACTTACAACATTATTGAATTAGGCAACAAACATTGTTTTTCAGCAAATAAACAATCAAAATCTTCTTAACTCGATGTTTGATGCTAAATGATTTTTATAAGAATGGTGTTATTCCATTGTTAAAGTATATGAATACTCTGAAGACGTTCTTATTTTTTCTTTTATTCGCATCAGAAAAATAGCACAGTCCTTTGTTTTAAATGTCAATTTAAATCAACTCTATTACTTTACACAGATGCTTGAAATTATTAGAATTGTTTTCGTTTAAATATTAATCACAGTCTCTGGAAATTTACTCTACACCAATCCAGCAAATAATCTGAAGAGTTCGAATGAGGCGTATATTTTCTTTAAGATTTGAACATTCGATATTCCGATAATGTATTATACAGCTTATGCCTTATTTGAAAATAGTAGAAAGATGACGGAATTGAGTTAAGTTTGTTTTTATACTGCCCGTGGCTTCCATTGTTTGGCATGCTTGCATTTTATTTCCTTTTTCATCACTATATATATATGCCTATTGTTATATGTTTTATCTTGATTATACGCAAAAAAAAAAAAAAAAGATCTCGTAATAGAATAATGCTTTTCATTTTCCATACTTGGTTACTTAGTGACTGGTTTGACATTAGGTCATTACCATGCTTACTTAGTCTAAGTCTTTTAAAATGATGTAAAATACACTGATATTAAATTTATTGTTTACATCCATATATATATATTAGTCCAATTATTTTTATTATTTTTTTAAATTGGGGTTTTCATCTTTCTAGCAGATAAACAAAATTAATTTATTTTGCTACTTTCTCAGTATAGTTACTAATGAGCTGAATTTGGTGGTGAGAGTGACAAAAGTTAGATTGTAAGCTATTCTTACAATATATATATATTGTAATCTTTTGATCGGTTATCCATCGTAAGAATGGCATATTAAATGTGAATTATAGTTCCAAAATTTCAAATTAAGATAATAGTAATGCTATAAACTTGGGTGTAACAGTAATAAACGATTTAATATATAAAGTTTAAAAAGAGAATTCCGCAGACATCTAATAACTGTTGTTGTTATTTATAATCATTTATAATATAATCTACTATATAATCTTAATACAATAGATGCCAATCTAAATAAACGTCGTTGCTTATAAATTTGATTTTAATTTATTTTCAATACAATGCTCATTTAAAAAGCTAAAAACATAAAATTGCAGTCAATGAAAGAAGGTACAATTATTTACTATAAGATAAAAATTCATTTTAAAATTATTGTAATATCTTTTAAACAAAAATATTTATTATCAAACTTTAGGAACAAATTCAATTAATAATATCACTTATTAAAAAGATGATCAGAACTAAAATGTGATTTTCAAGTAATGATTTAAATTAATTTCGTTTATAAAGTATTTTTTTGTTGTTGTTGATTTCAATTATTTTAAAATAGAAACAGAAAAATCTTTAGGTTAAAAAACTGTACAAGTTGATTTAGAATTGACCAATGAGAGTTGAATAAATATTTTTCTGTTGTCACTTTAACCCGGATTTTTTTAAAAATATTAATAATACAGCAGACGATCTGGGTGAAAAAAGAGGCAAGAAAACTGATAAAGTAGATAGCAGTCTTGATTTTTGTTTTCTCCGTAAAACCTATTTATTATAAAACTTAAAAATATTTAAAGTCTTAATCACGAGGGGTGTATGAAAAGAAAAAGTAATCTTTATTTTGAATTAAACAATTGATTTGTAAAAAAATATTTTTTTTGTTGCAAAATTCTGAAGAAAATGTTTAACTTGTATTTAGAAAAAAAAAAAAAGTGTAACTTTTAATATTAGATGAGCAAAGATAACTGAGATTAAAATGCTCTAGAAGCCAGAAATTTAAATGAATTATCCAATATGTGTTTAAAATGTTACAAGACTAATGAATACCAGAAAAAGACGAGAAATCAAAAAGTAAACTTATTGATGAATTATTTGAACCTGTTTTAAAGTTTATGCAGCATGGGAAAACAATCTGAGATTTTAAGAATATTTAGTAAACTTTTCGTAGCGCATTTTGAAGAGCCAGACTATGTGTATTCAAATTAAAACTAGATAGGAAGGAAAAATGAATCCAATTTAAAGTTTTGTCTAGTTACTGTGTGTTTGTTTGTTCATGTTTTGTTTAACTATATATGTCTTAATAGAGAGAAGATAGAATAAGTAACTCAATGCGCGAAGAATGGTACATATTTAAAGAATAACCATGGTAATATTAAATTAGAAACTGGAAGTGGGTTTGAAAAAAAAAAAATAGTAAGATTTTAATTTTAAATTTATTACTAATATTGTTCTTGTTCAAAATAAAATATAAACGCAAAGTATTTGTTATAGTGACAATTTAAAGAATATATGTTTGCAATTTGGTATATAATGTTAAAGGTATGCTTAAGTGTGGGAAGAGAGTAAACATGAGTTATAATGTGAAAGTGTGTGTGTGGAGAACGTAATGTTAACTGTATATTTTGACCAGCATATACTTCAAGAAATTAAATGTAATAGGAATACCTGAAAGGAATGACAAACTTATTACAAAATGTAATGTATTTATAAAAGTAAGAACGAATGAATGTTGGTGTAAGACATTATTAGATCTCATTTGTTAAAAAAAAATAAAAATAAAATATCCTATTGATAATAATTATTGAAATGATTATTTGTTGTGTAACATGATCGTAGATATAGATAGAAAATTATCGCATGGGGGAGATGATATTAAGTTTTTGGTCTAGAATTAACAGAGTAATAGATGCCAAATACACAATGAGGAAGATGAGTTAAAATTTCAGGATAGGATAAAATATCATCCTGAAAAACTGATGTGGGAGGGCTTCCTATAAAGAAATGAGGATAGTATATACCATAAGTGCTCAGGGAAGAGGTCAGGGTAAAATGGGTGTAGAATCATTAAGATAATGACTGTCTGCCAAAATATGACACCTCATATTTAAAAGAAATCTCCATCTTTTTTTATTAGGATATATTATTAAATATGGTATTTAATAAAATCAGTTTCTCATTTATAAAGTTTTAGGTAAATAGTAATATGAGGCATCAAAGGTAGATGAAAAATTTAAAGGATTTTATAATTTCTTCCTAAATCTTGATATATTTACTTGAAGATAAAACCATGTACAGAACAAATATTTTATGTTTGAATAGTAATTTGAATAAAGTACTAGATGTGTAAAAATAACTGAAATTAAAGAACACTATAAATTATAAGTGATAGAGAGAATGGAGGCATAAGTGAATTGTCTAATATGGAAAAAGTTTTTAGCTGAGTATTCATTTCAATTACATTATAAATATTGTTTTTTTGTTTTTTTTTATATTTACCCTATCAGTAATAACTTTGTTAATATAATGGAAGTGTAATATTTTAACCAAATTTTAAATATAAAATAAAATTTAACTATTACAAGATTATCAATATATTGGGAGTTACAAAATATCAGGTAATATGAAAAATGATTGTGAAGACACCAGATGACTCATGAATGATGTAACTAAAGCATATTAGTATGAAAGCATACATAATGAAAAAATATATATAATAATAAACTTATAATAAAAAAAAAACAAAAGGACTAAATACTAACTATGGAAAAGGTTGATTTTAAATAATAACCATTATGTACTTGTAAAGAATGTAAATAATTTGTTGTCAATGTAAAACAGTTCAATGTTTATTTTCTTTTATTGTTAAAGAAGTATTTAACTTTATAAGTATAATTGTTTGTTATTTATTTTTAATGTTGTAAATAAATGAATATTTTGATTTAAACTTTATCATAGTAATTTTATTGAATCTGAGAGTCATTTTCATCATAAGATCAAATCAATAAAGCACATAATTTACATAAAAGTATACCTACCAAATTATGATTGCATGCCTCATTTGAGAAGGTATTCTTAAGAGTTTATAATTAAAACATTAACTATTAATTATTTTTAAATTATAACTATCTTAAAAAAAGCTGAAAGAATCTTGAAGAGCCTTGTAAAAAATATTATTAAGTATTCCAAAAGGGAGAGCGTGTAATAGAAATTAGCAATATGTTTGAGAGTCATGTTCTAACTTTGTAACTTAAGGGGAAATATATATTATATCATAATTTAAAAGTATTATATAATTTCAGAGTACAAGTTAGTAACCAGATATATTTTAAGGTTTGTAAATCAGAAGGAGTTAATTACTGTGGGTGAATGCTAACTAATTAAGAGATGTATTTCATTGAAGTAGACTTGGTGGATAATAATGGTGTGATGAAGCTTTGATTATAAGAAAATAATTATTCTAGAGTAATTGTTGTTAATGTAAGGAGGAGAATAAATCTTAGGAAAAGTAGATTAAATTATTTAAGGGAAGGTAATGAGTAGATAATGAATTTTAATTTTCATGTCTTATTATTGTTAGATTAAGTTTCTAATAGATGGTTAATCAAGATTTGTAATAGTAAGTATGTTTTTATTAAATGGTTGGATCCCAGTAAAATCCCTCTTGTGATTCAATTAATTAATTATCAAACTAATTGTTATATTGGATTTTAGAATAGAATACTTATGATCACTGAGATAGTCACAGGATAGCATCAAATATTTTAAGTTAATGTAATTTGGTTAATGTTTTTATTTTTAAGATTTTTAAATTGTAGAAGAGTAGTTATTTCATTATTTAAATGAAATATTATGTTAGTCATTGCTTGATGTGGGAGTTCTCCTAATGATTATAATAGGATAGTAACAGGAGAATTGTCACAATAGCATTGCCATTGTGGAGGGTATTGTATATACTTCTCAAAGTTAAAACAACTCTCTTGTAATTGTCCCTAAAGTCTATCTTACGTTTTAATATTTAGCAAATTTCAAACCCCCTAAAGAGCCTTATTCTTTATTCTTGTTATACTTGATGGTTTATTATTGAGCTAGTATAGCAGAGAGTAAATACAGAAGATAGGATAAGGTAGAGAGATGTATTGGAAGAACCGGAAGGGAATGTTAGAATATATATATATTATAACGGGACGATCCTTTTCAGGACTTGAGGAAGTCGCATCTAACTATAGTCAGACTTTGAGTCTTCTTATAAAATGCCATGGATGATGTGATTTAAAATATAATCCAATCCACTTCTCTATTAATAATCTCGTTACTCTCGGAATTCGAGATCAGAGTAGAAATCGCAATTGACTCTCCTCAGGCATTTCCACAAATATCCCATAGTAATGATAAATTTAGTATAAGCTATATATAACTTTTTTATAAATATTAAATCACTAAATTGATTCAATATATATATGCGTGAGTATGTATATTTATAATTATTGGTTTTACAAAATGACTAAATAAAATAAACAAACGAGACCTGTTTAATTTTAAAATAAAGTTTAATACATTTTAATCCGTAATAGAAACAAAAATATTATCTCATAAATAATAAAAATATTAAAATTTAGAATCATAATCTGTGCTTATATTTAAATACAATAATAAACTATTTAACATTCAGAAAAAAAACATAATGTAATCATTTATATATATATAATTTAAAATCATGTGTATAATAAATAATACACATGATACATTATAAATCTACGTATTGTGTCATTAAAATGATTCAGTGTGTGTTATATGCCTATATAAGATAACATCCATTCACACTAGATTAATAATAGAATGTATTCTGATACTAGTTATTTATGTTTAAAAAGAAATTATGTTAATTGTCAGGTAAGATTCAATTTGGAATATAATAAAACTTACTTCCAAATTGAAATAATTTAAAAGCATTTACCTTAGTCAGCGGTCATTTTCACCAGAGCATATATCAAAATATCAACATCTAAATTTTATTAAATCAATAAAAATAAAGCATTCATCTTATCAGTTCTCCAATTTAATATGCAAGTAATTTTTCCAAGTAAATATAATTATCCCAAAAGGAAATAAAGTTTAGGGGTTATTAAAATACACAATGAAGTAATCCAAGATAAAAAAGAATAATGGTTTTATATCCCTCCTTAATGACGATGAATGTTGAAACATAAAGTTCATTGATCATCCTTCGAAGAGGCAATCCAGATATTCATTCTTTTAAATATTTGCATAGTAAAATATTTAACATCTTCTTCAATATAACACTCCATTATTAAGGCAGCTTTTTAAATGAAAATTATATTTTAGGCATTAAGTAGGAATAAATTTACATGTTCAGGTTTAAAACATCAGCAGAAATTCTTGGCATAAATTATCTAGCCAAAGAACATCTTTATAAATTTTTGTCTTCTTAAATATATATATTGTAAACTCATTTCGAAGACATTGATAACTTTTATAACCTTGTTAATTTCAATGACTATTTTTTTATAGTTCTTTATAATATTAAGAGTAAGTAAATTAATTACTTGAATACAGTTTTAAAATGATGAATCTTTTTTTTTTTCTTAAATGTGTTCTTGCCTTGATAACTAAATAAAAGATTATTGTTATAACAATATTAGTTCATTTTAATACTGGATTAATTTCTGCAAGCATATCATATAATCATGCTCACACTCTATTATTTAAAATATACAATTTGTAATGAACCCCAAATGTTTATTTCCTTTGTTTCAACTGATAAAAATGCAATGTTGACTTGAGGCTTTGTCAAATGTCAAGTTTTGGTTAATAAAAATACTATTAGTTGGAAACATTTATTTATGTGTGTGTATAAACAAATTAGAATTATTCATTTTTAGAATTATTCTTTTAATACTAACTAGTTTATGTATATAGATGATATATGAAAAGCTTAAGATAGGTGTAAGTTATTTTATATCTGTTGATTCGATATAGGCACAGTTAAATTCACAAAGAAACACAAATTGTTTTAGGTGAGGCTCATATGGTACTCTCACATAATATATATATATATATAATATTTAAAATATAGGCATACTTTATATATCTGGAGTTTAATTGTAAGAGTCTGTGTTCAAACTCCCTATATATATATATATTTGATACAGTATAGATGCAAAACTGTATGCTATTTTGATATTTGAATCATAAAAATGCAGAAAACATTTTATAGTATAAGCATATGCTAAAATGAGAGAGTAGATTTAAATCCATTTTCAAACATATCTTTAAATAAATAATTAAAGTATTGAAAAAAAAAATAGAAAATATAGAACTGATAAAAGTAATTACATAGCTATGTTTTTCAAGAATTTATCTTAGATAATAGTTGTTATACTTTAAATAGCAAAACAGTGGCAATAATATTTGAAATTTTATACAAATTTCAAATGAACAGATTTTAAAAGGTTATGTCAATGTTTTTTGTGATATACTAGTTAGGGTTCATTAAAATGGGATTTCACAATAAACTAAAAACTGATTCTATGTTTATTGATCTGATTTCATGCTTATAATTATTTTTTTTTAAAAATATACAAATTCATTTAATATTGGAATATCTTATACATATGCTTATATCTATATATCTAATTCTTATTTACAAAACGCCCTTCTTTTATAAAAATAAAATATAAAAATATATCATAACTTTCTAGTAAAATATTCATATAATGTTTGAGGTTTAATTACAGGAATAAAGCATGAAAGCAATTTTCCTGAAATAAATAATTTTATAATAATTATATGCATTAAAAATATTAATAGCTAGTAATAAAAGTACAATACCTCACAAGTACCCTTTAAATTACAGAATTATTTTACACAAAATAAAAAGAAATATTAAACTTTTTTTTTGTTGTAATGTAACACTATAGAATTATAAAATGTCCATTAGGATATTAATGGATTTTATTGCAGATAATTTTCATAAAATTATTTATTTCAGGATAATTACTTTTATGCCTATAAATATTTCAATAAAAAATTATTTTATATTTTAATTATTTATTTTTGTTTATTCCTGCATAAACATTCTTGTCTTGTATTATTTATATAATATTGCATATATGTATATAGCTTCTCTGGACATTTTATGTTACAAATAAGAGGAACATTTTATGTTGAATTTGAGATGTGGGTATGTTATTTCTTACTAAATAAATACTATATTGTATTAAAGATGTATTATTAAAAGTTTTTTTTTTTTTATTAAACAGAATATAATATTATTTATACCCAATTAATGAATTATTTGACATATTTTTAACTTTTTATTAGTAATTTTTTTTTTGCAAAGTGATACTTATTCCAACAAATATGACAATTTTTCTAGACATTTTTTTAGAATTATCCTAATAAATTATTTTCTTCTAATTCAAAAAGTTAATTTTTCCAAAGTGTTGTTTTAATTAATATTGCATTTTAATTATAACTAGTATTATTAGTCAAATATATCTACACAATTCAATAAAATGGTTTTAAGGTAAAATATTATTTTAAATAATATTTTTTTTCTTACAGAATAATCTTTTATACACATATTAATTTATTTAAAATAAAGTGACTCAATTTTCCAGAACAATCCTTATATATATATATATATATATATATATATATCAGGATTGTTCTGGAAAATTGATGAAATCTATATTATATATATATATATATATATATATATATAATAAGATTTCATCAAATTAGATATGCAACATTCAAATTTGATTGTTTTGTTATATTTTAAAAATTGTGGGCAAATGTTTGTTTAATGAGTTGAGTGGTAGCATGTCAGATGCTAGTGGCAGCTGATTCATTAAAATTTTGTATTCTTTTTTAAATTGCATAAAAACTATAAGCATGATGTCAACAGAAATCCAGACCTTTATATCTGTTTGAATTCCTCTTTAAAATGGTATATCACAAGTTGAAATCAGACAAAATTTGAATTTTTTATTAATATTTTTATTAATTGGTTCATTTAAGTTTTTTTCTATTCTGCTCAGTGGACTAGATTGAATAAAGAAGACAAAGAAAAAAATATTAGCTAGACTCATTATAAATATGTAATAAAATGCACTGATGATTCACATTTCAAGGCCTTTATTCTCATAAAAACAATCAGCATATCCTTTGTAAGTATTCAATTTTAATTTTTTTAATTATTTGATAAATGGTATAATTTATTAATGTGTTTGTATTTGTATTAGTGTGTCTGTGTAGTATATAAATTATATAATATTAAATCATTTATGCTCTTTACTATACAATATAATTTTGGGGCTCTGATCCTTGTTTAAGGCAAACTTATTTTATAGACATAAGGATTCTCAGGAGGTTTAATAATTTATTAGTGTGTTTATATTTGTATTATTGTATTTGTATTTTCACTTGTACATCTGTGTTTGAATAACATGTAATGATTTACATATACAGAATTATGGTATTATATTGCAGTGCAATGTAAATTTTAAAACGGATTATCAGATATTCAGAAAGGCTGCAGTTGATATAGCAATCACAACTTTTACTGAGCACAGTACTATGTAAAATATAAACACTTAAAACCAATAAAGACAGATTTAAAATGGTGTGTGTGTGTAGTGATAGCCACAATGGTTATGTATATACTACATGGAATTATATAAATGCAAAGAATCAAATTCTAATTCTTGCCTATGTCTTGATACTCATGCTGAGGAGTGAATAGTTTTCCATATCTTGCATCACATTATTTTCAAGTCTATAGCTAGCAAATGAGCTATATGCAAATAAATTATATATCTTTGGGACAATAAATATAATATGATAGCATCACTGGTGTACACAAAAAAAATAAAATGAGATGAAACTCATTTTATCATTGATACAGACAGTAGCCTACACTTTCTAGTTTAGATAAACAAGAAGCCAATTGCTATGATGACAAATGCAAATCTATCTTCTGAAAATGATTTGTTTTCTATGTTTTATTAGGATGAATCTTTGTCTTATAGATGTCTTGAGATTTGTTAACTTTTGGAATAGAAGATAAAAATGAAGAATTCTTATTCAACTAGTTTTGGAGATTCTGAAGCTAAGGATTATCTCAGGTAAAAAGCATTATATAAGGTTTGAATGAGAATTTTCTGAGGAATACAAAGACGTTATCAATGAAAATGTAATTTAAACTTAATTAATGATAAATTAGAAATTTGAACAAACAATAAAGTAATAATTATGTCAAATGTTGAAATTTTTTTTTCTTATTTTTTAAAGGGTAATCACTATTGGTATATTATTGTTTTCCTTAGGTTTTCTAGTTTCTATCAATGTAAAGTATTTTGCTCTAACATTATTAAACCCTGAAATTATTATGAAAATTGTGCCTCAAGTCAGTTTTTTTTTAAAAATTCAATATAGAACCAGTTAAAACATAGCACTAGTTAAAACATAAAACAATTTTTGTAAAAAGTTATTTTGTCCAGTCTGTGGAAAATAAAGAAATAATGAAATTAATATCATTATTCCATTTTGGATTTTTTCAAAATAATGAAGGGATTTGAACTCAGGTTTTTAAGCTCTCTTAGCTATCCACTTCATTGTATATAACTGATGCATATGACCACATGCATAGTAGTTTATTGCACAATAATTTGATTGAGGCTATAAATGGTTTGTGAAATTAATTACTGGTAAGTAGTTTGATTTTTGATATTATGAGTTGATTGAATAGTGATATTTTTGTGTATATTGATAGATAGGATCTGGATAATAATTCTGTGATTGTTTCTATTTCCACTTTGAGTTTATTTTGTATTTTTGTTTTCATTTGATTCATTCCCAGGTAAAATGGGAAACCTAGAAAACTACTGGGCTTTTCTTGATAAATTTGTTTGTTTATTTTTCCTGTAAAAATTGTCAAAGCAGCTAATTTATTGAGATTGATTTTTATTTTGAATTTTTCAGTATAATTTTCTTTGATGTTTTGTAGTGCTTGTAGTTGCTTTTCTGATTTTAAGAATATAGTAATACCATCCATATAAGCTATGCAAGGAATGTGTCTTTTGGTATTTGGTATTAGCACTCCTTGTATCTTTTTACCATTTTTTTTAATAATGGATTTATGTAGAATGTGAACAGTAGTGTGCTCAGTGGTGAGCCTTGTAGTATTGATTAAATGGGATAGAAGGATGATGATCTTCCATTGAAAGTGATATATATTTTTCTGTTTGAAAGTAGATTGGCTATTGTGTATCTTATTGATCATAGTATTTCTGTTTCTTTTAGCTGGTTTAGTAATATTTTTATTGGTATTGAGTCAAATGCACTTAAAAAATCTAGTTGTACAGCAATTGGAGCATATTTCTTCTTTTTAATAACTGAGTTTATTATAGTTTTAAAGATTAGTTATGCCTGACTTGTTGATAAACCTTTCTTTATGGATTGATGTGATATTTTTGGCAGTATGTGTGGTTCAATTTTCACCTTTATTACATTTTCTAGAATTTTAATTCCTAAAGACACCATTGAGATGGGTCTTAAATTGGTAATCATCATCATCATCATATTATTATTATTATTATTATTATTATTATTATTATTATTATTATTAGTAGTAGTAGTAGTAGTAGTAGTAGTAGTAGTAGTAGTAGTAGTAGTAATAGTAGTAGTAGTAGTAGTAGTAGTAGTAGTAGTAGTAGTAGTACCAGTACTAGCAGTAGTAACAGTAGCAGCAGCAGTAGTAGTAGAATCAATTATTATAACTCATTTGCAAGTTGATTTTTTAAATGTTATTATTATGTAGAAAATAAATATTTTAAGTTTTCAAACATTATTAATATATTATTATGAATGAATTACCTTAAACATAATTTTCCAAGTAAATAAGCAAAACCAATTATTTTTAAATTTCACTGAATTTATTGTCTACTTCAATAATAATACGAATTTAATTTTTTATTTACATTTAATTTTTTTAGAAAGATAAAAGTTAAAAAAAGTAGCTTCAAACATTTTAAATAATATGACTATCTTTGAGTAAATGACTATTTTTGTGTGAATAACTAATATTTTCAATTACTTAAAAATTTCATGGAGCTTACTTGAATTTGTCTTTTTATTTTTATTTTTAGGAATAAGTGAATGTTACTTTATTTAGAAGATGACTACATTAAAGATGCACATTATAAAAAAAAAAAACAACAACAACATATTTTTCTTCATAATTCAGGCATATCACTTTTGATAAGACTACTGTCTTAAAGTAACCCAATAAGGATTACAGATTATTTAATTTTTTATTATTATTTAGAGAGGCTACTTTTACTGCCAAAAGATACATTTAATGAGGACATTGCATAGAAAATTAATGTTATAATCTTAATATTTTAATACAGCTTTGACAGAACTTAAGTTGTTACTACACAATAATCAGGTTATTCATGGGTTGCTATATTTAGTGAGAATGAAATATAATGTTTTACTATAAAAAATGATTGTAAAAATTACTTTAATAATTGTATTGTTTAGAATGTATGTATAATTGTATGACAATTATAATTATTTCCTATTAGCAATGCAAAATACAAGTAATGAATATCTGTAGAAAATTAACATATTATAATTTAATGTTAATTGTTTTAAAATGATTTTTTTTATAATTTTATATGCAAAACATTAAGTTTGCAGAAACCTGTAGTTAAAATGAGAAAAAATAGTTATATTATCAAATATTAATTAATTATTATAGCTAAACGTGTTGATATTAATGTATATAAATGCATAAAATATTAGAACATTTTTTTAAGTATTAGAATATTCTATGCTATTAATACTTTAATGCAGTTGTTATCACTTTTAATTCAATATTTAAGATGATCATAGCAATTTCCACTGATTATTACAAAACACTGATCACAATTCTCATTTCATCTACTGCTTTTACATTCAATCGCTCTTTTTGTATTATAACTATTATATTAAACAATATTTATATTAATAATAATCGTATTACTAATGATAACATTATTAAAATTATATACACTCTTTTACACTCATGTGCGCACTAACACAAATATTATATAAATTTCTACAAACAAATTTTTAGGGCGTAACTTCTTATAATTTTTAAAAAGGAGTTGATTTTTAAAAAAAAAATATTTTGTGCATATCTTTTTATTAAAAAAGTGATTGACGGAAAATACTTAAGAGTCAATCATTTTTTAGCCGGCCAGCCTTCAAGCAAGATACAAGTTTATTATTGTAAAATATTTATTGTGTTCAATTAAAAAAGATAAAAGAGAAAAAAAAGATATACACATATTTTTGAATAAGTAAGAAATACATATATCCGTGTATGTTTATGTATTTAACAATTTTTTCTACTCAAATTAAATCTTGAAGCATTGCCAACATTACACTTTTGTAGATATAGAAGGCATTACATAAATACAGAAGACATATGCTGGTTATGTCATAGAGAAACTGAGACACAAGAACATTTTCTTTTTACCTGCCCTGTATTTGATAATATTCGTTCATCCATACCATCATTATGCAAACAAAAAAATTGTGACATTCAAACCCTTTTACAATCATTTGTTAAGGGTAGCGACCCACATATTCGAGCAAGTACTTTTATATTATTTTCACTATGGTGTACAAGATGCTCCTTCATGTACAACAATAATCCGAGAAGACATACAAACACATTCTGGAACAAAATGGAACAGCTCTGCTTAAGGGATGAAGAAATTGTATTTCAAAAGATGTAAACAGCCACTTGGTCTATATTACAACAGCGCTCAAAATTATAGAGGAAAAAAAAGACTAATAAAAAACAGAACTAAGAGCCTTACAAGTGCACAAAACTAATTGGATGTGTATATTTTAAAGAAAAAATGTAAACTCAAATTTGTAAACCACATGCATATCCTTTGTCTTTGTTGCCCCCCCCCCATTACAATTTTCAACTTATTTATACTAACTTCAATTCATCTGCATGTGGTAAAATAGTTATAAATGTAATCTTTTTCTTGTTATATTCATAAAGTCCTTTTGAAAGGTAAAAAAAAAATATAAGGCATCTTTGTATTTATTGTGAAAATAGTTTTAACAAATAAGTCTTTTCATAATAAAACTTTTTAATGAAAACTATAAGAATTGCCAGTTTATTTGAAACATTATTCTTGAAATAAACCTTTTCATTATCTTTTTGTATACATATTTACTTATGGCCTGATCTAATTTTTTAAAAAAAAAAAAACATTTTATTTTAGGCAACTCTGTTATCTAATTACGTAATTACTATTACTTTCAAAAATAATATTAATATCCTCACAATTCAGAAATATTTAAGTGGTTAATAATAGATTTTTTTTCTATTTTTTTTTTTTTTTTGAGATGTGCAGCACAATCTTTGCTGTGTTGTTGCTTTAACTAATCAAAAGTTATATACATATAAAAATATAACTACTGCAACTAAATTAGTTATATACAGAATTGTTAATTTAGCTTATTTCTTATGTCAAAAGTGAGACTAGGATTCTTTTGGATTGAATATAAAGGTATGAAAACTATCAGTAAGGAATACTTCATGATCATTTTTAACTATAATCAGATTACTATTTATCAGAAGCTTTCTTTGTGATGAAGACATTTCAGTAGCAATTAAATGTTGGGTTATTTTCAAATGATTTTTAACATATAATATTGGATAATGAAGATAGACCCACTAAATTTCCATCATCACAAACCTTTAGACAAAAAAAAATGTTATTAATAGAATGATGATGAAGTATTTTTAATGATATTTTCTTAGGTCTTTAATTTTTATTTAAACCTTTCAAATACATTTAAATGTTATTAACACATAGGAATGTAATAAAAGACCCCATTTAGTAGTATTATTTTTCTCTTTTTTTCAGGCATCAATAACCTGTTTAATTAAAGTACTGGCATGGGAAGCAAATGCAAACTTTTACATTCATGAATATTTAATTTAATATTTAATGCTCTGACCAATTAGGTTATTCTTCTAAATGCAACAGTCAGTAGGAATTTTATATACTGATCTATAAAAATACTTCTGATTTGCCCATTTTTCCCTAAAAATAAAGTTTAATGTAATGGCTTGATGATATTGTGTATTATCACATTATGTTGAGTTATGAGATTATGTGATATTGAGTAATTTCTTGAATATTCTTTTTTGTACTTTTTTCTTTCTATTCAAGATTTAAGTATTTTTCTATCAAAGATATGTTCAGTTCAGTGATATATACATGATCTGCTACACCCAGTTTGTATTTTCAAACTCATTTTTTAATGGTGTGACTGTTTTCCCCTATATATATTACTTAACATTCACATGGTATTTTGAAAATACAACTGCATCTATAAAACATGAGATAATTGTAGAATAGTGTATACTAGTCAAACCAGTAACCTCATTGAAAAGCTTTGAATATAACAGAGAAAACATATATTAAACATAATAGACCATGTATGCACCTATAAACATATGTTTTATTGGAAAATTACAAAATTATCTGATAAAGATTAAAAGTCTAAAAAATCCAATAAACTGCTTATGTGACAATGATAAATAATTACAGTATCCAAACAAATGTGATAATACATAATGTCTGGAAGTCACTGATTATGCTCTACTCTTAAATTGAGATATCAGAAGGATCTTTATAAATAAATATATAAAATATTTAATGACTATTGATTTTGACAGAATAATCTAGTTAGTCACAGCATTAATCTAAACATCCAGGTTCAATTTCCATGACAGTGTCACTGGTCAATCCACAAATATCTGAAGAAGAGAAAATACTACCCTTTAATATGTTATGTTATATACTAACTTGTGTGCTATTATTAACTGTGGATATATATTTGTAAACATTAAATAAAGTTTGAATTATTCTAAAGAATTTTAATATTTAATATCAGATCATGGAAATAATTTAACATATAATTACTATTATCAATTTACTACAAAATGAAAGTTCCTTCAAAGTTCATTTAATTTGTTGATTCATAGCCTCTTTTATCTTTATATCACCAGAAAACTTTCTTATTTCATTTATCTATTTCACATATAGACTCATTTGAGGTGTTTTACAATTTCTTGTAACCAAATTTAAAATGTCAATCATCCATCTATTATTATTTCTTCTATAAATGTGTTTATACCAATTGATGTTATATTTTCAACTCTATCAATAATGTGAGTGATACTTGTTTCTTCTCTCACCAATGTATTTTACTGCCAATCTCCACTTGTTTCACCTAATATAAAAATGTCTACATTTTATTAAGTAGTGTAAAGAATTTATATTACTTTATTGTTAGTTTTCCAAGTTTCAGATCCAAAAAATAAGGACTGGTGAATCATATATATCTATTAACAACAATCTTTTTATTGAGATTTAATTATGTGATGAATTTCATCAATTATGTTGTCATCTGCATGTTAGCTTTTTCTTATAAGTGATTATTACTCTTTGTTTTCTTTTTGATAAAATCCATTGAAAATTAGTTTGGTAGTTTTAAAATTCTTGTAATATTTATCGAAGTTCTGAAGAAATATTTGCAAAAACAACTATATTGTCTGTAAAATCTAGATGATATAAATAATTTTCATTTATTTTCACTCCCTTAGTTTTCAATTTTAATTTACATAATACTTTTTATAAAACTGCTGTAAAATCTTTTAAGGATACAAAATCGCTATTTTCTACCTTGTTCCATGTTTTATAGTTATTGCTGTTGCATTTTGATAAAGATTCTTCAGAACATGACAATGTACTGAGTCTCTCATAATAAATTTAGTGTTATTTAAAGATATTTTGCACATTTTAAAGGTATTCCTTTCTTCTTAATGACATTGAAACATACACCTAAATTATTTTAAATAATTAAGCTTGGGATTTTTTTAAAAATCACCAATCTTTACAATGTTACACATTTTCTTAATAATAAATTCTACTTAAATTTTATTTCCAATCTTTGCACTTTTGCAATAATGTAAATGTGTACTTCATAAAACAATTATATCTTCATCTTTTTATCTTCATAAAGTTGAAAAAGTTGTATTTAATAATAGCCATTTTTTACTAATTGCATGATCTTCTTTTATCAATGGATCTTAGTACTTCTACCATTCAAATGAAACTCACTATTTTAACTAGTCATTTTACAGTTTCCTGGGAATATAGCCATAATTTAGTCCTATGTGTCACAATTATAAATAAATATCTGTAGAAAAAGTGATGTTTTGCATATATATATTCCCCCTATTTTCTAAACAATACAATTTATATTTTAATTAAAATCTATCTGCAACTCAAAAGAGTGATCATGGGGTTTCAAGTAAAAGATAGAAACTTTTCTCATTTAATGAAGCTTGTTAGCGAATAGCCATTCAATATTTGTTTATTATAAAGTAATAATTAATAAGCAGTCACTCAAAAATGAGTATAGACATTCCAACTTCCTAAAAAAAAGAAAAGACAAGAAAGGAGAAAGAAACAAAACTACACTAATTTGTGATGATTATATAAACCAATCTATAAAACACAAATATGTCCACATATAGTACATGCTGGTCAAATTTTTTTTTACTTGATATTTTGCAATACTGTCTTTTAGTTCCCCAGTAGAAAACTTTTTTTTCTAAAATCCTTGAACACCATGTCCAATTGTATCACTCCAATGTATTAGTAAAAATGATGATGCTTTGACGATGATAATTACCATTATCCCTGTTAACCCACATTCTATACTATTTAAGATATTTAAGATAAGAACAAGAGTTCATCTATTAAGATATTAGATGACTTTGTGCTTTGAGACATTAAAGGAATTTGATAGGATTAAAATTATTATAGCTTTTCAGTACATAATTCACACGCAAATATTGTCACATTATTTAAAACATTTACTACTTAAAATCACATACTGCAGACAAAAAAAAAACTATAGATTTTATTTTGAGAGATATAATAATAGCTAATTGGGACTGCCTGAACTTTGTGTGTGTGTGTGTGCGTGTGTGTAGAATTGAGTGTAAGAATATATATTATAAAAATAATTTATGTCCTTATTTTAAAAGATTTAAAATTATTAATCAAGGGAATGGTTTGTGAATAAAAGATGAACAGAGGATGATATTTTATTTTACTACAAAATAAAGTAAACAAGTATTAAAGTACATGAAAATAAAATATTTTAAAGCATTAAATTTTAACATTATCAACCTAAATTTGAATGTAAAGTACTTCTGAATTTAAGGTACTGCTGTTGTTATAAAAGGCTTTAGAACACCATGATGTAAACCCAAAATATTTTCAAAATCAAACAATAATAATTCTTAGGTATGATACCAAAATATATGAACATTAGTAAACATTTAGAAGTAATTCAATTATTCCAGAATCTTTCAAAAATTTTCCTTTGAAAGTTATGTTTTGAAAATTTAAACATAGTGATGTGATATATATTATAACCACAAATAAACTATTATACCAAGAACTAATAAAGTCACAATCAGTGAATAACATGATTTGACTCAAGCAATATGATAATGTAGGCTAAGCTCAGGTTCACATAATATATGCTATAATAAAAAGCGCCATGTGCTTAAGAATAATAATAAATAAATATTATCAATATAATGATTAACATTTAATAAAGGAGAACTCTCAACCCACTCTTACAAATTACAGATATATTCTTAAATTTGAAACATATATGAGAGTAATTACGATATACTAGATTATTTTTCATAACATGTATAATAATATACTTCTCCAATAACAACACATATATCAATACTATTCTCAACATTTCATTGTAATGATTAAATCCACATTACACAATCTTCTGATTAAGAATTATATATTTCTTTAATTTGTGCCACCTTGTTTTTTAAAAGGATTTTTTTTGTAAAATAATTTCTTTTCACCATCAATTATACTATTAAGATCTCAGAGTTATTTAATTAAATATTTATAATATTAAAAGTTCACTCTTTTTTATCTAAGAATTATTAGGCAATGAATGTAATCCTAGCAAAATATGAAGATGTAACTCATAAGAATATATTATAATAAGAAAGTCACAACTATAATCTCTTTAGAATATGTATGTGCTAGAAAAATAAGCATCCACAAGAGAAAGATATAGCTATGATCTCTTGGATAATATAATGACAAGATAAGCATGAACAATAAAACAAGATGGAAACTAATGCCACAGTCTCCAAAACACGTAATAATTATCTGATGTGTAAAAATGACAATAAAAATTATTTTCCAATTATGGCAAAAAACAAACATAGCCTGAAATAATCAATAAGAATATACAACATTTTTACTCCATTCTGTATAAACTAACACATTCAAATAAATAAATGAATTGTTAATGACAGGGGACAAATAATACTTTAAAATTATATAGTATTAGAAATTGCAAATATTCTGCAAACTTCTAAATATTACAGTTTAAAAATAATGCATAAAAATATATCAGACAAAAAGGCAAGTAAAGTACACGAGAAATCACAATAGCATAAAATTATAATTTAAAATTATAGCCAGTTAACTAAAAATAAATAATTAAAAGTGCTTCATCTTGGAGGTTCTACAATTCAACAAAATAGTTCTGCAATTATCATCCTGCAAATGGAAGAATTTCTCCTAGTGTTGAAAATTCAGCCAATTTAAAATTATATATACATCGTTCAAATTTTTTTCTAGAAGCAACATATTGCCTGGTAAGCACACACACATATATACCAATGGCTATTCAACATTTTATGAAAGTATATTTAAAAATGGTGCTGGAAATATCTAGGATAATATAATAGATTTTCAGTAATTCATGGAAAATATATAACTTACTGATAAAATAGATACAGTAACATATATTATTTAGATAATGCTGGTTCCATTATAAAGCAGATATTCTTAAAATTCCTAACCATAATGAGGATAATAATGAGGCATATAGTAGAGCAGGTTTGTAATAAAAAGTTATTTGCATAATAAGCTTGAACAATAATTCACTTAAAACCTATTTATGTTTTTATAATGCATACAACCTTTCCAGTTATTCAGTACAATCCACAATTAAATGACAATAATAGTAACTTTTATGAACATGTTTTATTACAGTGGCAGAATATAAGTTTTAAACATAAATAGTTCAGCAATAATTTTTAAATGAAAGTGTAAGTTAATAATTTTCATTTCACAGAATTGGAGGCTATTTTTCTTACCTCTAGTCTGTATTACATATAAATTAAAAGTTTTGTGAGCAAATGCTTTTATTCAGCCATTAAGATAATAAATAATTAATTAAAGCGTCATCAGAAATTAATAAATAGATATTGTTATCCAGAATTTTAAATAGTCGATTTATTAAATTGTTCAAAAGTAAGACAATATTGAAATAAATATATTTTAATTAGACATTGGTTAAGAATAAACATTTTAAAGTCTTTTAATAAAATGTATTCTTTTCATCAGCCTTCAATAATTAGGTAAATGTATTTTAAAATACTAAAAACTGCAATAAAATTCACCATAAGTATAAAGTCTTTAACAGTATCAATAGTATGTCAAAAAAATATTGAACCAATAATAAAGTTTACTGCAAAAAAAAAAAAAATTGGTAATTAATAAAAGTTCTTACATAAGTGCGGAGATCCATGAAAAATTTCCTTGAAGTGCTAATTTTGCATAAAAATAACTTAATAACTTAAGAAGAAGAATTATTCAAACTTTCCATCATGTTTAATAGCAAAGTGGATTTCAGTCTTTCTTCCTATTAAATATTAGCTTAAAGTTCTAACACTTGGATTAAAGCATTAAAGATATATACTACTTTAACAAAATAAATTTGATTATAACTTATTAAATTGAGAATTATTAAAAAGTAACCAATTCTGCAACTAGATAATTAATTAAAAAAACAAAATAAAAGTTGTAATAATAGTGATGGTAAGCTAGTGTGTGCATGATCTTTCTGGTTTATATTCCTGGTCATGTGATTGATTTTAAAAATTAAAACTGTCATTTTAGATTACATCCTACTTAATCTTCTTCATTAGTGTTTAATGATTGACTTGGTATCTTGAGAAACAAAGCTAAAATAAACTCATTTTCATATCATCTAGACTTTAATTAGGATATTAAATTTTAAGATAATTGTGTATGGAATTAAAATTATTTAATAAAATAAATAGTGTATAATAAATTACATTCTTTTAAGATAAAACATTAATTTACATTTCTCTTTTAAACATTATAATACATATTTAACAAATATGAAGTTCTCCAGATTAGTTTTCATTGTTTTTAATTAAAGAAATGTAAAAACAATTAAATATTGCAAAAAGGTAGTGAATGTTGAAAATCAAAATGCAAGCATGCTTATACATATTCTCTAATGCTTTTCTTTATTTAAAACTAAAAACTTTGAATAATAAAAAAAAATTATCTTGTTTTAATTAATGAGGCTTAACTTTATTTCATTGACTTAATATTACTGCAATTAGCATTAAGAAAAATATACTTTTATAAACAAAAGCTTAAATAAAAAGTCATTTTATAAGGAAGTAAATTAAATACTAATACTTAAGATTAACACAATTATTAATAAAGTTTAATTTGTACATTGGATTTTAATATACTAGGTAATATATTATAATACTTTTAGCTTTTAATAACCTTAACATTAACTTATTATTGTACTGAATAAAATATATTTGATTTAAGCAATTGGACATCATTTATAACCACAGATGGGTTTAAGTACTATAGTAAATTATTAAAATGACTTTTAAAGTAATTCAGATTTGTGAAAGTGCTAAAAATGACTTAAAGAACAAACTAACATTTAACTATCAAGACTTGATAATATGGCTTGCAGTACATAAAAATGTATATATATATACTCAAACAATTAGATGTCTGGGAATTTAGATTTACTGATAAAGCTAAATGTTTCAATATAATCAAAATTACCCAAAATTCACATTCAACCAGACAAATCAAAAATAAATTCTGAACCACAGCCAATAGGTTCATTGCTACAAGCAGACTTTTCAAATGTAAAAAACTTCAAAATAACAACATATTTATACTAAATATTATCCATAATTCCACTTACAACCCATATACCTTTAATATTAAAAGAACTTTTAAATATGTTAATTGTTTCAGAATCATACATTTTAATAATATTTTTTTAATTCTTTTTATTTAATTTTTCTCAAAGAAACCACCATCAAAGTAATGGTGTGGTCTATATCCCTTTCATGGATATATAAAGCAGAACTAATATATTTATTTTTAATCCTACTTTTATGTATCTTTATTCTTTCATTTAAATTCAAACTACTCTAACCTATATATACCTTCTTATAAAAACAAAAAATAGTATACACTATTCCATGGATAGTTTTTTTATCAAAAGTTTTCTAACTCATACAAAAGAAATTTTTAATAGAAAGCCTATTCCTGGAGTATTTGTCTGAATGTTTGTGGTGATGATATATTATTAGATGTGATATGTTTGACTATTTTCATCATGTATGAGTGAATGTTGAATGTATAAAAAAATTTAAATTTTATTTAAAATTTCCAAATAGAAACAACTTGTTAGTAATAACACACAAATAGACAACACAGGAGTAGTGTATACTATCTCTTGTTTTTTTAAAAAAGACATATATAGGTCAGAATAGTTTGAGTTTAAGTGAAAGAATAAAGTTACATAAAAGTAGGGTTAGAAATAAATATCTTAGTTATGCTTTATATATCCTTGAAAAAAATTGTAGGCCACACTATTAATTTTGATGAAGCAAAGGTTGTCTTCTTTGAAAGAAATAAAATAAAAGGAATTTACTTACCAATTTATGATTCTGAATTTAAAAGTTATTTTAATATTAAAAAAATGTATAAGTTGTTGGTGAAATTGTGGGTAATGTTTAATTTAATATTTTATTTTGTAGTTCTTTACACTTGAGAAATCTGCTTGTAGCAGTGAAATTATTGGTTGTGTTTTAGAAATTATTTTTTTTGCTAGTCTGGTTGAGTTGTGAATTTGGGTAATTTTGTTTATTTTATAGACTCACACATACACACACACACACATATATATATATAATTAAAACTAGTCAATTCTCAGACAACCGAAATAGCAATAACAATCAAGAGTTTCCAAACTGTTGTCAAAGCAGCCTCTTTAACAATAAGGGTATTATCCCAACCTTATTTATGATCTAATATACTTATATAGATACCAAAAATTACAACTTGGCCACAGAGATTGAAATTATTGATATAAAGAAGTTTAAATAAACCTCTTTAAACAGATAAATAAAACCTATTCTGAATGCACATTAATAAATATTCAATTATAACATTACAAACTGCAATTATAAATTTCAAATTGTACCCATGTATTACATAAATAATAAGTGTAATAATACTCAAGGTTAAATGGGTTTATATGTAATCATTAAAAAACAGTCAACTTTGGGTGCAATTTGAAATTTATAATTATAGTTTGTAATTTCATAATTGACTATTTACTAGTCTGCATTCAGAATAAGTTTTTTTATCTGTCGTTAGAGGTATATTTAAACTCTTGTGTGTCAATAATTTTAATCTCTGTGGTCAAGTTTCAATCTTTAGTGTCTGTATAAGTATATTAGACCATTAATAAAATGGGGAGTCACTCTTACTGTTAAAAGGAGGTTGTCATAACAACAGTTTGGAAATTGTTTATTGTTAGTGATATTGGGATTGTCTAAAAGTTGACTGGTGTTTAATGATTTCAAATAAATCCATTTAGCCTTTGAACCTGACCTCTAGCGGCTCAACGGACCAGTCATTGCTCAAATCATATCACCTTTGAAACATTAAAATATTCACTTTCAATCTGGAATTTCGCGTTAAAATGATCTTAAATGGACTGTAAGTACTAATTTTATTAATCCGCACGTTTACATTTGTTTTTTAAAAAATTTACGTTCACATTAAGCTTGATTTAAATCCCACATTGATTGAGTTGAATAACGTCATCTCCTAACATTCATGGCTGGCCTACAAGGCTCCAAGCCTTCAACAACTAACATGGAAGAGGGGGTGAATTACTTCAAAAATCCATAGTGGATAGTCAGGGAAAAAATATATAAACATTTAAATTTCCCAATTACAAAGCAAAACAAATCAGATAATTTATCAAAAACAAAATGTTGTGTTTCTAAAATAAACACCAGCGCATTGAACGATAAAACGTTAAAACTTGGCAAAGAAACACGAAGGGAAAACGACAAAGATAAGTTTCCTCATACCAAAGAGAAAACATTTAAAACAGAACGAAACCCTTTACAAAACCCTTCTGATGGAGAATTAACTCCTCACCACATTGTAAAATCAACTTTAAATGAAAAACAAAAATTTTTTTTAGCCAAACATAAAATCTGCAGCGGCGAAAATACGCAAAAAGCAACGCAAATTAAAACAACGCGATCAGTTAACGCCAATCATGCGAATGTTATAGAATACAATCTTTCCGCGAACAAGAGAAAAAATTATGAACCCAGTTTCACATCAACGCTTGTGCCTGAAAACAAAACAAAAAACCCAGATCACACTAGTAGTGAAGAGTCTACAGACATCAGCTCTTCCTCTGAAATAAAGCAAAACATTGGATATTTCAAACATCAAGATGATAATCACGATTCCAATAAAACAACAAATGAACAATTTAAGCAATCACAAAGTTATATAACTAAACCAGATTATACACAAAAAGATAATATAACAGCCAACACTTATGCAAACATTGTAAAATCAAACAATAATGACAAATCAGTAACAGGAAACAAAAAACACAATTCAAATAATCCGCAAGATAATAATGATGCCACACAACTATTGATTGAGTTGATGGGGGAGTTGGATGAGGCATCAGACACAGGAATGTTTATACATGAGCCATCAAACAGTTCTCATGACCAACTCAATAATCATCAGCTTTATACTGAAACAGTTACCAAATTCAATGAAGCCATGCCACAAGGATTACTAAAATCTTTCGCTATCTTCAATGATGAAGCCTCACTCATCCTGTCAATTACAGACCACTTACTAAGATTATTCCCTTTTCCAACCAGTAAACTCTTCGACCTGCTAAAAGCCCAAGATCTCTGGAAAGTGATTCAAAGGGTATCATATCACCCCAACCCTCGTTATATAATCCTCCAGTTTACAAACATCATGGCAAAACAAGCTTTTAAAAACAAATATAGGATACTTGATAACAGATACCTAATTACCATCAATCCAAACACAGTCCGTGACACTTCAATAAGTGGCAGGGTAAAAAATTGTGGTTTGGGATTTAATATTTCTGACTTACAAAACCTTCTAATGCCTTATGGGCAAGTCACTTCTTTTAAATATCTTAGGGTCCCTGGAATACAAGAAGAAGTTCCGCAAAACATAGCACTCTTTCGAATTACATTAAAAAAAGGAATAGTGCCATTAGATATCCCCCCCACAATCCATATTGGAAGAGTGCCTCTTTTCATCTCATTCTGGGGAATAGAATCGCAATGTTTCGAATGCAGGAAGACAGGACACCTGCTGCGCAACTGCCCATCCAGACAATGCACCTCTTGCGGTACCTTTGCGGGTCGGTCACATCAGTGTGGCTCAAAAGAAGAGCATATACAAGAACAGCAAAACATGCAACAGACAAAACCCAAAATAGAACATAATCAAGATATAAATTTAGAGCATGAGACTTCTATCAAGCTGAAAACATATAATCAGTCAACAAATGATTCTCATCAAAACAACATAAAAAATCAAAACCAATGCCAAGAAACCAACCCACAGGGATACCACCAAACACGTCAAAACAAGACAAGCAAAACTTATTTCTCTTCAACAGACACTTGTTCTGACTTTGAGCAAGAAGAAATGGATGCTGAAACTAGGCAAGAAGAAACTGCAAGCCTCACAGAGTCTGGGCCTGACCATGTCCCTAAACCCTTCACCACACCACGCAAAAGGAAAAAGCGCCGCAACAGAAACACACAATCCACCACCTTTGTTCACAACAATAACAATAGCGGAAATATCGATTCAAATGAGACCACCTCAACCTCAGATGACATACACTGCAATGCTAGTCCCAACTATAAAAAACGGAAAGATGAATCCCTAAAATCAGATAATGACAATACATCAAACTCATATCATACCCAACCTGAAGCTAATACCTCTGGGCAAATAGCCCCCCAAGATTTAACATTATGGATCCCATCAACTGATCCTGAAGTCTGCCTAATGCAAAAAGACTACCAGCTCACTGCAAGTATTCTAGCTAATGAACAAGAAACCAAGCAACCTACTTCAAAATGTCATTCACAATAACATCACTCAACGTCAGGGGGCTTAACTCCAAAGACAGGGCGTTTGCTATCTCACATTGGTTCAAACTCCAAAAACCAGATATACTTTGCTTATCAGAAACTAAGCTTCACCTTCACACAGACCCCACGATAATAAAAACAATAGAGGGCTTTGGTTACTTTATTTACTCTTTCTCCATCTCAGCTACCGCTGGGGTTGCTCTCATCATCAATAGAAATTCAATTATTGACTTCTTCAAAATCCTGCACATAGATACCAATTGCATTATTGCTACTATACAAATCCAGGGTTTTCTGTTCACTCTTATCAATGTGTATCTGGTTAAAGATGAACAAATAGTACACAAAGTTATACATAATATAAACATAACAATTAGATCGAACCCTAGCCCAGTTATCTGGCTTGGTGATTTCAACCACACTTTTGACAATTTTGAGAAAAAATATTTAAAGATGGTTGCTAGAAACACACACAGTGGGAAAGCACTCTTTCATGAAGGAGCCTTCTCTTTCTATACCAGAAGTACTCACTCACTCATAGACCTCATATTCTACTCTCCTGAAATGATCTCGTTCATAGATACACAGCTCTGGCCTATTGCCTTTTCAGATCATCTCGCTGTTCAAGCTACCATCAAATTGCAACCACAACTTCATACATCAACCAACCTCCCCCGGATGATGAGATTACTCAACAGGCACAATGTGCCCCCCCAATTAATCTCAGATATATACATCACCTTTCAAGAACAGAAGATATGGAATCTACCAGCATTACAAGGATGGAATACATTTATAACCACAACACAAAAGTTTATTAACCAATACAATAGATACCAGAAAGGGCCATTAAGATTACTCTCAGAACTTGATCGGACTACATCTGAACTGAAAAGCATCCAAGTTACAGAACACAACATCCCACAAATTCTACTCCTAAAACATACATATAAACAAACCAGAATGACTCTTGTGGAATATATTCGTATTAAGCGAGCACGCAATTATCTGGTTAAACAAGATTGTTGGACTCCAGGTTATATCAGATGGGCCCTCGGGTCAGGAAAAAGAAATCACACACCCTCTCTTTGTGCCTTGATGGTTTTACATACTCTGGCATCAGTATGCTTAACAAAATTAGGGATTATTATTCCACCAAACTGCAGCCCATTGGAACTGTTGCCAGACGACACAAATTTGTGAAAGACTCAAATAACTCTCACAGCATTACTGAAGCTGATATCATCTCCAAAATTAAAAGCCTGCCTGAACACACTCATCCCGGCATGCATGGAATTCCTAGATTTCTTCTGTTACACTTGGAAAAATTTACCATACATGTTACAAGGGGAATCATTGATCTCTTAGCCACTGATAGCCTACATCTTCCAGGGATATATCCTATATCAGTGGTCCCTTTTATAAAAAAGAAAGATTTACCTGTGGACTTAAATAACATTAGGCCAATATCCATGGTTCCTCTCCTAATCAAAATTATCGAAAGCATTATAAAAGATAAAATTCAAGAGAAAATCATATCAAAACTTTCCAGGCATCAATATGCTAAGAGGGGTTCATCGACTGGCGATGCTGTAAGCCGATTTCGACTCCTCGTTGATCATATCTGTAGACAAAACAATCCCGGCCAGTCGCAGTCCAACTAGACTTTGCCGGGGCTTTTGACTCTGTCCGAATAGATGTACTACTTGGTTAACTAGAGGCTCTTCATGTTCCTTTGGCATACATTCAGATCATAGAGAATCTCCTAGCAAATCGAGAGATTTTTTTTTCTCTAAATGGGAGAATTGCCCCTGGGTTCAAACCCTGCATCTCCATTCCCCAGGGCTCCCCATTAAGTGCTCTCCTCTTCATGATCTATATAAATCCCTTGTGTTTGAGCATTGAGGATGCACTGCCTGGGATCTCCATCCCTCTTCTTAATGAAAACATCTCCCACATCTCCTACATGGATGATGTGGTGGTGTTTCTTAAATCACATGAAGAAATAAACATTCTTGAAAGGCTATTACAGCACTATGCTCAGATGCATGGGCTTACCATTAACAGGAACAAATCAGCAATTTGGAATATCAAAACAGCTAACAGGATAACAGGTTCATTACAAGCTATGCCTCAGCCTTTCTTGGGATTCAATATGTCACTATCCCCTACAGCAATGAGGATGGAAACACAACGAAGACTACTAAACAAAATAGACATCATCATAACATGCCTCTCAAGAATATATATATCTACATTTGGAAAGGTTTCACTCTTAAACTCCCTCATACTCCCCAAGATTATATATTATCTTGTGGGTTTTAAACCAACAGAAGCTTTCATTAAAAAAGTAGAATCCCATTGTCTGTGACTCTGTAGAGGTGGGCGCAAATCATTTATCAGTCTGCGCACCCTTCAAAAGCCTAGAGACATGAATGGACTGGGACTGCATTCAATAAAGGTATTCGCAATACAGAGAACTTACAATATGATCCATAAACTTTATTCTGATTGCAGGACCTTCCAATGTCTGCTTCCCAAAGAGCAAGTGCTTCCCACTGATAGACCGCCCCCTCAGAGGTTCACTCCCATCTGGCTACAAATGCAGATATCATACATTTTTACGCACATAGTACCTTCCACGACCATGTTCAATTCAAAAATAACCTATTGGGAAGCCTTCAACCTATCCAACTCAAATACCCAGAAGGCACACACTTACCTCCCCATCAACATAAACAAACTGCGCAAACTAGCCCGTAGATTGAAACTAGCACCTAAACACACAGACTTTCTTCTCAAAATTAACCTTGGTAGCCTCTCCACTGCTATATTTCTTAATAGAAGAGGCTTCTGCATAGATCCCATATGTTGTCTCTGTCTTTCCAGCCCAGAAGATATGGACCATATCCTTCGCCTTTGTCCGGTCTGGCAGGGACTAAGACAAAACTTCCAGAAACACATTGATAATAATGGTCCAGATCTAACATCTCTTGAAGGGGTTTTAAATAGAGGCATTTTCGCTGAAATCAGGCTCGCCACCTACATAAACTTTGCCATCTGGTTGACCAGATGCAAGGTGATTTTTCAAAAATTACCGCTTAACGAAATCAATAACTGCTTTCTCAGCATAATTAAAAATATCCAAGAAACAGACAAGAGAGAGGCCGATCCATACCTGGCCATATTAACATGGGAATTCACAACTGGTCTAAACAGCACCTTTCCAACCAACCCCTAAATAATTTATATGAAAATATTTATTATGACTTAATATCTTATTATGATTTAATAAAACCCTCCAACCATAACTTGCCAAAACAGGGTTTACTAACAAAGGTATTTCATTATAGACTAGATGATTAATATTCACCTTGCATCCACAGGTTATATTCTACTGACTTTTGAATCATTTCTTCTTTGTATATACCACCCTGTAACCTCGACTAGATATTTCTTGTTATTTTTTTATTTTTATTTTTTTTTTTGTAATCACTTATAGGTCAAATAAAATTATCTTGAAAGAGAAATCCATTTAGCCTTGATCATTATATATATATATATATATATATATATATATATATATATATATATATATATATATATATATATATATATATATATATATTGTGTGTGTGTGTGTGTGTGTGTGTGTTAGATTTTGCAGATTATGGAATTATTTTGAAAAATAACATATAGACACTCAGAAAATTATCAGACTCTGAGGAATATTTATCAAAATGCAACAGTAATGATGAGATTACATACTGATACTAAAAATATTAAACATGAGAAGCATGCACATCAGGGAAAACCAATATCTTCAAAACGTTTTACAGTTCCTTTGCAAAATATATAATTTTGTGAATTAAAATGGGAAGCTAATGAAACAAAGCTAAATAGAGATCATTTAAGTCAGCTAGATTTTGCAGTGTATGTAATTAATTAAGTAGAAAAAAATTTCATCTTTTTACTTAAGTGCTGTACTAATTTTTATATAAGTTCAATGATGCTCTGTTGAGTACAAAAAAAACAACTATCATACTCAAACACAAGATAAAGACTTTATAAAAATAAGAGCAGCCAAGTCATTTTTAACCTAAATTCTGAATTATATAGGCAAATCTGAAGCGTCTTGGTTTGAGAAAGTGAAGATGTTACTCTGTTAACTTTTACATCCATTAGTTACTTTCATATATTAATATACATAAAATATTTCAATTTACTATGAGTCAATTTTAAGAATTAATAGAAACTATGTAACTCTGAAATTTATTTATCAAGTGCACAGTACTTATGTAATTAAATAGAAAAGATTTTTACTTTTTCACAAAAATTATATTTTTAGTTATATTTTATAGATACAAAATTGACCTTTAAATCCTAACATTGGAAGATTTCCATAAATCAAAAGGAGTCATGAGATTAAGAGTATAAAAGGTCTATACACACACATCAAAGCTGACTTTTGAACTACTAAATTTCTACTAAAAACACACACATGTGAAGGAGTAAGGAAGTTGATTATATCTCAATCACATAATTAATCATAAGTTCAAAATTTTAAATTATTTTATTTTATAAAGTATTATGTATCATTAAGAAATCTTTAAATTCAGGTACTAGAATTTAAACTGAAGTCACTGAAAATCCCAAAATCAACCCTATTCAAAAGGAAAAGCAAAACAGAAAGATTAAGCAATTATTCACTCATAATTGCTGAATTATAATTGGTTTGATACCAGTACACCATGGAAATTGCATAAGGCTTGCCCTATTAATTGCTGAACTATAATTGGTTTGATACCAGTACATCATGGAAATTGCATAAGGCTTGCCCTGTTTATGTAAGAATTCTTTATTATTTTCAATCTCATACCTATAATGATTTCTATTATAGATATAACAACCCTTATATCTTAATAATAAAATTTTTGGAAACTTATATTTTACAGTTATTTATAACAGCATGTTAATAATTTGATAATGTTTATTTTAATATTTAAAGGACCATTGAAAGAGCAGTAGGTTATAAAAGACATTAAAATGCTTTATTTTTGATAATATTTTGAAACATACTGTTGCAGTATTCTTTGATAAGTGGTTTTTCTTGGATAAATTTATTTCTCTTAATAATTTTTTTTAAATCCTAAATTAGTGAACATTTTGTGTTAAATTTGAAAATGACATTTTTATTGTTCTTCATAATTAGTCATTTATTTCATTTGCTGATAAGAAGAAAAAAAATCATTCCTATACTTCAATTTTATGCTTGAGATAAACTAATTAAAAGAAAATGTTATTTGGAATCTACAAAATAAAGATTTGTCAGCTTAATCTTATATAGTAATGGCATCACCCTAATATTTCTAGTGAATTATGATTAAAAATTAAATGAAACCAACTTTTAATAAAACCTATTTTGCCATATATTTTATGATTATTATTAATGCCCAAAATGTGAATGTATAACCTTGTTCTCTTTATCTCCCTGGGAGGAAACCTTCTTAGTTTAGAAAAAAAAAACAATTGCTCCCAGAACCTCTATACTTGATATAATATTTAGAATTGATTCCTAGTAAATTGAAAGATTTTACATATATTAATATATAAAAGAAACTAATGGATTTAAAAGTGAACAGAGTAATGTCTTCACTCCCTCAAACTGAAATGATTTAGATTGGCCTACATAAATCATTATTTAGATTAAAGATAAATCAGCCACTCTTATCTTTATAAAGACTCTATCTTGTGGTTGGGTTTGAGCTTTCTTGCACTCAGCATGGCATCATTGAGTTTAAATAAAAATTAGTACAGCACATATGTGAAAAGATGAAAATCTTTTCTATTTAATATCATATGTACTATGCACTTTGTAAATAAATTTCAGAGTCACCTAAATTATGTAATTGTTTTTTTTTTCAAATAATGATTCAGAGATTCAAGAAATGTATAAATTATAAAAATAAAATTAAGAAAATTAGACTAAAGTCAAATGCTAAAAAGACTGAAGCAATTTTAAGTAGATATTCTCAGGAAAGGAAAATAAAGATTGATAATGACAAGAGAGAAGAAATTAACAATTACATATTATTAATACAGATGAAAACATAACGGACGAAATTAATCATAGAATTAAATTTGAATAGAATATTTTTGATAAAATAACTCTCAATTAAAAAAATATTCCTTTGTTTTTTAAAAGGAAGATTTTTAATAATTGTATTTTACCAGTTTTTACTTATTAATCTAGATTTGGATACATAAAAGAAATTTATATAGGCTATTGTCCATTTAATGAAGAATTGAGAGATTATGTTATAAATAAGAAAAAGGAATTGAAAATGAAATTCATGGGTAAGAGAAAAAACAAGGGTTACTAATATAATTAAAAAAATTAAGAGACTGAAGTAGAACTGATGTGGTCATATAAATAGACAGTTGAAATTTTAAACTTGATTCCAAGAGATTGTAAAAGATTTAGATACAGATCATATGTGAGGTGCATTGATGAAATAAAAAAAAATGTGTTGTGGTAATGTAGAAATGAAAGGCTAGAAATCATTAAACTGGATTAAACTTGGGTAAATCTAACCCAGGCAATGGAGCGATAATGGTTAAGGATGATTACAGTGATGGCATGTATCTATTTTAATACTGTACCATAATTTTAACATGAATCCACAACTTTTGTATTTCTATTTTTTTTTTAATATTATTAGTGCATATATACTTAATCAGAAATGTATAAACTTTATATATTCACTTTTTATAACTATCAATTTGTATGGCGACCTATTTATAAAATACTTCCAATCAAATTTGAAATGTGTATCTCTTTTATCACACATTCTCCACGCACACGAGTGCGAGCGCATGAGTACAATACATAATATAAAAACATACATAAACTATTCATAATAAGTAAAAAAATGGAATCACCTAAAATAAATAGTAATAAATATTTTTGAAGTTTTGAATTTTTATTTATTATATATATATAACTAAGTCTAATGTTATAAGTTTTTTGGACTGATTTTATTTACTAATAAATATTTTGATGACCGTTTATTTAATTATTTTTTTTAAAAAAAAAAAGATTTTGAAGATTAAATGACTGTTATTTGATTACATGGTCATCTGTAAAAGTATTTTTGAAATTAAATTTATTATATGCTTTAATGCAAAGTAAAAAAAAAAAATGAAAATCTGATGCCGCTGCCTCGGGCGCAAATTTCTAAGGGGAGTCTTATAAAACATTTTGTAGGTCAATATCTCTGAGTAAAATTACTGGCAGCAAAACTAACACATTGCACAATATGTCTTTGTTAATATGCTTACTTTATAAATAATTTATTTTTATTTTATTTTTTACAAATATATAAACATTATATGTACCACAATATAAAATCATTTCATTTAACAACAATTTTTGGAATTTACAACATTGATCTTAGCAGACTTTTAGGAATCAGCTAAATATCTGTAACAAAACTTTAGCAATTACAGTTTAATATTTTATGTCAATACACAATCATTGTTTATATAAATATGAGTGTCTTAGGTTACAGTTTGCTAGAAATTTGGTCTGCTTTGCTTAAATAAAATTGCATTTTTTTTTAATATGCTTGAGATTTTCTTACATACCTGCTGCATTCCCAAAAAAATTATCTTCCAATAATATGTGATAATTGATAACTTAATCATTCGTTCTCTCACGATAGAATTGGAAAGTCTGATGAGAACTGTTTACTCTATTGTTATTTTTTAGAAACTATGGGAAACTTTGCTGCTCTGTAATGAAAGCGTAAAAGATTTACCTTCATTTATGTATGTATTTATATGTGTGTATGTCTATTTACCTATCTATCTATATACAAACCCCACATATATAACATATCAACATTGTTTCTCTTTCAGGACACATGTTTTCACTTATAGTCCTGATGTCATCAGCTATTCAGAAAATTAGTTGAGATCACATTAAACATAACACCACCATTTGTATTCAAGTAAACTCTCAGTATTCACTTTGATATTAAAACATACATTTGCATATACTGTTAAAATATCTAATAATGAATTCTTCAAAACAATCTCTCAAGTGTCAATGCCCAAAGTGAGATTTTTACAATAACACGAAAAAAAATGCAAACAATCTTAAAACACAACGACAAGGACTTCTTCACTTTTTCTTAACGAACAAATCTTAATTCGAGTGTCCATCAGTGCAAACTAATATTTAATATAGATATTTAAATAATAAAAGCAAATAAAATATTGCACAGAAGTCAATCCCCAGATTCTCTCTCTCTCTCTCTTTATATACATATAAATGAAATATTCATGTATATCAGTATATAATTTATTGAATATATATATAGTTGTTTTGCTTTATACATAAATAAAATTAAAAAAAAACAATTTAACAGACTACAATTAATTTGTATAACATCATAATCTTAGTGTATATCTCTTATTTCATCCATCCATCTCACATGTGGTCTCTTTCTGGGTCTTTTACAATCTCATATATATATATATATAAATCTTATATATATATATATATAAATTTAGCCATCAAAAAATCTAACTAATATATCAAAATTTTATTGCAGATTTTAATGGAATGTTATTGTCATATTGGCTAATGACATTATTGAATGATTATTATACCATGTCACATTGACTTTTTTTAAACGATAATTCTTCTGAAAAGCAATTGTGACCTTGAATTCAAAATATTAAAACACTATAGTCTTTTTCTTTATTAAGGAGTTAAGATGAATAATTCATGTTTTTAACCTTGATTTTATAAGTAATTGTATATTATAATTTAATCTTAGATATAGTTTTTATAAGTATGCCATTTGTACAGTAGATTATGTTCCATAAAAGTATAAAAAAAAAATCAATATCAGAAATGGAGACCTGTGTAATTTAAATAAAATTATTTGAGTAATTGTAAAGTTAAAATTATACATAATAAAAAGACATTGTTGAATTCCTTTTGTAACACTATTTTTTTTTACTAAAGACTACAGGAAATGACCAAAATATGCAATTATATAGGAGAATAAAGGCAAATTGCAATTTTAGTTCTGAATTATTTAATGATGAAAGAACAAGCCATGACTTTAAAACTTTAAACATCGACTTTGATTACTATGAAGGTGATAAAATAGAAAAAAAGCTAATTAACATGTCAATAATGTTCATATAAAAACACAATGAAATTTTGACATATAAACATATTTTTTTTGAAAAGAATATTTTTATTTCATAACTTATGGTCTACACTCTATGTGTTAGAAGTATGGTGTACAATATTGAAAGTATATTTAACTTAAACTAATTTATAAAGTTCTACAAATTATTCTGGATGGTTTTTTTAATTTTTATATTATAGTATCAATTTAAAAACTGTAAGATAATTTGATTGATTAGGATTTACTTTTTCTGCTTTAAGTATAAAAGACAATCTCCTTATTATCTTATTATAATACTGTCATGTACTAAAGTGGGAAAATTATAAAGTGGGAAAATTATATATATATATATATATATATATATATATATATATATATATATATATATATATATATATATATATATATATATATATATATATATATATATATATATATAATATGTAAATAATTTATTGGTAAAATAAATATTATTTTTTAAATTCTTTAGTAGCACTTTCAATTACATAGTAATCATCATCAGCTTTAATTGAATTTTAATTTTTTTTAATTTTAATGTTACATAAATTTCCATAAGCTGTGTATGGCCATGTTTGCAACTTGCATATTAATAACATTTACTTTATATTTATCTATTAAAATTGCCACTTTAATTTTTCTCTTTTTATGATTCCTTTCTTCCATTTATATTTTTATTTCATTAATATTAAATGTAAACCTATATTTACAAGTTTTTTCATGATCAACGAATACTGAAGTTGTATTTAATTGACTATTTACATTATTTTTAATCCAATTATATAATAATTGATGCTCTTTTAATCTTTCTTCCACAGAACATCTCGATTCACTGATATATAATTTTTACATCCACATGAAATCTGATAAATTATATTACTTCTTTGCAATTTAGTAATTATACTCTTAGAATTATTAATCAATCAATTAACATTTGGAGAAACACAAAATGAAATATTATACTTTTCTTTACATATATTCTTAATTAATTCAGATTGCATGTTATTTACAAATGGCATAGATATCCATTATTTATTATCTAAAGTAACATTGCAAACCCACTTCTTATTTTTAAATGAATTTACTGTTCACATAATTTGGTTTTTATCATAGCTAACCTTTAAAAGCTCATTAGCATAGAGTTTAATATTTAAAATTTTATCACTCTTATATTTACATAATTTATCATTGCAATGCAAAAATGATTTCAGACTTGCCATTTTATGTATCATTGGAACACATGACTTAAAATGAATATATTCTCTTTCTCCAATAGTTTTAAAAATTAATTTTTAATTTAAATCAGTAGCATCTCTAAATATTTGCAAATCTAAAAATTTTATTTTTTTATTTTGTTCATTCTCAATAGTCCATTTTATATTGTTTAAATTATTCATTTTATATAAAAGAACATCGATAATGTCTTGAGGACCACAAACAAAAACATCATCAACATATCTAATATAATAGATAATCCCATTGGTACCCTTTACTCATTTTATAAAATTTATTATTATATGTTGCAATAATATTATCACTTATAAATTTTAGTGATTCAATAACAAAATTTATCAAATGTTTATTTACAGACATATTAATTAATGCAATTTCAATTAAACTTATAGATTCAAGATGATCAATTGATCCATATAATTCTGTTACCTACAATGAAGCTAATAAATCATTATCATTTATTTTTATATTTTAATTTTTAAACCTATTGGAGAAAGAGAATATATTTACTTTAAATCACGTGTTCCAATGATACATAAAATGGCAAGTCTGAAATTGTTTTTGCATCACAATGATAAATTATATAAATATAAAAGTGATAAAATTTTAAATATTGAACTTTTTCTAATGAACTTTTAAAGGTTGGCTATGATAAAAACCAAATTTTATGTTCAATAAATTCCTTTAATAATAAGAAGAGGGTTTGCAATGTTACCTTAGATAATAAAAAATGGATATCTATGTCATTTGTAAATAATATGCAATCTAAATTCATTAAAAATATATTTAAAGAAAAGGATAATCTTTCATTTTGTATTCCTCTGAATATTAATCAATTGATTAATAATTTCAAAAGTATAATTTCTAAATTGCAAAGAAGTAATATAATTTATCAGATTTCATGTGGATGTAAAAAATTATATATCGGTGAATTGAGATGTTCTGGGGAAAAAAAATTTAAAGGAGCATCAATTATTATATAATCTGATTAAAAATAATGTAAATAGTCAATTTAATACAGCTTCAGTATTCTTGGAGCATGAAAAAACTTGTAATTATAGGTTTACATTTAATATTAATGAAATGAAGATATTAATAGAAGAAAGGTATCATAAAAAAAGGAAAGTTAACAAGGCAATTTTAATAGATAAATATAAAGATAATGTTAATAGGCAAGTTGCAAACATGATCATACACAGCTTATGAAAATTTACATGACATTAAAATAAAAAAAATTGAAATTCAGTTAAAGCTGATGAGGATTACTATGTAATTAAAGTGCTACTAAAGAATTTAAAATATATATTTTTTACCATTGAATTATTTACATTATATATATATATATATATATATAATATTTTTTATAATGTGTATTATACTTATATATATATATATATATATTATAACGTTTATTTATATATGTTGCAAATATATTGGCATTTGGTAAAAGCTAAAAAATAAAAGTAAATTTAGATGTTTTTTTTGACTAATTTTTTTTTAAAAAAAATAACGTACAATGAAAATTAAATTATTCTTTCATTTTTTTTTTTTATGTAATTAGAAATAAAAGTTAGAATTGGAGAGAACAAAAGACACAAATTACCAATCTAGATAAGAGAAAGTAAAACTATTTCAACTAATTAAAGATGGCAGAATTATGCTGAAAAAAATAGAGACTTTGTAACATAAATTTTGTAAAGAATATATAAGATTATCAACGGATATTTTGACAAACAAAAGATGTGCGCAGAAGTTGGAAAACTGGGCCTCTAGAGAGTATAAAAGGCAGAGATCAGTTTGAAGAACATCTTGGTTTAGCTGATATTCTTTTGGTTGGTTTTGGATTAGAGAATCCAGACCACTACAATGAAAAAGTTATTCATACGAGAGTAGACCGGAGCTTTAGCTGACATCATTACCGAAGGACACCAGAGAAGCTTACGCGACTAGCCTATGGAACCAGCACCAAGATCAACTAATAATCAAAGGCAGTGAGCTCAATTCAACCCCGAAAAACTATGCATAGTTATCTACTACTGAATTCACAAAACTTACCGGTAAGTTATGCTTCATTATCCTGATTGTGACAAAAGTAACGTTTGCAAACAATTCTTAAAAATAAGCTTATAATAGGATCCCGATAGAGACTCTTATTTAACCAAGAACTTTGTAATTTATTATTCAGCAGTTATTTTTTTATTATTAATGTTTCACGTCAGAATTAAGTGTGTTCTCTCCAATTTATTTGATAAATAATTTATTTCGAACATTTTTTATCTATTAGAATAAAAATATTTCTAATACCAATTTTCATTTGTGCATTATTAATAATAGTTATTATTTTTTATTATTAAATCTATTAGTAGTTTAATAAGATTTAAAAATGTAATTTACCTTTGCCAATATGTTTGAATAAGCCCAGGAATAATAATCTTAAAAAAATAATTCTCATTACGGTATGATGTAATACCGATTAGTTTAAAAGTATTTTTTTTTTATTTGTGAGATGTTATATGACGATTTCAGTGAATTCTTAGGAATTCTGGCGCCCAGATTAAATAAATTAAAAGCTGATTTCATCAATAGCACAATTCTCAACAATTAATAGGCCGAGTTGATCAGGAAATATAGCTATGTTTGTAGAATAGAAATATAACTTTCTTCTTTTTTTGACATAGCTTGATCAACTCATGTGGAGTGTATATTAGTGTGTAGAGGCCTAGCAAAACGAAAAACGTTATAATGGTGACCCAACTCGGGCTTCGATTTAACAACTACAACCTCAGATAAGTTGTAATGATAAAGAACGTTACAACGATGACCCAAAGAAACTCACAGCTGGAAAATAACTAGTAATTTTTTTAAAAAAATTATAAAAACTAACTAACTAATTAAACCCTGATTATTAAAATATAAAAAAATATTTTTTTAATATGACTTCCAGAAAGAAAAAAATGTATGTATATTTTTTCTGATATGTCTAAAAAAAAAAACACGATAGTGGCTGATGTAGACATAAGTCACAAGTATTTGACCGGGTAGGTGGTTACTGAAGAGGGGAAAAACATAGCCCCGAGTCCTAGTATGCAGTATATTAACATAAGACCACCTTTATATGCCCATCAGACTATTTCTAGCAGGGATCCCAATAAAGGGGAAGGCAGACCAAGTTGCCGCAAGCCTGTAAGACTCAAAACGATGAGCAACGCTCGTTAGTGCTTATAACTTGGGCTTCTTATCGTTACTATTACACTTAAGCGGAAAGGACACAGATGAATGTTGAAATATTTTCCATTCCCACTGTGTTAGACCTAAAAGTGGGCGTTAAAGCCGAACGTCACTTGTTGAATGAGTCTACGGAATATATCAGCATGCTACTGCTAAAAACAAAAAACAACAACAACACGAATATGAATTTAAAAAAACTTAAGAATAAAATTAGTGTAAACCCCTATTTTATTCTCATCTCCTGGCACTGGTGGTATTGTAACGTTTATTTATATACGTTGCAAATATATTGGCATTTGGTAAAAGCTAAAAAATAAAAGTAAATTTAGATTTTTTTTTGACTAATTTTTTTTTTAAAAAAAATAACGTACAATGAAAGTTAAATTATTCTTTCGTTTTTTTTTTTATGTAATTAGAAATAAAAGTTAGAATTGGAGAGAACAAAAGACACAAATTACCAATCTAGATAAGAGAAAGTAAAAATATTTCAACTAATTAAAGATGGCAGAATTATGCTGAAAAAAATAGAGACTTTGTAACATAAATTTTGTAAAGAATATATAAGATTATCAACGGATATTTTGACAAACAAAAGATATGCACAGAAGTTGGAAAACTGGGCCTCTAGAGAGTATAAAAGGCAGAGATCAGTTTGAAGAACATCTTGGTTTAGCTGATATTCTTTTGGTTGGTTTTGGATTAGAGAATACAGACCACTACAATGAAAAAGTTATTCATACGAGAGTAGACTGGAGCTTTAGCTGACATCATTACCGATGGACACCAGAGAAGCTTACGCGACTAGCCTATGGAACCAGCACGAAGATCAACTAATAATCAAAGGCAGTGAGCTCAATTCAACCCCGAAAAACTATGCATAGTTATCTACTACTGAATTCACAAAACTTACCGGTAAGTTATGCTTCATTATCCTGATTGTGACAAAAGTAACGTTTGCAAACAATTCTTAAAAATAAGCTTATAATAGGATCCTGATAGAGACTCTTATTTAACCAAGAACTTTGTAATTTATTATTCAGCAGTTATTTTTTTATTATTAATGTTTCACATCAGAATTAAGTGTGTTCTCTCCAATTTATTTGATAAATAATTTATTTCAAACATTTTTTATCTATTAGAATAAAAATATTTCTAATACCAATTTTCATTTGTGCATTATTAATAATAGTTATTATTTTTTATTATTAAATCTATTAGTAGTTTAATAAGATTTAAAAATGTAATTTACCTTTGCCAATATGTTTGAATAAGCCCAGGAATAATAATCTTAAAAAATTAATTCTCGTTACGGTATGATGTAATACCGATTAGTTTAAAAGTATTTTTTTTTATTTGTGAGATGTTATATGATGATTTCAGTGAATTCTTAGGAATTCTGGCACCCAGATTAAATAAATTAAAAGCTGATTTCATCAATAGCACAATTCTCAACAATTAATAGGCCAAGTTGATCAGGAAATATAGCTATGTTTTTAGAATAGAAATATAACTTTCTTCTTTTTTTGACATAGCTTGATCAACTCACGCGGAGTTTATATTAGCGTGTAGAGGCCTAGCAAAATGAAAAACATTATAATATATATATAATTATTCAAAACAATACAATAATTAATACAGTAAAACAATATTTTAAAAAACAAATATAATAGAAGTACTTTCAACTATCTATGTAGTCGTTATCAACTAGATTCAAATTGTATTAGAAAAAACCATTACAAATGTAAACAAAAAGTAATACGTCATACATCAATTTTCCCACAATTCATTAATTTTTATATTGACAGCCTGTCTGTTTATCAAATGTTGCTTTTCACTTTTTATTAACACAGCTTCTTTAATTTTGCTGTTTATTATTATTTCTTTCAATACACAAAATCTTAATTTTATCAAAATTAAAATCAAAACCATAATTACATGTTACATTATGATCAAAAAATACTGATGGTGATATATCATCATTTCTAACATTCTCTTGTCTTGATTTTTGTACTCGTTTATATAACAACAAATGCTCCTTTGATCTTTTCTCCAATGTACATCTAGATTCCCCAATATATGCCTTTCCACAAACACACAGCCATTTATATATTGCACAACTTTGATTTAAAATATCACATCTATTTTTTGAATTATTTATTAATCTATTTAAATTAGGAGTAGTATAAAATGCAACTCGACATATATTTTTATATATATCTGTTTTATAAATTTCACTTGTTCATTCAAATAAATGATATTGATATCCAAGTATATTTTATTTTATCAATATCTATAGCACTTAAAATATTTCTATTATTATTAAACTTAGTAACAATATTATAAATCAATTTATGATCATATCCAACATTTAACAAATCCATAGTAAATACATTTATGTTACTTATTTTATCAGAACTATATTTACATAATTTATTATTCCTAAATAAAAATGATTTTAAACCGGATAATTTATGTGCTATTGGCACATTTGAATACCAAGGAATATATCCTCTTTTTTCAATATCTTTTATTACCATACAATAATCTAATTTATTTTTATTACAGCAATTTAGCTATAATATTATATTATATTATGAAAGCTTTTGAAAATAATACTATAAATATATAGGTGTGTGTTGGGGGAGGGTGAAATGTTGTGGAAGGAAATTATTTTTCACACATGCACTATTAAATTGATAGCAAATCAACATGCACTCACCCATCAATAAGTGTTTTAAAAGCATACTGGTATTATGCTTAAAGTCTATTCTTAAATAAAACAACCCTTATTTACTCTTTTTAAATCTGGGTTTGATCTTATTATGATCCTGATATTTCAGTTGGTACATTATTTGCACCAGTTTAGTATACATTTATTGATGAAAGAAAGTTACTGTTATTTAACTATCAGCAACCTTGAGTCAGATTACTTTTAATATATGTAATAAATAATAATATAGTGATTTAAATATGTATTTTTTAGAAGGAAAACACTTTTCACATATTGACCACTTATGATTTTAAAGGACTTACTGACAAGTGAAAGCATGTCGATTAAATATCAATTTAATAGTACATGCATTAAAAGTAATTTTTTTACACAAAATTATATATATCTTTATTATTATTTATTACATACACAAACACACACATGCATATATGTATATATATATTGAAGCAGATCTATGCTTCATGTCTTTCTAGATTACTAGACAAGGATCAAACCTGATCCATGCATGTTACAATGTTTGTAAAACTTTCTGGCTGCCATTTTATCTACATTTATATTTTAGGCGAGTAAATAAGTTATTAAAGTATCTATTTTCTATTAAAATGTTTTACTATAAATATTAGAGGGGTCCAGATATATATATATATATATATATATATATATATATCTGGACACTATATATATATATATATATATATTGTAACCCTTTGGTTTATTCCATCTGTAAACCAAATATAATAAAATGAAGTAATTGTGGATTTTTTTTTTTTTTTTTGCTATAAGAAGAATTAAGTTTTATTTGAGAAAGTAATGGCTATATAGCTCACAAGTAACATATATAGAGACAGTTTGTGTTTGTATGGAATGTCTATTACTAAAGAGTTGATGAGAATCGATTGTCAGTAGCTTTAGTTAACAGTTTCTTTCTAGAGAATAAGTTTGGGGTTATAGGAGATTGTGGTAAATATTTATGTTTATGATTATCAGAAATTATAATTGATTTTATGCTCGAAATTATAAGAAATTATGATGGATATTTGTGTTCATATAATCTGGATAATCAGTATTTTTATTTGATGGTCTGCACATGCGTGTGTGTGTGTGTGTGTGATACAGATATATGGGTTTGATTTTTTTTCTTTCCTTTAAAGAAACTGACATAATATTTTTTTTTAAATTATTAAAAATGTAAATCTAAGTAAGAAATTATTTAGATTCAGTGAATGTAACCTTTGTTTGACAAGAAAATTGTTAGTAGGCTTAATTTTTTAATTAGAGTTTCCTTGACTAAATTTCATAAATTGGTCATCAATATGTTAATTAAAGAGATCTGGTTTAAAATCAGACAAAGTTATTGGGAAAGTAACACTTTAGAAAGATCAATGTGTTAATTAGGGAGATCTGGTTTCAGATCAGACAAAGTTATTGGGAAAGTAACTTTTTTTTTTGAAAGAGTTATTGTTCTTTCTGAGTGGGGATTTTTTTGATTAGACTTAAAGACAACCATTGGAGGGGGGGCGATATCTGTTTCTTTTTTCTTTTTATCCTATAAAAACTGGGAAGAAAAGAAGAAAAAAAAGAAACTTTTGCTGATTGAGAACTGAGCTAACTAACTAAAAATTAATATCTAAAGGTATATTTTTTCTCCAAGTTTTTAAATTTTTTTCTCAGAATTTGATAATGAAGTTAAGTTGTATAGTAGACCAAAATATGAATTTCTAATTCTTCTAAAAATGATGCATATCTCTTTTTCTCAAAATTAATCATGAAGAAGTCCACTTTTGATAAGATATTTTCTGTTGAATGTCACAATTCATCCAGTCTGCTTATAAAATTTCATGCAGGGAGAGAATTGTCAAATTTCTTTTATCAAATTAAAAGACCAATTCAGATTTTAATAATTATATGGCTCTTCAAAATTCGTTTAAAGAACTACAACAATCTTCTGTATAATGTTTTGAAAAGAGTTAATTCATGTTAGTAATCACACTGCTTATTTAAATGAAAAGGAAAAGGAACGGAGAACAAAGTGAATTCAAACCCAGGAAGAACTCAACTGGAAGGTAACCAACAGAACTTTTTAAAAATTTATTAACTATCCTATATCTACATTCTGATTTAAAATAACTATCTACAAATTTGATTTAAAATAAGTATCTACAATTTTGATTTAAAATAACTATCTACAATTTTGATTTAAATAACTATCTACAATTTTGATTTAACTTGATTCAAATGACTATCTGTGCGTTCTATACACATTTAATTAAAATAACTGTCTGACGTGCCATTGTATAGCTATCTCAAATAAAATGAACTAAACATATTAATTGATTAATGGACAGTGGAAGGAAAAGAAGTTTAAAGAGACTATCTGTAATGTTGTATTTATTCTTTATTTTATTCCGTTTATATAATATGTCATTTATTACTTTTTTATTATTATTATATTTCATTTTGTTTATATGCTATGTCACACTCTGATCACTAGATTATTTAATTTAATATTTTGTTTATGTTTAAAATGTGTGAAGGAAAGAAAAGAAAATGATTTTGATACCATTTAAGTATAGATGCTCACGTAAATTTAGACTGAAAAGTAAAGAGAGAAATATTCTTAACAAAATTTTAATTTGTGCTTAATAGTAGATATGAAGAATGAGAGAATGGTCATAAACCCATTATTATGCTGTGAGTGTTGATCTGTTATTGATATAGATATTGGGTATGTTGTTGGCTTGACTGGTTAAAATTGAAATAATTCATATATGTATTGATTTGGGATCTGGTTAGTCTTGTCATTTATCTAGGCTGGAATCGACGTATGTGTGGGCATATTTAAAGCTATAAATGCTTGTCATTACTAATGTAAAGTAATCCTACCATCCAATGGATGGGGAAATAGCTGTCTCCTAATTTAGATACCATGGCAGTTGGAGGACTAAGTTTCTCTCCATTTATTTGTTAAGATAGGGAATTGTTAGTAAAGTTACTGTTTATGTATAGAAAATGTTGCAAGCCAATATAGGGAATAGGTGTCTAAGAGAAGCTCTTTACACAATTCTGGATCTTAGGAAAGATCTTTCCCTGGCTCAAGCAAATAGTTTAAGTTTGAAGTTGATGTTGTTGTTTTGTTATTTCCCTTATCAAGATGTGGCTGTGTGCACGTTGTAGACACTGCATGGTGATGTGTAATATGAAGAGAGTTTTCTTACATAGGACAGAACAACGTTGCCTGGAAAGGATAAGGATTCAGTTAGATGTATAGGTATGATGAAGAGTGACAAAGATTTTAATTAATAAACTAACCGATCTGTATTGATTTTTTTGAATGATGGTAGATTGAGGTCGTCAAGCTGAGTGGACATACTGAACTAGTTCAGATATATGCAGTCAAAGCGTAAAGATCTGACAAGCATGAATGTCAAAGTGTGGTTTTTGAATTTAAACCCGTTTGCAAAATTAGTAGGGTAATTTTGTGACATATAATCCTTCTTCATTGGAAATGTGAAAATTATTACTTGATAAGATGATTTAGAAATTTAAGATTACTTCATATTGCTAGTTAGAATAATTGAAACGAATATACTATTTTGGAATAGTCCAATAGACAATGTTTACAATAAAAGGAGGGGGAAGTAGAAATTTGTAGGTTTTCTTCTCTTTCAAGATAAGTTTTCTTAAAACTAAAAATATAGAGAATTCTGTTTCCAGCGTTTGTCTTATTATTATTATTATTATTATTATTAATTATTTATTTAATAAATGAATGGATCAAAACCAGAAGTGAGTCATCCAAGAAATTAGTTAACTCAAACATGTATTTGAATAATAGTCCTGAATAGATCAGAAGCATATATTTGTGTAACAATATTATAATTTAGTGTGTTTTTTTTATTTTAATTTTTATCATTATTATTTCATGTAATAAAGTTTTATTATTGTTATAAGATTATATTGTGTTTTGTGTTTTGGTGTTTCAAATATCTCCAGAATCTATATATCCAGCACCTATATTTAAGGTAATATTAGTTTATATTTAAATTTAATTATTATTTATTAATGATACTTTATTTCCAAGATCGATTTGCAGTAGTCATTATCATATTGTTTCCATATTCGATTCACATAGTTAATTTGATATTAATAATTTATTTCCGTGATTAATTTACAGTATTAATTTTGTCTTGAATATTTATATATTCGATTAATATAATTCATTTTATAGACTTCATTTTCACATAATTTATTGTTATAATTAATTTGCCTAATCTAACTTATGATTATTTCCGTGGTTTGATTTCATAAGTAAATTTTGATTGATTTGTCTGATTGAGGTCCATGGTTTACTTCCATAGTTTACTTTAGCAAAATAAAATTATTAAGGTTATTCATTAAAAATAGATTAGAAATAATAGAATAATGATGACAGGGAATAGTTAAGTTAAGTTTAATAAATTTAATCTTTTGATTCATTGTAATGTTGTGAATATTGGGAGCAGACATAAAATCCCTTTCCTGCTCTCGGTGTTTAGAGTGATTCCCACTATTGAACTTGTATTAAAATTTATTTAGCATATATGGGATCATATCCATTAGAGTGTAATCACTTATGTGGGCACCTCTTGACAGATCTAGACCTTGAGAAAGAGTAGTTCAATTATTAGTCTAAGAGCTAGTTTGGAAGTCAAGTAGCTTATTGTAACAACTTTATTATACTATAATAAATCATTATACGATTATTAAAACAGGGATCATGAATTGATAGTTGATCTAGAGATATATGTGTATTTGGAGAAATAAGATTAGGAATTCTCAGATTAGAGAACATAACACAGACATTCCGTGTTATATAATTGTAGCTATTGAAAGTGATAGATGCTGAGAACGAAAAAATAAAGTAATGGAATTAAATGAGGAGATTTATTTGTGATAAATGTTATCTAATGTTCAATTAAATAATAAGTTTCTATTATGAACATAGATTATGAGTTCTCTGCATTAATTACTGAGTTATTTCCAGTCAGATATAAATGAGAACTGTATACAATATTTTGTAGTACCACTCGAGATCAGATATTTGTAATAAAGTTGTGGAAGAAAGTTGTCTCATTATTATAAATTTTATAATAAATTTATCATGAAATATTTGCATGACTAATGCTAGGTTTGAAATTAAGACCACATAGATTGAATGGTTTTATCAATATTATTATTATCATTATTATTTTGAGAGACAATTTAATTACTTTCTCCAGTATCTTTATAGTCCTAAATTGACTGATGACGATGATCTCTAGTGGGTATTACAATTTATAGCTGCAATTTGGCGCCCCCGGTATATTAGATCTTAAAGTAGAATTAATTAGATCTTAAAGTAGTATAAAATTCAATTGATTAGCTACTTGAAATAAATGAGAGTTTATTGAGGTTGAATAAGTAAAAGAGTGCGCGGAGAAAGTTGGGGTGACAATATATATAGAATTACAGACGAAAACTTTTATAAAAATCAATATATAAATTTTTATTTATTTTTTTAAGTAACTTTATTCTGGAGATTTGCTTTCATGATAAACCTTACTAACATTCCATAGCATCAAACAAAATAAAATCCATTAACAAAATGTAATGAATTTTTTAATTAAAGTAAAATTAAAATAGAAAAGATAATTTGAAATATAAATTCTGCAAATCTACATTTAATTAAAAATAGATTTGAAACAATTAAATCATTGGTTTTATCATGAGAGTTGATCTCAAGAATACAATACCAATATACTTTAGGTATTCTAACATTGCCACTTAGCCTGGAGTGTATGAAAAAGGGAATTTCCCAAAAATAGTTGAAAAAGATATAAATAGCCAAAGAGAATAATAGAGGCCAGCCAGTTCCAGTTTTGTCAGCAATTGTCTGGCAAATCTACACCAGTCAAATTTTTAAAATAATGATAAAAATGTTCCGAAGTATTTTAGCAGAGTAGGCAGCAACAATCTGCCCACCTTCCGTGTCCTAAACATGACCATCTTAATACCATAAGTCAGAGAAACCTTGTAAAAATGAACTGCTGAAGTATTGAACTTTTTTATTCAATTCATAGCTATCTATGCCTGTGTGGAAATTCAGTTTTCATTGCGGGATTCCAACTTCCACTTGGCCTCATAATAAATAAGGTAATACGTTTCCAATTTGTTATTTCTAATCTCCTACTTTATTTTTCTAAATTCCAGTGACCCAATAATGTAACTCCTGCTAATGGTAATGTCTTCTAAAGTGTAACCCCCATAATTTAATTTAAAATATTTAATTTAATCTTCTATAAAAATATACTTGCTATTACTTAAAATCTAATGTTTTTGCTCTCTTTCTATTTGTTTTAAAATTATGCCCCTTAATGCTAAACTTCCTTCTAATTGCAGTTTAGAAAATATTATTATTATTATTAATTACTTAAAATGAAATGAATATATGCCAATTTTTGTTCCATCTCAACAAAAGCTTTTTTTAAATAAATATTTTGCTGCACATTTCCTGACCAACATTTGTTGGTAAATAAAAATGAATAATTCTCTAGCTCTGAAAGATTAATACTTGGAACAACCTTTGTTTTGTTGAGATGAAACCATTTTATATTATTATGGGTTTTTTTTAATATTTATATGTACACGTTTTAGTTGTGGGGAGACACTAGATTCAAGTATGAGAGTTTATTTAGTTTAAATTATTTCATTCGAGGGGGTTTATAAATTATATTCATATTAGATAATAAGAGAGTAATAGAATGTTATTTGAAATGTTACTAGGTTTTTTGTGTTGAAGGGAGAGATGGTTCGCTAATTACAAATATTCGTAATACTAATTAATACTTATTTATTCTTGCTTGTCTGATCTTAATCAATCCATATGCATTTATGTAATCTTTATAGCTCAGTACAATTATATATTTAAATGCTAAAATATATTCACCTGTACTCGTATTTTGCGTTGCTGGTATTTTGCTCAATTACTTGTCTTTTGTTCTGTGTGATTGCTAGATCAAAACTAGACCACATGATATTTTCACTGGCCATAATTTATCAGAATATGAAAGCAAAAATGGGAAGACCCAGGGTAAGCAGAGCTTAGCTAGCCTTCATGATTCTCATTCTTTCACTTGAAATATTTTAGGTTTGCCCATGGTGCAGACTATTCTGTCTTTATTTCTTGGCATCATGGGAATGAGGGCAGGTGAATTGAGTCTATGCTGGTAATGTAATATTGAATGCTGGGATTTGTCTACTTTCTTTTGTCTGAGCACATTATGGCAGATTGACCATGATCTGATTAATTTATGTATTTTAAATCTTGAAATATTTATGTGCAAATATTGTGATCCATTTATATTTTAAATGTCTCACTCTCTCCAACACCAGTTCCTATAGTTTGAGTTAATAATTTCTCTTTTGAAATAAATTCAGTCATAATAAAATTATGTTCAAAATAGTTCTTTAGAATATCTATTCCTATATCTCAGACTTGGGTGGGTGTCTCCCATTAATTGCTAATCATGACATTTGTTATGTTAGCATATGAACTATACCACTCTCTTGCCAGAGGCATAATAAATGACAGAATAGAAATTTCTTTAAAATAATTTATGAAATCAAATCAGAGACATTAGATAAATTAATAAAATGTTCTATTAAATATATATCTGTGAATTTAAGCTACCTGTGGTTTGTCTTTATTCCTTCATTCTAAAATTAGTATTTTCTAATTAATTATGATACTGCTATCTGATGACTCAGTGTCACACACATACCATTTTATATTTAAATAAATAATCTAATTAAAGTTAACAATTAGAGTTAGACATACAAATTAGTTGAGGCTCATGCTCTACCATTGATGCTAGTGGGCCAGAGTGTGGAAAAGATTAATTGCTTACCTTGAAAATGTTGTTAATTAGTTTGAAGATTTAGAGAGTGGGTAAACAGGGCAGAATCCATAAGTATTCTTTATCTTTGATCTCACATATGGTTGGATTCAAGGTACTTTTACCCAGGTTGTGAATTGTGTTGAGTTAACATACAATTTCAACTGGTACAATATATATATATATACATATATATATATATATATATATATATTGTAATGAGCACAGACGTTCGTTACATTGTTTTTTTTATTTATTAAACATGAAAGTAAATTAAAAAGTTCACATTTAAAAATTTTCTTTAAGAATTAAAAATTGAAATTAAATATCATCTTAAACTCGTATATGTTAAATCACACAGATAATGAAAAATTATTAAAATAAAACTTTATTAAAGAAAAAGTATTTTAAAACTAAATTTTAAAAAGATTTGGAGATAAAATTATATCTTTAAATTTATCTTTAAATATATTTTTGATTTGGAAAACAGGTTAATTAATCAGAAATGGAAATGATTGTTAATTAGTTAAATGTAAACCAGCCTTGGGCATTTAAATGTAAAAACATCGGTCAGATAGGAAAACAATAGAAACTGTTAGCAAATAAGAAGAAATCCCTATGGAATCAGACCACAGGGAAAGGACCATCGCATCGGTGATGTAATGTAAATTCAATCCTTCACATTAATATAAAAAGGACAAGTTTGGAAATTATTAGTTAGTTAATGATTATTATGATGTGACAGATAGGTATTAGTACAGAATTGGAGGTGAAGGAGTTGACAGACGCACTGTCAATTCTTTCAGCTGTTAAAGAAAGGAGAAATGAACTATCATTTTCTACATTGAGGACCAACTAAATTCAAAAACCTCCGAATGAATAAATAAAACATCGGCTAAATGTATACCAATATCTTCAGGACGGCGTGGGAATTCCCATTCAAACTTACAAACGACAGATAAAGATGAACTGTTTAAAACCGTAAGAACTTTACAATTAATGAACATTAAGTTAAAAACTTTTCGTATTTAAAATAATTGCATTAGTTTCCTATCTGACTAAAGTAGTTAAAATGTTATTTGATGTATTTTTTATTTATTTGTTTAAAATCATTTCCATTTATTTAATTTTGTTCTTTAAGTTTATTTATGATTTCTGTTTTCCGATAAGTTAAATTATATAAATGTTAAACTTAAGTCGGGCGTGAATGGCTGTATAGATTTGTAAAGTTATATTAGGGGAGGGTAATCTTAGGTTATTTGTTTCGTTGTTAAATTGGGTCAATGGATTGGATATATTGGTGTAGTTAGTAGATGTAGTCGGAGATTCGCTACTGGCAGAATCGCCCTCATACGCCGCACTCTCCCATTTTGCCTATGGAAGGAATTATAAGATGCAGAGCGCAGTTCCTTTCTATGAAGTTTTTTTTTATTGCTCTTCTTGTCTGATAGATGTCATATTCCTATCTGATGTGTGCCAGTCAAAATATGCTTATCCATCTAACATGAGCTGGAACTCACAAAATGTACTTCAAACCCAGTCAAGCCCGAGTTTTAGGTCAGGGACCAGCCTGGATTCGAACCCACTCTCCAAGCACCAGATCTAACACCCAATGGATAACATAACAATGGTAGCACACGAGATTTAAATCTTCATCCGGCCCACTAGCAAATCGGAGAAACAAAAGACTCATGGACTTAAACATATATATAAACAACTTAAATACTAGACATTCCACGGATAAAATCTAACATATTTAAATAATAGGGGCTTTACTAATGAATACTTATAGGCAATTAGTGAATTGGATTGATTTAATAATGAGACAGAAACTGATATATTATGAATTAAAATATATTTATTGACAATTGTTGTTGGCAAATGCACGCAGGCATTTTATTTATAAAGTAACATTACTCTAGGCCAATAATTGATACGTTGGCTATTATTTAATTGCTCCAATATTATTTAATGGAAACAAATACCCTACTATATAACTAATCACTACATTAACTTTTACCAGTTATGCCCTTTCATCATCAGTTCGTGTGGCTATTGTACATGAAATCAAACCAAGTCTGGAGTGAAGCTTAATAATCCGTCTTAATTATAATAAATTTATATTAACTATGGGCATTTAAAGCATCCCAGATAGCTTTAGATCGAACGGGTTTTCAAGATTGCTTCGGATCAATGCCGAAGACTGCATATTAGGGAGGAGAGAGTTGGCTATAACGATTTTACTAATACGCTAGGCACACGTAAAGTATAATAATAAAGTGACTCTGCGGATGGAAGAATAGTTTTAGGGTTTTTGTGACAAACAACGGTTTACCCAAGAACCGGTCGTCATGCTCCTAATGGGGAACCTTTATTTGATTCAGAGGCAGGGGACTTACGTGCTAATCTGGCCCGTAGCTCAGACTTCACTACTGCACTACCCATAAGAGAAGATGTGCTGGCAACGCCCTGGCTCCATCTTATATATAAAACAGCACAACGAGAAAATATTAATAAATCCCACATCCGCCAAGCCGAAGGATATTATAAATTAAAGATCATATATTAAATGAACACTAGATCATCAGCTTGATCAAAAGAGCCAACTCTTCTGTAGCATGAGAAATACGATATGCTACTGACAGGAATATATAGATACAAACTTTACTTTATCCCGTTCAATCTCTTTAGTTATCTATAACTACTAAACTCTTAAAAGGGGGAAAAGTATATTTAATGGGGGACTTACGAATACTTAAACTAAAAAAAAATATACTTATGATTGCACTCCAGGCCAGTTTAATCCCTAGTAACATAATAATTAAAGGTTGAAAAGCCACATTTTATATTTATTAATTAATAAATGACAAAATAAATTTAGGTTTCAAACAGTGCACGAAATGACGCTATATAAATAATAATACGGAGATTTTAAATTATATCTTTAAAATCATATTCTCTAATTAAATACATGCCGTTTCGAAACATAGGCATAACTAATAATAAATAAAATAAGCAAAAGAAAAGCAAAATATAACTGCAGTGATTAAATTATATAGCAAAATATTAATTAATAAAGAAAAATTTGCAAAAGTATTACATTTTATAGAATTAAAATATTATTTTAGGAAACAATTTAGACAGTTTACACTATTGAATTAAGGAAAAAATTAGCAAAAAGTATTTCATTTAAATATTATTTCAGAAACAATTTAGCGAGAAAGTTCAATAATATGGTTAGCTAACCTGTTTTGAAGAAACAATGACTGTTTTTGAAATTTACAGAGCTCTGCGATTTTAAATATTAAAACAGTTCTCCTGTAGATGGCCTGGAGATATTCGAAGTGGAATGAAGGTGAATTCTTGGGTGGCTTATGGCATCTTTAATTTAGTTGGGAGACGATTTTTAAAATAGTGTTTCTTTAGCTGGATTGAAATCGGAACGAGGGCAAATAAATTATTTTTACGGCTTATGGCATCTTCAAATTTAGTTGGTGTAAGGTTGGTTGTTCCTTTGGCATTTGATGGATTGAACTAGGCGTTCCATCACGGGAATTGCAGCAATTCTTGCCTGACTTTAGCCAGACATGGTAAAATTAAACAATTTTGACTTCTGATATTAACAGCTATTCAACAGCAAGATGGAGTCTATCTTCCCACTTAAAATAGGCCCTATTTATATCCTTCTACTAAACTTTAACACCTTTCTGGAATTTCATAAACCTTGGGACCAATTGACTTTTAATTAAAGCAAAATAATATAATTCAATTTCTACAACAACTGATAAAATCTCCGAGGTGTTATATTTAATTTCCTTAAAAAATGTATCAAAATATATAAACTATATAATTTGATTCATTTTCATTAATTAAATTCCTTTTCAGGTGTTATTACTTAGCAGAAGGAACGGTATTCTGATTTAATGAAAAAGTCTTTTGTTGCAAACAAAAATCAATCAGAAAACAGATTTTACTTTTTTACCTGGGTGTGTCACTAATTGATATCTTGTTTACAAAAATTCTCATTTTTAATTGCGAACAGATAATTCTTATTTTATAAAACTAAATAACTTTTAACATATTTGTTTATTAAAAAAAAAGCAAATTTAAAGAAAATACTTGTTTCAACTATATATGTAAAACATTAAATCAGAAAACCGTTAAATAAATTAAAGAAAACATTTACATTACTTTTATTTAAACTTAAATATATATGAATCATTTTGCCGTTATTCCAAGGTTTAAATTATCCCTCCACATACAAATATAATAGCGAATATAATTAAAAATTGACTGAAAATTTATAAAACATTTTATAATAATTTATGAGCATTTCTCCGCTATAATTTTATCAAACCTGTCTAATTATAGCGTGTTTTCGTATGTAAATGGATGATGCAACTCAAGCGGCCATTGTAGCAAAGTTTTCCCGCTCGACTTATATATTACATTTTTACATTTAAAATAGGTTCAAAATTAGTTCAGACGAGTAGGTCATTAGGTTGATGGTGAAACGGAAAGGGATTGGAGATTTCCGTTTCATATCAGTAAACTTAGTAAAAAAAAACAAATAAAAAAAAAGACTTTACTTATATAACACGTAGCTAAATTATGGCTTCTTTCAAAATATAACTCATGACCTAATCCTACGCTAAACTTATGGTAATACATCATACTAGATTACACTATCATAATACATTTAGTGCTTCTAACAATTATCAATACACATAATGAAATTATCGGTTATTAGTAAATATTTTAAACTTAAACAGATATATACCCAAACGCGTATACCTCTTTGTCAAAATAATGGATATGTTTTATATATATATATAAAATATAATGCGTGTAATAAATATATAAAAGGGTATATAGATAATATATGGATGAAATATAAAGTATATAATAGGTAAAAGGGATATAGATAAAATGTAATGTGTATAATAACAATATAAAGGGTATGTAAATAAATATAAAGTGTATCATATATATATATATATATATATATATATATATATATATATATAAGGTATATAAATAAAATATAGAGTGTATAATATATATGGAGTGATCAAATCACTCACAAAAATAACTAACAATTTAAATAGGATCTGGGGGTTGTTTAAGGAGTAACTCCACGCCGGAGTTGAAACAACATCCCAATAGATCATCATCATCTTCATCAGATGTCCAACCATCTTCATCATCATCGGTTATCCCTTCATAGCTTTCATTTTTGTCTTTCAACCTCACAGGAGATCTCTTCGGGTGCATTGTCAGACTTAGTGCGAATTCGCTGCCTTCATACGGTATCTCGTTATGCAGCTCGACATTTTTTTCTTCCGTAAGTGCTTTTCCCCATTCCTTGCTTTGACTTTGCGTCACTTGGGATTTGTTCTTTTCCAACCCAATTTGTTCTTCATACAGAGAAAACGTGTTATTTTCATAATTAAGCTGGCACTTATGCTCGCTTAAAAAGTCGTTTCCTTTGATTTTGATGCCGTGCTGACCGATTTTGGCTTCCCCCTCTTTAAGATCCTCAACTTTATGTACTGTCTCACTAATAACCTGCACACTCTCTGTTCTATTAGAGTTATTGGCTTGGTGATTACTAGTTAAGTTACTTTCTAAACTTTTTTTTACTTCTTTCATCTCTGCCAGATCCTTTTTCATTTCTTGAATACACATGGTGATCATGTTTCCTTCTTGGTCAGTTACTTGACTTCTTTGTAGCAGGTTTTCTTTTATTTCATATATTTCCTCTCTGATCTCCCTTTGGGCTTCTTCACACTCTTGCAATTTGCTGTTAAATTCTGCCCCTACTTTAAAGACCCTTTCTTTCAAACCCTTTTCTTGACATTCTACTTGTTCAACTAAAGCCTTCACTTCTTCTTTAATCACAACAAATTCCTTTCTATTTTCTTCTTGGTTTTTATGTAACATTTCTTTAACTTCTCCCCTAATTTCTTCAGACTTCTGCTGATAGCTGGTTGATAATTCCTGTAGACCTTGGCACATTTCTTCCAGTCTTTTATCTCTGTCTGCCATTTCTTGTCTAATATCTCTGCTAAGGTTTTCAAATCTTTGTGACATTTTCTGATCTCTTTCCTCCATTTTCTGATCCATTTTCTCTGCATCCTGTCTAAGCTGTCTCAGCAACCAATTAAAATCCTGGCCTTCCTGCTTAATCTCCTCTACCAGTATCTGTTCAGATATTTTGGTAACTGAATTCTCTGGCATATCAAGAGTTTTCTGTGCACACTCATCTCTATCCTGGCTCATACCATTTTCCCTTTCTATTTCTTCTGTACTGCTGTTGTACTCATTAATCTCTCTTCCTGATCTCAACACGATACCTCCACCTTTCATCTCCATTCCTACTTCTATCTCTTCCCCACTGCTCATTACTTCTGTTTCTTTGTTCATTCTGTATACTATATAATCCTTTCAAAATTTATTTATTTATTTTTCGCACCTAATAAATATTTGATTTTTAAAACTTCTATACTTTGAATATGGCTGTTTGCTGCTCTCCCCCTTCAAGAACAACTCGTTCACTTCCATCCCAACTCTATGCCTAACTCACTAATATATCTATAAGCTTACTCCATCTCGATGCCCGTCCAACATATAATGAATTTTAAAAAAAAAATTTTCGTCTCCCTACTTTTTATTTTATAAAACATATGAAATTATTTTTTTATTTAAAAAAAAATCCCTTCTTTTTTTCTAGCTTTAATAAAATATACGAAAAATTTAAAAAAAATCTTTTTTTTTTTCGTCTATATATCTAAAGTATAACACATATTTTAATATTAAAGATGACTTAATAAAAATTTAACTCACCCCCGCTCTCTTCTTCCAGCTGTTTTTTTATATATATATACATACTTAAATAGTTTTATGACCTAATTCCGTTTGACCCGTCTGCACCAATTTCAAACCTTTTAACTTTTGGTTAATTTGACGTTACTTTTATATATATATTTCTTACTCATTTTAAACCACTCCAATTCATAAAAATACTTTGATAAAACAACGAGACCCCCCTTTTCTTTTAATCTAAATTTCTTTTCTCTGCTCCCTAATGACAAATTTATAAGAGGATGACTTATAACTTGAAAAATCATCCTCGGATGCCAGTCACTAGTGAACAGGAAAGACACAAAATAAATTTAATAAATTTTTTTGCTATATACACACAAAAGTCCATAACTTAAGGTATGTAGGTGTTTACATCGAAGCCTCACTTGTTCGTCCAAATGCGGAAAAAAAAAAATCTTACATATATACATTCTTCAAAAAAAATTTGACTCAAAATCATTAATTTTGACCAAAAGAATTATATATATACTCCATAATCTCTTCAGGGGTGGAAATGAGTTACAAGCCCCACGATTTTGGGCGTCCAAATGCGGAAAAAAAAATCTATATAACAACTTTTTTTTTAAAAATACATATAACAGACTTCAGTACTCAGGGTATGTGGGTGTTTATGACGAAGCCCCAGTTGGGCAGCCAAACCCGAGAAAAAAAACCTATGTGCCAGTCAAAATATGCTTATCCATCTAACACGAGCTGGAACTCACAAAATGTACTTCAAACCCAGTCAAGCCCGAGATTTAGGTCAGGGACCAGCCTGGATTCAAACCCACTCTCCAAGCACCAGATCTAACACCCAATGGATAACATAACAATGGTAGCACATGAGATTTAAATCTTCATCCGGCCCACTAGCAAATCGGAGAAACAAAAGACTCATGGACTTAAACATATATATAAACAACTTAAATACTAGACATTCCACGGATAAAATCTAACATATTTAAATAATAGGGGCTTTACTAATGAATAATTATAGGCAATTAGTGAATTGGATTGATTTAATAATGAGACAGAAACTGATATATTATGAATTAAAATATATTTATTGACAATTGTTGTTGGCAAATGCACGCAGGCATTTTATTTATAAAGTAACATTACTCTAGGCCAATAATTGATACGTTGGCTATTATTTAATTGCTCCAATATTATTTAATGGAAACAAATACCCTACTATATAACTAATCACTACATTAACTTTTACCAGTTATGCCCTTTCATCATCAGTTCGTGTGGCTATTGTACGTGAAATCAAACCAAGTCTGGAGTGAAGCTTAATAATCCATCTTAATTATAATAAATTTATATTAACTATGGGCTTTTAAAGTATCCCAGATAGCTTTAGATCGAACGGGTTTTCAAGATTGCTTCGGATCAACACCGAAGACTGCATATTAGGGAGGAGAGAGTTGGCTATAATGATTTTACTAATATGCTAGGCACAAGTAAAGTATAATAATAAAGTGGCTCTGCGGATGGAAGAATAGTTTTAGGGTTTTTGTGACAAACAACGGTTTACCCAAGAACCGGTCGTCATGCTGCTAATGGGGAATCTTTTTTGATTCAGAGGTGGGGGACTTACGTGCTAATCTGGCCCATAGCTCAGACTTCGCTACTGCACTACCCATAAGAGAAGATGTGCTGGCAACGCCGTGGCTCCATCTTATATATAAAACAGCACAACGAGAAAATATTAATAAATCCCACATCCGCCAAGCCAAAGGATATTATAAATTAAAGATCATATATTAAATGAACACTAGATCATCAGCTTGATCAAAAGAGCCAACTCTTCTGTAGCATGAGAAATATGATATGCTACTGACAGGAATATATAGATACAAACTTTCCTTTATCCCGTTCAATCTCTTTATTTATCTATAACTACTAAACTCTTAAAAATGGGAAAAGTATATTTAATGGGGACTTACGAATACTTAAACTAAAAAAATATACTTATGATTGCACTCCAGGCCAGTTTAATCCCTAGTAACATAATAATTAAAGGTTGAAAAGCCACATTTTATATTTATTAATTAATAAAAGACAAAATAAATTTAGGTTTCAAAACAGTGCATGAAATGATGCTATATAAATAATAATACGGAGATTTTAAATTATATCTTTAAAAACATATTCTCTAATTAAATACATGCCGTTTCGAAACATAGGCATAACTAATAATAAATAAAATAAGCAAAAGAAAAGCAAAATATAACTGCAGTGATTATATTATATAGCAAAATATTAATTAATAAAGAAAAATTTGCAAAAGTATTACATTTTATAGAATTAAAATATTATTTTAGGAAACAATTTAGACAGTTTACACTATTGAATTAAGGAAAAAAGTATTTCATTTAAATATTATTTCAGAAACAATTTAGCGAGAAAGTTCAATAATATGGTTAGCTAACCTGTTTTGAAGAAACAATGACTGCTTTTGAAATTTACAGAGCTCTCCGATTTTAAATATTAAAACAGTTCTCCTGTAGATGGGCTGGAGATATTCGAACTGGAATGAAGGTGAATTCTTGGGCGGCTTATGGCATCTTTAATTTAGTTGGGAGATGATTTTTCAAATAGTGTTTCTTTAGCTGGATTGAAATCGGAACGAGGGCAAATAAATTATTTTTACGGCTTATGGCATCTTCAAATTTAGTTGGTGTAAGCTTGGTTGTTCCTTTGGCATTTGATGGATTGAACTAGGCGTTCCATCATGGGAATTGCAGCAATTCTTGCCTGACTTTAGCCAGACATGGTAAAATTAAACAATTTTGACTTCTGATATTAACAGCTATTCAACAGCAAGATGGAGTCTATCTTCCCGCTTAAAATAGGCCCTATTTATATCCTTCTACTAAACTTTAACACCTTTCTGGAATTTCGTAATCCTCGGGACCAATTGACTTTTAATTAAAGCAAAATAATATAATTCAATTTCTACAACAACTGATAAAATCTCCGAGGTGTTATATTTAATTTCCTTAAAAAATGTATCAAAATATATAAACTATATAATTTGATTCATTTTCATTAATTAAATTCCTTTTCAGGTGTTATTACTTAGCAGAAGGAACGGTATTCTGATTTAATGAAAAAGTCTTTTGTTGCAAACAAAAATCAATCAGAAAACAGATTTTACTTTTTTACCCGGGTGTGTCACTAATTGATATCTTGTTTACAAAAATTCTCATTTTTAATTGCGAACAGATAATTCTTATTTTATAAAACTAAATAACTTTTAACATATTTGTTTATTAAAAAAAAAGCAAATTTAAAGAAAATACTTGTTTCAACTATATATGTAAAACATTAAATCAGAAAACCGTTAAATAAATTAAAGAAAACATTTACATTACTTTTATTTAAACTTAAATATATATGAATCATTTTGCCGTTATTCCAAGGTTTAAATTATCCCTCCACATATGAATATAATAGCGAATATAATTAAAAATTGACTGAAAATTTATAAAACATTTTATAATAATTTATGAGCATTTCTCCACTATAATTTTATCAAACCTGTCTAATTATAGCGTGTTTTCGTATGTAAATGGATGATGCAACTCAAGAGGCCATTGTAGCAAAGTTTTCCTGCTCGACTTATATATTACATTTTTACATTTATAATAGGTTCGAAAATAGTTCAGATGAGTAGGTCATTAGGTTGATGGTGAAACGGAAAGGGATTGGAGATTTCCGTTTCAGATGAGGGTCAATGCCTTCTCTTAATCTTTTTGGTGCTGTCATATTCTGTATTACATTGAATACATCAATGTATCAGATGAATTGATGCCAGTTTGACTGCGAATTTTAGCCTAAGGTTAAATAGGGATAGAATATTTTATTTTCAAATGCAAATCTATGTGGTCTATTCATACTCGTTGGGCACCAGTTGTAACGATCTGGAAGAAAGTGACTTATGTAAACTGCACTACAGGGCGCCATCTAGGCATTTGAACCTAGAAAAATTTATAAAGTAGGCAGATACGTAAGTAAAAAAAAAAATTTTTTTTTTTTTTTTAAAATTTTGATTCCAGTCGTTAGCCCATGTCACTAGCTCAGTGGAATAGCAGAGATTAAATAATATAATATCTTATCTAATTATATTTCAATATTAAATAAAATAAACCACTGCCAGTAATTAACATACAAACATTTATTTATGCACATGTATTGTACCGGTCGAAAACCACCACCACCCCACGTCAAATCGGATTCAAACTCAGGCGGTTCAAAACTGAATTCAAACCCAACTTAACAGCTCAGATAGCAGAAATCGACGGCACAGTGCTATGCGCCAAGAACTAGTTCAACGGTTGGTGAGGACTAGAGACCCTTGCACTGACACGAATATCTAATAATTAATTACTTTGAATACTTTTTAAATCAAATCATATGTATGTTCGGGTTGCCAACACAGATAGCGGGTATGAACATTTAAATAATTATAAAAAGAATGATGAACTAAGAAACCAAGTATGTTAGAAAATATTTAATAATAATAATAATTTGTTTTGTTCAATAAAATATAGATTGCATTAGTTACCTCTAGTCTTTAAAATAATTTATAAATATAATAAGAGTGGCGGTCCTTATCATATGCCAACAAGTATTACACAACATGGGATTCTATGTCTATGCCCCCAACGAGAAATATAAAGGCAGATAAAGGTATTCATTAAGAACGGAAATGATTGTTCTAATTTTATTACGGTGGAATGTGAGATTTATTTTCACATTCGGAAATCTATTCATGAAGAGCAAAACGTATTTTAAGGCATAACTTTAATCTTGATTTGAAAACTGATTTAAACTAAATATATTTGAGAATTGGTTCGACTTTAATTTAAATCACTTCACGAATTACGAGCACGGAGCGGGTTTTACCGGAACAAAGATGCAATGGTACTGACGAATTACAAGGCAGAGAGTAAAATTGAAAGATGATCGCTAGTCGATGATCGAAGTCCTATGGTGGCTTGCATTTGGCAAGTCTTACGCCCTTTGACTAATGAATCGGAAAGGAAGTACTTTCTTCCTCGAGAAATTTAAATAAGAGAATATGATCACCGACCAGCCTAACGGAGCGGAAGATGGCCCTACGTCAGCAACGTTTGATGATGATGACTTGATAGTCATCGTTGAAAAATAAAACCCATGTAGAATGCTCTACGTGATGACTTGACCAATTAATTAAAGTCAAACGAGCTTTTATCGAACTATTTTAAAACATTTATAAACTATATTAATTATGCCCTAATATCGTGCCCTTCCTGAATATTAATATAAAATAACAAAAGTGGAATTAAAATACATTTAACCCTTTATCGACCCTTTTTGCAATAAAAACATTTAAGGTTATATTCGAATAAATATATATTAGTGGAACAAGAAATCAATATTTTAACATTTTGTGAGTATATAAACACTTGTAACTTAGGAGCTGGGGACATAGGTGAAAAACGGAGCTAATAGTTTATTATTAGCCAATTATAAAAATAATAAACATGTAATATTTTCTTTCGACTCGATGATTAATAGAACTTTCAAATTTAGTTCTAATGGGCGAGAATTACTATTTGAAATTAATATTATAATATTTGCATGAGGCAAATAGAACAGAGGAGCTCATCGAGTTGAAAGATTATTGGCATATAATTTTTAAATAGCATTAATAAATCACACGATAAATACATATATATATATATATAATATGTTAAACGAACCGCCAGGTAAGAAAAGAAACAGTTTAAAGACTAGAGATTGAAAGAATTACAATATAAATTTATAGTAGCATTTTATAAAGATTTTTACATTAAATAATAAAGAGCTCTTAACAAGGAGGAGTGTAAAATAAAGTTCGAACTGGCCAGAAAGTTTAACGTTCATTATAGAAATATATTACCCCTTCCGCTGGTCCTTAAGTTACACCTCCAAGTTGTTGAAAACGTAGGCATTATTGGTTGACTACTGGAACAGTATTTTAGTAGCTTTCATAATTTTAGCAGAATGATCGGTCCGGAAAAAGGTTCAGCAGCTCCATTGAAGATTTCTCAGGACTTTAGGAACCATAGCCAGATTCCTGATGTTCTAGCCCTCTATCATGATGAAATACAATTTTTATACGCACAGAGTTCACTGCACTACTCTAGAACAAAGCTAGTTTTTTTCTTTACTTTTCAGGGCTATATATCTACTGTTCACTGATGCCTCCGGCTAGCGCTCATTTTATTATCAATCTCGTTTTTTTTTTTTATAATTAGTTGTTTTCAGAAACATTCCTTCGATAAGGCTTTCAAACTAATTTTTGAATTCCTTTCCTAATTAGAAAATGAATTCTTAAAGTCTGAAATGATTTTAATTAAAAATTGAATTCTTATCTTTTTTTTTTATTAATAAAACTTTATTGTTGTTTTTGAGAATTTGAAAGCCTTTGGAAGGAATGTAGCTTTTAATCGCAAAACTTTACAAATTATTTAAAAGTAAAAAAAAACAAGTATTCCCGACGCAATGAAACTTTCGAACAATTATATATATTTAATATTTACAAACATATATACGCACAATCCAGGCAATTTAATATATGTAAATTCATGAACATTTTATCATGAATTTATTTAGAGAATTGATCCAATTTAAACTAACTAATTACTTTTACTACATATTTGAAACAAGTTATTCATTATGGAAATTAGCGTGGATTGAACGTATAAAGCCCCATTGCATCGGAAATTTAAGGTTAGTATTAGGGTAAATAACATGAAGCTAGGATCGAACTCAGATCCGACTGCTTCAGTATATAAGATTTAAAATTATTTTAAATTAGTTTTACATTTTAACATTTAACATTATTTTTAACTTTACCTTAGATTTTAATTTACATTTTTAATTTCTAGTATATTATAAGTTTACATTTTAATTAAGTTCGCACAGATGGGATTATAAAAGCTTGTTTTAATATGTTGCTATAGATCGGTTACATAGATTACACAGTTAAAAACATTCCAAAGTAAACATAAACGATCAAAATACAAAATTATTGATTACTGACAAATTGCGGAGGGAAATTTATATGTAACCCAATAGTATTCACCATAAGATACTTGTATTGGCACCAATAACTTAAAAGACATCCGAATAAATACATTTTAGATACTCACCGTAAGGTATCATTATTTATTGGATGTCTATATATTCCGATCAAATATGAAAACCCAAAACATACTTAACCGATAACCAATCCATGGAAGCGTCTATAAGCAACTTAAATTTAATGCATTTTTATTTAGGGTCAAGTATGAATAGACCACATAGATTTGCATTTGAAAATAAAATATTCCATCCCTATTTAACCTTAGGCTAAAATTCGCAGTCAAACTGGCATCAATTCATCTGATACATCGATGTATTCAATGTAATACGGAATACGACAGCACCAAAAAGATTAAGAGAAGGCATTGACCCTCATCAGATAGGAATATGACATCTATCAGACAGGAAGAGCAATAAAAAAAAAACTCCATAGAAATGAACTGCGCTCTGCGTCTTATAATTCCTTCCATAGGCAAAATGGGAGAGTGCGGCATATGAGGCGATTCTGCCAGTAGCGAATCTCTGACTACATCTACTAACTACACCAATATATCCAATCCATTGACCCAATTTAACAACGAAACAAATAACCTAAGATTACCCTCCCCTAATATAACTTTACAAATCTATACAGCCATTCACACCCGACTTAAGTTTAACATTTATATAATTTAACTTATCGGAAAACAAAAATCATAAATAAACTTAAAGAACAAAATTAAATAAATGGAAATGATTTTAAACAAATAAATAAAAAAATACATCAAATAACATTTTAACTACTTTAGTCAGATAGGAAACTAATGCAATTATTTTAAATACGAAAAGTTTTTAACTTAATGTTCATTAATTGTAAAGCTCTTACGGTTTTAAACAGTTCATCTTTATCTGTCATTGTAAGTTTGAATGGGAATTCCCACGCCATCCTGAAGATATTGGTATACATTTAGCTGATGTTTTATTTATTCATTCGGAGGTTTTTGAATTTAGTTGGTCCTCAATGTAGAAAATGATAGTTCATTTCTCCTTTCTTTAACAGCTGAAAGAATTGACAGTGCGTCTATCAACTCCTTCACCTCCAATTCCATACTAATACCTATCTGTCACATCGTAATAATCATTAACTAACTAATAATTTCCAAACTTGTCCTTTTTATATTAATGTGAAGGATTGGATTTACATTACGTCACCTATGCGATAGTCCTTTCGCTGTGGTCCTATTCCATAGGGATTTCTTCTTATTTGCTAACAGTTTCTATTGTTTTCCTATCTGACCGATGGTTTTACATTTAAATGCCCAAGGCTGGTTTACATTTAACTAATTAACAATCATTTCCATTTCTGATTAATTAACCTGTTTTCCAAATCAAAAATATATTTAAAGATAAATTTAAAGATATAATTTTATCTCCAAATCTTTTTAAAATTTAGTTTTAAAATACTTCTTCTTTAATAAAGTTTTATTTTAATAATTTTTCATTATCTGTGTGATTTAACATATACGAGTTTAAGATGATATTTAATTTCAATTTTTAATTCTTAAAAAAAATTTTTAAATGTGAACTTTTTAATTTACTTTCATGTTTAATAAATAAAAAAAACAATGTAACGAACGTCTGTGCTCGTTACAATATATATATATATGTTAAAATGAAGATTTGCATGGGTTAAATATATAAAATACATATTTTGCGGGTTCATCCATGTTAAAAACCTTTAATATTAATATACTGACATTTCGACTTGGTCACACAAGCCATCCACAGAGTTATAAAAGGTAGAAAGACAGTTGTAGAGGCGCTACAATCATTGATTTGAATAAAATGTTAAAATTCCACCAATAGCAAAAAATGTTAAGTTTAGGAATGTTTTTTAAAAAAATCTTTCCAAATAGGAGGAAGTTTGCATGTATCATCTTGCTTATTGATACAATCTGGCCTTTTAATTATCTCAATGGCTTCTCTAATTTTGCATTGGTAGAGATTATCACATCTGGATATGATCCTGGTACTAGAAAAATCAATTTTATGACCTGAATCTATAGTATGGAGTGAGAGTGCTGATGATGATGAGTGTTGTTTAACTGCATTAGCATGCTCATGTCTCCTAACACTGATGTGACTATTACTCATACCTATGTAAGAAGTTTTACAATTTTTCATGAGATTTGATAGACACCATGAGATTCAAGAGGGATTGAATCCTTAGGCTTGGTTATTATATTGCTGATCTTTTGATGAGCAGAAATGTTGTATGTATATTATAGCATTTTAATATACGTCTCATACTGTCTGTAGTTCCTTTTACATATGGAACACAAATCCTAATAGCTGATTTATCATCTTTTTGTTTCGAATTTTGTCTATTTTGGGCTTGAAATATGGCTTTATTTCAAGCCCAAAATAGACAAAATAGGAAACAAAAAGATGATAAATCAGCTATTAGGATTTGTGTTCCATATGTAAAAGGAAAATAAAAGATGATAAATCAGCTATTAGGATTTGTGTTCCATATGTAAAAGGAAATACAGACAGTATCGGACGTATATTAAAATGCTATAATATACATACAGCATTTTCTGCTCATCAAAAGATCAGCAATATAATAACCAAGCCTAAGGATTCAATCCCTCTTGAATCTCATGATGTCTATCAAATCTCATGTAAAAATTGTAAAGCTTCTTACATAGGTATGAGTAATCGTCGCATCAGTGTTATGAGAGATGAGCATGCTAATGCAGTTAAACAACACTCATCATCATCAGCACTCTCACTCCATACTATAGATTCAGGTCATAAAATTGATTTTTCTAGTACCAGGATCATATCCAGATGTGATAATCTCTACCAATGCAAAATTAGAGAAGCCATTGAGATACTTAAAAGGCCAGATTGTATCAATAAGTGAGATGATACATGCAAACTTCCTCCTATTTGGAAAGATTTTTTTAAAAAACATTCCTAAATTTAACATTTTTTGCTATTGGTGGAATTTTAACATTTTATTCAAATCAGTGATTGTAGCACCTCTTCAACCATCTTTCTACCTTTTATAACTCTGTGGATGGCTTGTGTGACCAAGTCGAAATGTCAGTATATTAATATTAAAAGTTTTTAACACGGATGAACCTGAAAAATATGTATTATATATATATATATATTGTAACTGATGAAATTGATGATTGCTGTATTCCATTTCAATTAAAGAAAGAAGGCCCCAAACGTCGGTGCCATTTTGTAACTGGTTGAATTGATGAATGCAGGTGATGGTTAGGATGATCAATCTGATCTGATAAAAAATCTAAAATCTAATTTAAATTAATCTAGTCTAGTTCAATCGGTCGCCATTATATAATAAACCATCACAAAACACAAATAATCTTTCTTAAAGTCTAATTTGTTTAAGCTATATGTGAAACGAAAGAATAATGAGATTATGCCCCAGACATCAACAAATCCATCACATTACAAAGTACACTGCACTGAGCAATGAACTAGCATATCACCACCCTAAACAATAATATATGATTAGGCTAATTACTTGATTAGCAATCTAATGAAAATCAAATCCAATTAATAACTAATGCAGATTCCAATATATATTTTATTAACCTATTATTATTGTAGTAATTTAAATCTACTTCATTATTTAATGATGCTGCATTTTATCTTAACGGATAAGCTTCTAAATACCTATAATTGTATTTTACAAAACATTTTTACATATAGACACTATTTAAATATCAAAACAAAATAATACTTGACTCAAATATATATATATTGTAACAAACGGGTTCGAATACACGCATATGTAAATATGACATAATTGATAGTGTTAATGTAGGGACCATGTATAAATAAATAAATAAAAGAATATATGTAAACGGTCATTCGAACCCGGTTACAAGTAATGTAGATATAACGTATGTGTGAGTATAAAAATACGTAGTTAGTATCGGAGGGGTTGCGATCACTTATATATGTAGAGCTGTATAAAGCGCAATTAATTATTCTTAGATAGATTTTATTCACATAGTTTTTTTTTTTGAGTTTATTAATAATTTTGGTAACACGTGTTTTCTTTTGTTGAGTCACCTTGTGAACATGTGAGAACTGAAATAGGATGAGTGAATTGCTGTAGGCAGTTTGGTAATAACTGGCGCCGGGAAGGGAAAACTGGTCTGTGGATATAGTTTTTTTTTTGTGTTGAAGAACAATGGAAGGACTGTCAGCGGGTAGGAATATGAGAAAGATTTTGAAAAGTTAAAGGTGAATACAAAGGAACTTTTTTTTTTGTCTTGCGCTCGAGTGGAGAAAAAGGAAAAAAAAAAGAGAAGCGGCTTGAATCCTAACAAGGAGGACGCAAAGATTTTCTTAAGAAGTTTTAATATTTTTTTGTCAGAAAATGTCGGGGTAATTGGATTGTGCGCTAGTCGTTACTCGACTCCGAGGATACTCGTCATGAATTCACCTGACCGGATTTGCGAACTGTCATAATAAATCAAGAGATTTTGTTCCATCGAGGAAATGTTGACCAAAATCGTTCGAGATTTAGACCTTTGCGAAAGAGTACACCAACTACTCCACCTCTGAAACCTGTCGCCGGACCTAATGACCATTGGGACTGTTTGCCTTCCGTGAGATCCACCAGATTAAGTTCGTGGCCAGACGTCAATACTGACTTGTTTAATCGAGTGAGTCCAGGTAAAGTGACACGTCACCAACTATTTTCTGTATATGTATCTCAATAAAGAATTCGTGTTACCTCAGTTAATTGCTATATTAAAATTTTATATTTAAAGTTAGATATATGACTATATTAATCATACCGTACATATATATGTATTTGATTATTTGATGTGTGGATGAATGAGCGTGATATATGTGTGTGTATGATAATGGATGGCCTGAGTGTTTGCATAGCAATCATATATGTAGGTCGAATGAGATTTATTGGGAGGGTATATGATCAAGTAGAATAAATCCCATCAGACCCGGGTTAGATTAAGGATTTCGAGCTTTAAGCTATCGCAAAATAAATATATGCAGGATAGTGTGGGTTAATTTATAGCCTTGTTCTCTAGATAGACAGATGTCCCCAACCTTGAGATTGAGCTAGTTCGGTGCGTCACCACATCAGATAGATATCAGAACCTATATATATGTTTTCGAGGAGGTAATTCCTACCTACTGGTAAGATTGGCACGTGAGATGGGTTCAAACCATGCTCATAAATACCTCTCGTCGAAGCTTCGGGTGAGAGTCCACAATGGAGGAATATAGATATGTCGGTGGGTGTTATAATATATATATATATATCTAATTTAATAAACGCTAAATAGAAAGTATAAACATTCGTGTCAATAAGCGATACACAATTCTTTCTACTTTAAAAATTAATTAATAATTTTCTATTGACATCAACTGGTTTTAATATCATTTTATAAGAAACTTTGAAAACATATGCACTCCTTTAAAAGTTAAACAAATTAATCTGCATCTAGTTTAATAAGAAGCTATAAAGTAAAGTACAAATAATTTATTCATATCTTCCAATAAAGTGATACTTAATCATTGCTTCGTTTATGTGTTAACATAGAATTCTTCACTAGAATTTATTATCAACACTTTACTAGCTCATTTTCTATCTTTATAATGTCCAATCATATTATATAAAAGACATGATAAGTTTCCATTCGATGTTTATTTACCTATGAGTATTAATATTATTTATTTGAATCTTTAAACAATTGAATATAAAATTGGTTGGCAATAATTAAAATATATGATTATAAATGATATTTATACAAATCAAAACAATATTCAATTAAACCGGTCAATGAAATTTGTACTCTTTATTTTACAGAAGTAAAATAAAATATCTAAGGTGAGTTATTCTGAACCAACAATAAAGCACGATCTATTTAGATATTTAGGACGGAATCAGACAAACATGAAATGATTGACTTTGTAATATTAACTAAGATAAATGATAATATATATAATATTCGAATGCAAATATAAATATAAAATTCATATGGGAATAAAATAAAATGCTAATATGCAAAACAAATTAATATTCTAGCTCACTTACCAATCTGAGTTTGAACCTTGTCATTTAAATAGCTACGTCATTTTATGCAATCCAAATAATAAAAAAAAATTAAGGGAGTCTTGTCATTTGAATCACTCAATTTATTTGATTATATGAAAGAAAATTGGCAAGATTAATAACAAAATACATAGGAAATTAATTTATATTTCAGATTGATTGAATAAATAAAAAATGATAAAATTACTATGTGTATCTCTAAAATGTGCTGCGAAAACAATAACGACATAAAAAATGAATGAATGAATGGAGAGACTTTTGGATATTTTACTGAAAAAATTATATATAACAGATACCAAAGATATGAAATAGGATTAAATTGAAGTCTATTTGTTTATTGAAATAATAACCGATAAATGAATATGAAATCATATGATATATTTGAATCTCTCCGATCATTTTCATTTAATAAATTATATTACTCTTAAAGATAATTTAAATAATATACACATCCTTTTTATATACATGTAAAAAAAAAAATTAATACACGCACATTTATATATATATGTAAAATCATACCATATATAAGAGTGTCCGTTTTCACTATTTATTTGTCCATTGACTTATCCTTCGTTTTTATGACGCAAAGAGAAGTTTATTTCTCAGAAATAATAATTCGAACTTTATAATGCTTCACTAACAGTCCCTTTTCCTTTTCAGAGAGGAGAGTGCAATTTAAGTAGCCTTTTTATGATGCAAATTAATTCAGTTGATCCTGATTGTTTCTTAGCTTGTGACACAATATTTATCCAAATCCAACGGTGGTTATATGCCAAACTTTAAAACAGAAATATCTTTGTTTTTAAAACTAAAATAGCCGATTTTATATAAAGCATTTTTTTTTCATAGGTTTCCTTTTTTTTTTTACACTTTGTTGCCTTTACCTTGGAAATCCTTCACAACTGCCCTTCAAATGGTTGAATGGGCAGATAATTGAAGTTTATTTTTTCATGTTTTATGGTTTAACAGTTTAAAAAAATATTGAAGAACTTTTATTTATAAGAACATAGAAAATATGTCCTTTCATGGCAATCACAGAAAGATGATAGCTTACTCTTCTAGTGTTTGTGGCTTTTTTATAGGTTCTCTTTCTGACGTTCTGGTATCATAACAACCACTGAATACTACTCAAATAAAGCTCAAACCAAATAAAATTTTTACAGCAGTTTTCACACGATTTGTAATGTAAGTTTGGAGGAAAAGATACATGAAAATTAAATCCAAATTCGATTAGATTTTTCCTATTATTTGTAAACCAAAATACAAAATTGATATAACAACCATTATTCACTTTATAAACACAAATAATTTACACACACACACACATATATATATATATATATATTTAATAATAATATTTTTTAAAATTAATTTATAAACAAATATACATAACACAAAAACATTGAATTATATGTAATAATATTACTATGGTGACTGCATTAATATACATGAAATATGTAAAATAATATCGATCCTATTTAAGTAAACTTATAATGTACTGAATAGTTTTCAAAATTTATTTATTTACCTATATGTTTTTCCTGAGTTTGATTATAGCAAATTTATTATTTTAAAGCTAGAATCAACAGTAAACAATTCTATTTAAAAGCTTTAGGTTGCCATGGTGATCAATTTAAATCTATATTTCCAAGATCTTCCATTATCTATCTATCAAGCAAAAGAAAAATCAAACAAGGTCAACAAGCTTCTTTAGTTATTTTTATTTTTTTAAATACCTTGATAATTAATCTGAATATTCACAATATATATATATATATATATATATATATATTGAAACAGTCAACCTTAGTTCAATGTCAAGTTTCACAGTTCTACCACAGTCCGCATGTTACCATGCTCCATTTTTTCTTTTTTTTTGTTGATGTAAAATGTATATTATAGGAGCTTATATATGTAATTAAAAATATTAGATAATTTTGTATCTTCTAAAATTGTATTTTTTTTATTATTTTAATATGTTATAATTTTTTTTCATAAAACAAAATATAAATTCAAGATAACTGTCTCAAATAATTAAAGGGGTGGGGAGTTTGTCTCATGATTTAAAAAAAAAAAGGAAATTGTAAATTAAAATTAAGAAAAAGTAAGAACTAAAACAAAGCTAATGGATTTTAGTTAGCTATCAACATTGTTTTGTCAAACCCATTTCCAAATAGAAAATTGATTTGAATTGATTTTAGACAGTTATCTCAAAACTGAATATTTACTAACAATAGAGTAAAGATTCTCCTAATTTAGAGATCCATTAGAGGCAGGTCATCTAATTAAAATAAACATTCTCTGAGGGGCTATAAACTGACATAACTGAGCTAAAAATCTATTATGTTAGAGTTTGGTCAGTTGTTGCTAGGTGACTTCATGTCCATTGAAATTTTGAGAGCCAAGTTGCCACCCACTGTCTTCAGCATAGCCCCAAAGAATGATGCACCACAGAAGATTCACCAGTACTTCCAAAGAATTCTGAGGTAACCAGCCAAAAGACTGTATAACCACCTTATCCACTTTTAACTATGTAATTTAATTTGTAAACTAATAATTTTATTCTATTTAATGCTTTTTTAAAGCTCTGTTAATCGTTTATATCAACTCTTTGCTATCTAATTAATCTGTCATCCAACTCACACTTCTTCTTATTTTTATCAGTTAGTGCAGTTATGATTTAATTTTAATAATATTTTTATATTTTCTCACATAATTTATTTATAAATGACACTAAAACTTAATCTTATGAACTTCTATTAAAAATGAAGGGGTTGGGGGAATTAATGAGTTCTTGTTAATTATTTTAAATACTTCATAAGATTGGGTTATACTTTAAATGAATACCTTTTTTTTTTTTTATCTAAATGTTTATCATAAATTTATATGAAATGTATAAATATTTTTTGCAATCTGGGGTGTCTGTTGATGTCTGTTAGTTTTATAAAATTTCTTATTGATTATCATTGCCACAAAGGCTGGTGACTTAAATTTGTTTGGCAACTTGCACTCTTGTAGTTTTGCTTCCTATGTTAAATTTTAATAGTGATTCAGGAGAGGGGAGAGCAATGCAAGCTTCATTAATGTTAGTTAATTTATAATCAATGACTTTAGATTATGTAGGTCATTATCCTAGCATGTCATTATGTATTTGTTAAACAATTTAAGGCTTTGCTTTAATAGTTAAATTTATTGAGTTTATATTATTATGATAGCATTGCTAGCATATATCTAATTATTCATAAGCTGAATAAGGCTTCGATCTGATTCACCTGTACATCACTCCAGGGAGTCACAATCATTTCATTAGTCTTCTCCAAGTATATATATTATATACTGCTTTGAATCACCTGTACCTCACTCCAGAGATTCAAAGCCTCGTTGTTCATATCCTCATCATAAAAGAAGTGTACGTTTACTTCTAGAACTTTCAGGTGAGAGTAAATGAAGCAATGTATGGATGCACCACAGCCCATCCCATAGAACCCTCCTACCCACCTTCTTTTCCTGTACTGTCTTAGCATGAAGCTGGCATGTACCATCATTATAAAAAAATTGGAGAATGACCTTATCCTGGCCAAATGTGCCATTTCCTCTCGTTGATATTATGCTAACACTACCATTTCTTACAGTTAGATCCCAGCCTGTTTAGCAGAGTAAATCATAATGATATGCGGTAATAAAGCATTCTGTTTTTCTCCTTATTTGTTGGTGTTTAAACCCAACTTCTCATGAGGCTGCCCTCCCTCTTTGTTGAAATAAACCTTTCCCACAATTATTGAGTATTTGCTATATCCCACTGTTAACTGTTGAAAATGTAAAAGAAATGTTTTATGCTGCCAATCAAAAATCTATCCTCATTATAATTATTATAAATCAAATATCTAAATAAAATGAACTTATGTATTGAAATCGTTAATCAGCGAAACTCGATTATATCTTTATAAATGCATTTTTATATATAAAATGGCCACGAAACCACTCTGAGAAATCCATTTCTTGTAACTGCTGCACTAACTTAATATTTGTCAAAATCAACATAATCTTAATAATATTCTTTAATGTTTTTAATGAAATAAAGTTTTATAAGCATAGAGTTAATTATATATCTAAAACTCATCTTTAATTATGTTCAAAATAAATATTTATATTTTAAACTTAATCCAGTTGTTCGAATCTTTTTATTAATATTTATATTAATGTATACTCGTAACTTAATATCTTGAGTTCACTCAATCTCTCATCATCATCATCATCACCAGTTGAGTCTCATGTGAAACGTAGCACCAGGCCAGGATATAATGAATTTATGTAGTATCACCATAGGTGTTGTTCATAATGTTATAGATTTGGGGAATGGCCAAATAGGTTAGAATTCATGATTGCTCCTGACCTGTGTATCTTGCACATGATTGGATTCAGGGTACTTTTGCTTAGATTCTAAATCTTGTTGAATGGATATATATTTTCGACCGGTACTATATATATATATATATATATATATTAAAAGCAGATAGCTAAACTAGTCAATAAAGAATCAAATTTATCTCAAATTCACAACTCAATTAGACTAACCAAAAAAAAAAAAACTCTAAACACAACCAATAGTTTCATTGCTACAAGCAGACTTTTCAAATGTAAAGAATTACTAAGCATTACGCACAATTCTATTTACATTCCATATTCCCTTAAATTTTTAATACCTTGATTAAAATAATAATAACTTTATTATTAAAAATTTATTTTTTAAATGTATTTTTAAAGATTTATGATTCTAAAGCAATTAACTTATTTAAAAGTTATTTTAATATTATGATTCTGAAACAATTAATTTATTTGAAAAGTTTTTTTTAATATTAAGGATGTATTAGAGGTAAGTAGAATTGTGAATAATGTTTATTTAAATATGATGTTATTTTGTAGTTCTTTGCACTTTACAAGTCTGCTTGTAGCAGTGAAACCATTGGTTGTCTTTTAGAGTTATTTTTTTGGCTGGTCTAATTTAGTTGTGAATTTGGGGTAATTTTGATTTTATATATATATATATATATATATATATATATATATATATATATATATATATATATATATATATTTAAATGAATATTTTTATAGGCAAGAGATAAGTATGCAAAGCTTTATCTTTTGGTTTCATTGACAAAATTATAAATGCTAAATTGGATAGAAATGTGTCATATATTGTTGGATGTTTCTTAATTTTACATATTTCATTAATCTGTATTTGGAACAGGTTATATTTATCTCTTTAAGGAGATTTATTTAAACTTCTTTGTATCAATAATCTCAATCCCTGTGGTCAAGTTTCAATCTTTAGTGTCTATATAAATAAATAGGATCATAAATAAAGGTGACTCCACATTTATTGTTAAAAAATTGCCTTGACAATAATGTGAGATTGTCAATTGTTATTGATATTGGGATTGTCTAAATGTTGATGGTTTTTTATTGATTTTTGAATATATAAATATTGTTGAAACTGCATTGTATTAACTATTTATATTTATTGTGAATTCTTTAAAAATGCATAAGTAATAATAATGCTTTTACAACTATAATGACAAAAATTACAAAATGTTCAATATATATGATCATGAAAATATAAAACCTTACATTGCTTAAATATAAAAATCTTTTTAAAATTTTTTTATTTAACTTGGCATCTGGGAGTTTGAATCAAAATTGTAATTAATTTTTAACATATTTTTATTGATCAGATTTTTTTTCAAATTTTGCATACATGTTCAATTTCAATGACAATGTAATAATAATAATGAAATATTTAAAGGTTGTCCAGCCTAACCGTGTTGGCAGGCCAAATTTCAAATTGCATTCTGATTAGTTTGGTAAGTTTTGAGGCTTGCAAAATAGTTAAAGTAATATTTTTTAAGCAGTCACTTTTATTTAATTTGAAAAAAAAATTAAAGACATTTATAGTTAATTAAAATAGAAAAAAAAAGAAAGATGATTTTTTTTAATGTTTGGAATATTTACATTAAACTAGGTTTCTAATTTTCCCTCATAATAATAACAAAAAAAAATTCTGATTTTCAAATGCTTTTATTAATTAAAATAGAAAGAAAATAGAAGTCTGTTAATGAGGGGAAAAAAAGGTTTTGAAATAATATATATAAAAATATTTTTTAGTAATTCAATTAATGCAGTTTGTGATTATGTGAAAGAAATTTGAGAAGAATTTACAGTTAATTAAAAATACATTAGGAGGAAAAAAAATTGAAGGTCAATTTTTAATTTCTCCTTAGATTTCTTAAACAAAACTTTGTTTTTTAAACTGCTGCTTTAATAAAACAAAAATATTCTAATCAATTTTTTTACATGCTTTTACTTAAGTTTACTTATACTTGACAGACATATTTTCCAATACTAACAAAATATTTTTTAAAATTTTTATGAAGTGTTTGTGTTTAATTTGGGAACTAATTGACTAAAAATTAAAGTAATATTTTTTTTCTTGAATCACAATTTTTGTTGTTACATTAACTTTAAATAAAATCATGGTAGTACATAAATTAATTAATTCAAACACTATTTTTTGTTTAATAGTGATTGAATTAATTTATGGATATCTCATGCACATATAAAAACAAAAGTTAGAGTTAAATATATATATATTATTTTTAATGCTTTAGTCTCTAAATTGTGTTTCTTAAAAACAATTATATATATATAAATATTAATATATAACAAACTAACCAAAGGAAATACATATACAAAAGCAAAAAATGTAAGATGACTTACATAAATCCAATAAATCAATATAATACCTTTCATTTGCCACCCCCAGATCAGGACTGGTTTCTCACTCAGGGAGATAAATTGCTGATTTATTTGACTCTCAAAATATTCAATTTCTGTCAGACATAAAAGCTATAATATAAACCAGAAAGTCGAACATTTATCACGTTATAGAACAAGTAAATATACTTTATTCCTTTCTGATGAAAACCAGTCCTCTGGTTGAAATATTATATTATTTATTGGATTTATAAGTCGCCATCTTTTGAACATATATATATTAAGTATTAAAACTTAAAAAAAAACATTAAAATATAAATTAAAAATATTGATGATGCTAAAATTTACAATCCTAAAAATTATTATTTAAGAACTTTTATGCAAATTAAATGATTTAATCAGCCTAAATTTGATTGTCAACAAAGTACAAATAAAATGATCAAATCATTAAATTTTCAAATATTTAGAATCAATGACAAATTAAACTATAATAAAAAAATATATTCATTTTAAATCATATGTATCACTACTATAGAAAATAGTTAGTTTTAAATCCTTCCTATATTGCCATTAAAATATAAAATTGACAAATCACAAAATAACAACTATTTTTGCAAGAATTCATACATTTAAGACATGATAGAAGGCAAATTCCATATCCATTAAATCAATATAATAATAAATCTTTTAACTCTGACAACAAAATAAATATCCATTAAAATTTAAATAATAAAGAATTTCATTTTATTACAAAATGTATTTGAAAATGTAATATTTATATATTTCACTTTTTGTTTTTCAATAAACAAATTAATTAATAATTCTTAAACAGGTATTCACAGAAATAAACAGAAAACAATATTATTTACCAAATTTGTGAATGGAGAAAATAGGTTAGTCAAAATATTCTTTAAATAAGAAAAAAATTAACATCAGATATTCTGTCAACTCTACAATAAAAAATACAACAAACGGTTATTCTAATATTGTGTCAGTTATTTTTTTTTTTTTTTTGGATCATGAAAAATCTTGAACTTTAAATTTAACTTGATTTTAGATGACACTGAGAGGATTAGACGAAGAAGGGCAGCATAGAAAAAGAAAAATTAAAGAGTCAATTATTATACATCAGTTTAAAGTTTATAATAAATAGATCGTGGCTCAATATTAGAATATATAATTCCTGGAAAATCCGTTTACAGCTATTTATTATTTATGTAAGTTCAGTTATTAATGATGGCAAACTACATGAACCAAAAATACTTCTGCATAAAATTTTATAAATTATTATTTACTCATGCTATATTATAATGTTAAGGTAATTAGTAAAAAAAAAATATAAAATCAGATGAAATAAACATAATAGAAAAGAAACACAAGAATAAACTCCAGAATATTCAAAATGCTAAGATCTCAACTTGTGAGTCACACCCTCTTTGAGGGTCAGATAACCCTTTCACAGGGGTCACATAAGACCATTGGGAAACACATTTTTAATTTATAACAGTAGCAAAATTAAAGATTAGGGGCACCACAACATAAAAACTGCATTAAAGGGTCATAGCATTAGAAAGGTTGAGAACCACTGCTCTGACTTCACAAAAAATTACAACTTTCTATTTAATAATGGAAAGTCTCTTTGATTTACATCATTTTATTTTATTTGATGGTTATCTATATCTGTAGTTATCTAAAATAAAAAGTCATATTAGTTATAATGATTGTATAACTTTCATTTTTAAATGCATTAAAGTTGTTTCTAATGATAGTGTTTTTATATTTGAATAAATATTTAGAAAAATATATCAGTATGGTGATGAATCATTGTATTTATTAGTACAGCTAAGCCTTTTCAGATTTTCAATGGACTACTTAGCTTCTTTTTGGAGGGCATATAACATGTGTTATTTGTAAGATAGTAAAAATTATACATATGTTATATGCATGGCAGAAAATTATTAAAGATATTCTGAATATCCTCTCCAACTCTCCAAAAATAAGCCTAATTGCATATTTTAGAAAAGCAATCTTGTGGAACATTTTAAATAAAACATTAATCAAAGGCAAAAAAATAACAAAAAAAACAAAATGAAGTTAATCATAAGTTTTTACTCCATTTAAATTCTACATTTTTAATTGGACTAAATAATTACATGACAAAACACTTTTACTGTCATTTATTATTACTTGATAATATAGCAGTAGCAAAAGCTATACTATTTACACCTGATAGTCTCTGAAACATTTGAGCTATAATAAAAGTAACATCAAATATATTCACTATTTAACTTTCAAAATTTTTATTCAATGTACATATATAAATAAATGATATATCTGTCTTTACCCATGCATGTTTCATAGTTCTATTATACTGTGTCATACTGGTCATCAAACAATTATGAATGTTATTATAAAAAAATTGTTAATAAACTTTGATGTATAAAAGATCAACATTTCAACTAATATAAACAAAAGCAGAATGTTTTAAAAATCTAATGATAGGGATAGAATGACAATAGTTTAAAAAATTCAGAAGCTATTCAAATAAATAGTTTTAAAAAGTTCTTCACATGGGAGGTAGTTTACATATATCATCGCATTTGTTGACACAATTTGGCCTATGGAGATTGTAATGGCTTCTGTGATCATACATTGGTGAAGAGCATTATATTTAGATAGGATCCTGGTGTATAAAAAAATCTATAGTATGATCTTTTTTAACACAATGGGATTTCAACCAGATATGACATTCTCCAGCAACTTAAGATCACAGAAGCCATTGAGATCTTTAAAATTTGAGATTGTATAAAAAATGACCATATTTATCTACTTTCAAAAAGTTAGATATAGATAGATAGATAGATAGATAGATAGATAGATAGATAGATAGATAGATAGATAGATAGATAGATAGATAGATAGATAGATAGATAGATAGATAGATAGATAGATAGATAGATAGATAGATAGATAGATAGATAGATAGATAGATAGATAGATAGATAGATAGATAGATAGATAAAAAAAAGAAGATAGTGTCTGAGCGAAATATGAATTTAGTTTAAAGATTGTAAAATGAAAAAAAAAAAATCAAATTCCACCTGTTTTGATGTAAACGTTAGTTTTATTTCAAAAAATAAACTTTGCTTAAAGCTATATTTTTTTAAAAAACAAACAGTCCATTTTACTCATTATTTACGATCAACGCTCTGCTTTGTATTTTTTATTTTTATTTATGTGTAATTATTAAACGGGAATAATAAATGAAATATTTTAATTACTATGATTAACAAATATTTGAAAGATATGAACCATTAATTAGAAAAACACCTACTAATACCGAACATAAAGGCAAAGAAAAGATTAGCAAACAAAGAAGGAGGGGGAATAAAGCACAATAGATCTAAAATTCAATATAAAAATTTATAAATTAAAAAATAAATAATCTAATAATTAATTTAACTTAAATATGAAATGTATTTTAGATTGACTTTACTCTATCTATCTATCTATCTATCTATCTATCTATCTATCTATCTATCTATCTATCTATCTATCTATCTATCTATCTATCTATCTATCTATCTATCTATCTATCTATCTATCTATCTATCTATCTATCTATCTATCTATCTATCTATCTATCTATCTATCTATCTATCTATCTATCTATCTATCTATCTATCTATCTATCTATCTATCTATCTATCTATCTATCTATCTATCTATCTATCTATCTATCTATCTATCTATCTATCTATCTATCTATCTATCTATCTATCTATCTATCTATCTATCTATCTATCTATCTATCTATCTATCTATCTATCTATCTATCTATCTATCTATCTATCTATCTATCTATCTATCTATCTATCTATCTATCTATCTATCTATCTAGCTAGCTAGCTAGCTATCTTCTGAGACTAATTATCATCTAATCAATAGCAGACTTAGGGTATAATATAAAAACATCAAAATTTCATCTGCATGCACATATAAAAACAATTGCTTATAAAAATGTTGGGATCATTATATCAATGTCAATTATCATCAAAACATTGGGTCATCTTGTAGCCTGAGTGCTCTAGTAAATAGTAAATTGTTTGTCATCATAAAATCTATAAAGTGGAAAGAAGAATGTGAATTTTAAAGGTGAGATTTATGATGTAAGCACAATGCAAATAATTTCATAGAGAACCATTGGGATGCCTTTACACATTCACACATATATACCACAAATGTCATTATGCCTGAACTAGATTTGAAATTGTAAAGTCTTAAGAGAATGTGAACAAGAGAAATTATATACACTTAGTTTACTTTATTATTAAATAATAACACTGGGATATCTTATAAATCCCTTAAAGCATAAATATATGATAAACTATGTCAAGAACAGATGGATTGAGGGGTAAAGACAAACATAATTTCAGAGATTACTTATTAATCAAGTTAACCAATAAATAAAAGAACAAAAAAATTAAAAAATGACAGTGTAACGAAATCCAAATGTTATCACATAATTATCCCTATCCATACAATACAAAATAATTTGATAGATTACATATGATTTCCCAACGAATATAATTATTATTTCCTTCTGGTTATTTTTAATTAATGTGAATGAGTTATTCTCATACAATTATCAAACTTCCTTAAAACATTTCAAAGAAAAATATAAACAAGAATTTTTTTTAATCAAAGTATTAAAAATATTCAATATTATTAATTTTAATAACAGTTACAAATAGTCTACACATTATAATACATTATAAGAGCATGGGTTTTTCTTTTTCATTCCTTTTGTAATTGCCTAGTTGAATGTTTCTTTTGGTATATTTTGCAGGTAGTAGTTTGGTCAACTTTTTGACTTCATGTTTTTTTCTTATTATAATTTACTCAATAGTTCTTTTATTTAGTTAGTTTTTTTCTTCTTTTCTTTGCATTTCCAGATTAGATTTTTCTTCTTTTTTTTCTTAACTCCTGATTTCTGTTTAACATTTATTTTCATTTCAAATTAACATAAGATAGTCATGATTCTGGATGGGTCAACATGTAAGACTTGTTGAAAGTATTTGTCAGAGATATTTTTTCTCCTATATGTTTTTTAGTGATATTAATTAAATACATGAGTCAATAATGCCCAGCTTTTAGCAAAAGCTTTGTGCATAAGTTTTGTAAATTCCATAATATTATATTGCCTTTCAAATATTATTTATGCAAGAGGGAGATTAATTTTTGTATCAGACATCCAAACGTCCAAACTGAGCTTTGGAATGCAGACATCATCCCATTGAACTCCAATTGAATTCTACTAGTGACACACCCAAAACATCGATCTTCCATCCAAACACATTATTATATTAGAAAATATTACGTTAAGCTTTCTTTTTATAAAAAGATTATCTCTCTTAATATATATATATACCAATTTAAAATCTCTCTTAATATCTTCAGAACTAATTTCCTAACACCTTACTATATTTATTTATTTTTTGACAAATAAAACATTCTATATTAAAAAATAATTTTAAATTTTTTACACATAATTTTTTATTTAATTTTGAAAAATAAAATATTTATTTATAAAAATGAAGCTACAAATACAAAATAATACCCCCCCCCCAGCTATACGTAATAAAAGTTGAACATTTATATTTATAAAAATATCTTAAATTTTATCACATAATCATTTCATGCTTGTAAATTTTTTAATAAGTTTAGACTAATTAAATTCCTATGTAACAAATAGGTCATTCTAAAACTAACGGGAGAACTAATTATTTTCATATATATATATTGTGGCAGCTCAATCTAAATGGAAATATAAAGAATCAACCATAGCGCTTAAATCATAGACAATCGATTTAAACCTTTTTGCAGAACGATAGCCAACACATTGAGTAAGCCGTATTGCAATCTCATATTCTGACTCTATTTGGAAAAGATTCGGTAACTAAGAGGTTATCTGTTCTAAAACAAAAATTGGAATGAGAGAAACTGAAAAAGCACTTGCAGTTGCATATATATGTACTGAAAACGCATTTGTATATGGGTGAGGCTTTATAAGAATCTAACCCATAGGAATGCACTCACTCGATTTCCAAACAAAATAAATAATCAATGTAAATATATAATTTTTCAGAGATTTAAATATTGACTACTAAACTTTTAAAATAAAATATATAATATTTATAATATTTCAACAATCACTGGTTTATTACTAAATGATTTCATATTTATATAATTATGCTTTATTTAATAATTGACTACATAATCTTAGTGATACTATTAATAAATAATCTAAGTCTTATTGTAATAATTATCTCAGGGCTTTTCTTTAATAAACATTTATTGCTATTAAGATTAATATGCACATCAAGAAATTTTATTTATACATTCTACTTTTAACTTATTGGATTCAAATAGCAAATATAATGAAATATTTAAGTAATCTTAAATCAATCAGCAGTGTAATATATTGACGGAACTTAAATGGTATCAAGATGATGATTAAAAACATAATACCATATACTTTAACAAAAATAACAAAATTGTTTATTTCATGTAAATGACAAAACAATATGATAATAATAACTACAAATCAGCACGATCTGACAGCAAATATTAAATATAAATACTTATAATATGAATTATCTTCGTATGACAACAAATATTAAAGCTGAATATATTATAATTAGAATAACCTCTGTATAATAACCAATATCAAAGATAGATGTTTTTGGCTTTTTTGAAGGTGTATGTGATGTATTGATTATATCTACATTTGATGTATAAATTCACAATATGGGTGACAACCCTATAAATTTACTACTTACACATTTGATACTTTCTTCATTCATTCAAGTTTGAATTCAAATTTTATTATTGTAAGGTTTATTTCATAAACACCTATACAATAAAGTATTTTAGTACTTTTCCACCATGGTAGTGGAACTAGTATATAATTATATCACAGCAGCAAATATCAACTCTTAATGTTAGATTAATTCTAGCATATATTTAGCACATAATAGATTTATCCTGAAAATGCATTACTTCTTCTAGATAATTTTACTCAAACATAGTTGGAGAAAGAGAATTTAAAATAACTAAATATTTATATTCTAAATAAATGTAAAAAATGATGGTTAAAAAAATGCAATCTCTCTCAACCAACAAAGATTTAAGATATATTCATTTTCACTTATCTAGAGATGCATGTTGGGAGTAGCAAGAAGAGATCAAAAACTGCTTGATCCTAAATGGTAGGTTATGGTGAATTATTTCCATAACCTGACTGTCTAACATGTGGCATGCATTCAACATTCTGTGTTTGTCCACTTACTTTCTAAAGAACTTGGAGTAATTTTTGCCCCCAATTTGCCTTGTATTTTTCCTGCTTCACTTGGTACTGGATGGTTTTCTTGCACTCTTCACTCCAGAATATTTATAACAGAGCTTTCTTATAGCCCTCAAATGTTGCAGTATGAAAAAATAAGAATTCCCACCATGATTGTGCATTACCTTGTAGGTGACTGCATGTGATGGCTAGTTTTCTTAGTTCAACCATCTGGTTTATCTGGAAATATTTTTTTCAGGCTATTGAATGGTTCCATGAGAGCTTCCCCAATTTGTCCCTGTATATTCTAATTTTTAAAAACTGGTTCATGTTAGACTGAGGGAACCTATTCTTTTCTATTGCTAATTTATTCTCCCAAGGACTAACCTAACTTTTTCTTTTTTTACATCATGATATCTATACACCTGATTTGTGTTGTTAGATGCCTCCTTAACTTCACACTCCACAATTATTTTTACCTTCTTTATTCCCCCCCGATACTGCTTTCTCATTACACATTATCCTATGGTCCTTAATTTCTTCTAATTCATTTATTGCTCTATAGATTGCAATCATGCTTCCTTTATTTTTGCTCACCTGGATCTCAACTTTTTCCATCCTCATAGTCTGCTCTTCTTTAATGGTGCTGATGATTGGTGGTTCAGACATCTGCTATTCAATTTTTCAGACTCTCTGTTGAAGACATTCTATTTTACTATCATTTCCCATCAACAGCTCATCCAGTTTTTTCATTTTGCTGTCATAGCTTTTTAACACTTCTTCAATCTTTTGGTTGATATCTTGTTGCAAGTCCTTGTACTTTCCTTTCATTAATTTTTGCTTAGTCTCTACTTCCTCCACCCTATTAGTAATGCTTTGATAGAGGTCCCTGAATCTCGCCTCATTTTCCCTCTCTATCTCCTCCATATTTTGAAGCCTTGCTTCCATACATTGCAATATCCCATTCTTTATTTCATTTAGCTTTTGTGGCATACCTTTTGCTATATCATTTCTCATGTCATTCATCTTTTGTGACATATTATCCATATTTTGAGCCAAATTATCTGGCCTATCATTCATATTATCTATCTTCTGCAACATATTCATATATTGTACCATATCACTCTTCATATCATTTATCTGTTGTGACATATCATTAGACCTATCCTTCATATCATCCATATATTGTAATATTTTCTTCATTAGTTCTATTAAGATCTCACTTTCATCTTTAAGTTTTTCCTCCTCTTGCTGATCATTATACATTTTTATAACATTTTATGCCTTTCTGGGTCATTTTTTGATTGCTTTTCCATTTGCAGTATCATCATTTTCACTTATAATACGTTCTTGTTCCATTTTTTTTAGAGGATGATCTTGACAGCATTTATGACACCCTGTATTATTTATTAAATACTCTTAAATTGTCTTGCCACAATTTTATACAATTAATACACTTCTCTTATTATCAAACAAAATTCTTGGAACTGCTTTAATTAATTTTATTTATTTATGCAAATATTCAATGCAGCATGCACCTAAATCCAGCCTATTCTGTTAACTATTTCTCTATCTTCTATAATCTATGCTCCAGTTATTCTATATTTTAGCTATGCCTGTCATTTTATATCAAAGAGAAATAAATAAAATCAAAATGCAACTTTTGTCTCAAGTTGGAAGTGAAAATACAGATGACAAGAAAGATTACATTGAGCCAATATCCCACAGGATACTACGTCAATGACATAAGAACACTATCCTCCTATTACTATCTCCAAAAAATAAACTTATAGTATTCTTATGACTTTAATAAATCCTACTGATTAAGATTAAACTAATAATCAAATCTTTTATCTACAATAGTTTAGCTCAATAAAATCTCAGGTTCATAAAATTATTCTAAGATAATCAAATCACTGTAGCAAAACATGATAAGGGATTTTTATGTCATCTACTACACTTAAACTAATAACAATAATAATAATAATAATGATGATGATGATGATGATGATGATGATAATAATAATAATAATAATAATAATAATAATAATAATAATAATAATAATAATAATAATAATAATAATAATAATAATAATAATAATAATAATAATAATAATAATAATAATAATAATAATAATAATAATAATAATAATAATAATAATAATAATAATAATAATAATAATAATAATAATAATAATAATAATAATAATAATAATAATAATAATAATAATAATAGTAATAAATATTCTTCATTGGATGAACTAATTTTATGTATCTTTTCTCTTCACTATAATTTTATTACTATAATAAAACACTATAATATAATCTTTTATTTTCATATGTAGCATTTGGTAATCTGAAAAATCAATGTGTAGCAACTAATAGCATATTATTCAATGTACTATTATGATAATTAATTTATGATCATAAGATAATATAAAATGTGATTACTTAAGTAAATAAATTCCAAGAAAATATTCGAATTCTTAAAATAATTCTTTATTTATTTCTGTGCAAAAAAAAATTATGTTTGATTTAGTGACTCTGTGATTTAGATGCATTGTGATGGGAAAAATAAATAACCATAACACACAAATTTTCGAAAAATAAATTTAACAAAGTTTTATTATTACACTAAAACAAAATAACAATTTATTTACAATATTTACATTTTAACATCTTTAAATTTGCACCATTATACATTTTTTTATTAGAACCTATTTAAGTCTTCACTCTGACTTAAAGTAATAATATGAAAACAATACAATTTTATTGATCCCTTTGTGATCGATCTTATGATAAAATTACATTTATTTATATTTATTTAAAATATATTATATCTTCAACTATTATTTAATTATGCTTCTTTTTTATTAAAACCATCTATTAAAACATAGTATGGAAAAACAAAATAACAATAATAATCGAGCATGGATATTTTTCACTAGACAATTTCATTTTGCAATGTTAAAAGATATCATGTAAAATATCTAATGATAATTTATTATTAGATTGTGTGAATATTGTTGTTCATTACACTATGATTATTAAATATAATATATATCCCATTTAATATTACTCTAATACTATATAGTTGTAATCATTGATATACTCTCTATTATTTAATAAATATAAAATTGTACCTGTGCTTATTGTTTATATCATTTTACTTAATAACATTATATCTTAAAAATATGCAGTACTCACTAAAAAATGAAATAAAATTTTAAAAATTATTTAATATTTCAAAAGCAACTTTGCTCTACCTATTTTATTCCTGAAATTTATTTTATTTCCAAAATAAAAATCTAAAAAACATATTTTATGATTCTTTTTTCTTTTGGATCCATTGGAATTTCAATTCCAATTTATACAAATTATACTTCTTCTTACAAGTAAATGAACTTATCTTATTCAGACAATAGCATATTTTAAACTCTAAATTATCTATTATTTCCTTTAAAATAAACCATACTGTGCAATGTAGTTACTTTGAAAATCTAGATAGTGAATAGATGTGTAGGCCAAGGGAAAAAAAAACTAGAGTATAACTCATAATAATATCGGAGAAAAATATCATGGCACAGTGTATCTATAAGAAATAGAGGCATGACCTATTCTGTCTAATGACCTCCAATACTATCAATGATGTCATAGCTATTTCTTCAGCTTTATTGAAACATCAATACTTAAAAAAATAGACACTGTCCACAAATAAATATACACCTACAGGGTTTTGTTAACTGTATTGCATATCTACTAAGATTACAAAATACTATTCATATTCCCTTATTACATCCTACCTTAATATCATCTCCTGGGTTCATGTTCATAATATTACTACCAAGTCACTATCTTATCATTATTTCCTAAAAGATTTATCAAATCTTAAATCGAAAAATAACTAACTTGCATATTCAAAATAAACAAAATTCAATAATAATTAGAGTGATTTTACTAATCCACAAGAAAAGTTTGCTTTCTTTCTTATTTTATATTCTAAACACATACAAACTAGTCATATAAATACTTTGAACATCCAGTAATATGAAAGTTTTTAAAAGAATCACATAAATATTCATTATCATATTGTGTTATATTACTAATATAAAATTAAAGTATACATATTTCCAAAATAAATCCTAATCTCATAATTGAAAAGTGTTGTACAAATGTGTTTGCATATAATTCAACATTTATAATTCAATACATTATAATTCATAGGCAATCTGCAAAAAAGAAAAACAATAAATACATAATAAAATATATGAATATTCATTAACTATTAACAAGTGATATTGACTTGTCATCACTTTTGCAGTCTTCATTTCTATCAATTAGATAGAACATTGCATACATGAAATACAATCCATACTTTTATTTAAATATTATTATTTAAATTATTAAATTAATCTACTATAAGATTCTAATATTATCAATAAAATAATATTCATGTTCCTACTCTTATAACCAAAAAAATAATTACATTGTTAAAAAATAATAAATAAGTCAAAATCATATTTATGTAAACCTTCAGCTGAGACAAATGTTCTTTAGAAAATTCAAATATTTTTTTATTTCCTTTCTCCAGAGTTTTTTTTTTTAAAAATGTTCTCCTCAAAAGTGATTTTAGCAACTCCCTCATTGCTATGCTTCTCTTGCTTGATGGCAAACAAGACAAAACTGTTTCTGGTGGTGAGTGAAGTTTAAAAATGAATAATAATAAAAAATAATACGATGTCTGAAAATCTTGGAAAAGTAATAAAAATAATCATCAATCTGTTCTGGAAAAGTTAATAGAATAATAGTCTATGGTTTCTATAGTCCAGAACAATGATTATTAAAATCATAATAAAATCATAACATTTAAAAATAATTCCAGGAAGTTACTTTCCTAGAATATTCTATGTCAGCATAATTATGCATCATGTCCCTTTGACTTATCTTGAACTATCTGGATAAAATTTTTGTGCAATATAAAATATTTCCATAATCCCATAGTTTTATTTACTCATGTATTATTTTTCTTTGTAGGTTTCTTCTTTAAGAAAATTTATTGCTATTTATTACTTATTTTCAGCAGTTTGATTCTTGTCTTAAAATTCAGATTTTTAAACAATCTTTTATAAATGCATATAACCCTATATACCTCAGGTTTTTATAACATACACTTTTGTAAATATTTTCCATTAGTCTTTACTTAAAATTATTTCTTGCAAATATTTATAATGTTTCCTTCAAAAAGAATATAACATTTCTATAGCATTGTTTCCATAAAATTATTATAAAATATACTTGTCATATTACTTATTAATCTTAGACAAGACTATCTTGCTGTTATATAAAATAATGTATATTTTACTTTTAATTGGGAAATAGCTTTTCTATTAAGCTTCCTGTACAATGTCCATAATAATAATTTATTCACTGGAATAGTCCTCTTGGTCAATATTATTAATATTATATTCACAATTATTATACTTATTTTTAAAATTTCCATTAAGTACATTTTAATTATCGGCATTTCCATATTTTTACTGTGAAGTTGTATTAAGTTTCTGATGAATACTCCTGGTAAAAGAACTTTAAAAATTAGCAATGCATATTAAAGTGAAGTTATTAAACTATATTTATTTTACACTTTCTTTGCAAATACTTTAAAATAAATTTCCTATTAGTTTTGCAAAATAAATTGTATGAGAGCACTAAAAAATTGACTAAAATAATAAAATTTAAAATTACTATCACCTCGATAGCTACTGATACCAATCACTGACACATTCGATCACCATTTGACACCCCCATGCAATGGTATTTATATCCTATAAAATACCTCATCCTATTGGTGGATTCTTACTTTTCATTTGACATAAAATTTGCATATTGTTACAATCTTACACAATTAAATTTCAAAAAATAAAATATGATGAGTTATAACTCTAAAAATATTATTTAAAATATTAATTTTAAATCAATTATTACTTTACTAAATTAATTAAATATTTAAAAAGACTTTTTAAAAACAATATTTAATACATTATCCCACCTTTAATATTTAATTTATCTATTTTATTTTAAAACAAAATATTTAACTTTCATTAACTGTAATCATCTTTATTACATTATTAAAAACATTTTATAATGACTAACTTAATATTTGTTTTTGTGATAAGTAATAATTATATCCAATTCTATAATGCAATTTTAAAATATTTTGAACTTTACTAATCTAAATACTAGCAAGCGTGTGTGTATAACCATATATTATACAAGTCACATGACTAATAACCAAGACAGACTGTGTTCGATTTTCTGTCTGGGAATAATTAAATTGCTACACTTGTTGTATTAAATAAAATAATACAATAATATAAAATTTAGAATAATAATTTGGAAAATATAAAATTAAATATAACTTTCACTACCATAAAACTTACGAAATATATGACATTAATTATAATTATTAAATATAATTTATTATTTTAAATATAACATTTATTTAACTATAAGTTTTAGACTATTAAAATTGAACTTTTTAAACATACTTTAAACATTTATAGCTGCATTATCTATTATGGCCAGCTTTTGCAACCATATGTAATTAATATTTTTAGCTTTATTTAACTATTTTAAGTGATTTATCATAATTTTATGCATTACGTAATTTCATTTAGCTTCAAACTGTATCTTTAAAATATTATTAATACAATATAACTATCACATCAAGAGAACATATTCTAAATTTAAAATTTTTTAATAATTTGCTGTGGTGAACCAATATCTGACCTATAAAAAAGGGCACAATATATATATATATGTTCTAACAAAAAGAAAATCTCCATCTTCTGAGATTACCCTTTTCCCTCTGGTTATTTTTAATCAAAATAAAATAAACTAACAAATTAACAATGGCAATCCTCCACCCATTTTCCATATATATGGTGTTTATATCTCCCTCTTCAACCAATTTGTTCATTTATTTTTAATATACACAATTTTTTAACTCAACTTTTTTTAATTTTTAGCTTTTTTTATATTCAGTGGTGATTTTTTTGCTATTCTGCCATTTTGGATCAGATCCTATGTATTTGGCACCAATTTCCTCTTTACCAGTCAATGATTCTCTATATCATATATATTCTTACTGTGTGTACAGAACTGTACCTGAAATTACTGTCACACATCAGAGTAAGGCATCATTACAAACTCAATAATAAACTCTGCATATGATATCTTAAAGTTATCCTTTTGAATTGTTAAATGAGAGAGATTAAACTGAAGTTGGTTATATTTCCCGACCTTTCCCTTGTTAAAATTCTACTGTCCTGCTGATGTATATCAGTGTATTGGCCATCACATATCTTTGAAAGGCAGAATTTTGACTTGGCCCTTATGTGCCTCTTCCAGAAAGAGAAAATTCATCCCAAAAGGATATACAACTACCAACAAAACACTTGAAATAAATAAAGAAACATAGCCACATAACATCAAAAGTCTAACCCACCGATAGAGTACTGTCCCATGGGCTTAGCTTAATCATCTTTTTATTTCAGGTTACTGATGAATTAAGCCACTATCAGAAAACGTATTTAATATTACTGGAGAGAGAACATAAATGAGGCACTTATGAAGACATAATCTATAACAAAAAAGCCAATATTTATTTTCCCAACTGACCCATTATCATTTATATACATAAAAAAATACATTTTCAGAAGCCTCCAGTATTATAATACAAAAAGAAAATTAAGAATAATATTTATTCACTCTAGATATGGAACTCCCTTTTTTATTTTCATATAAATGCCCTTTAGTAAAGTGGTCTGAGTTTCTACCCACACACACACACACATATGAAGCATTACTGTTATTTTATATCATATCAAAAAATATGGTTATACATGTATGTCTATTTACACATCATTTTCATAACTTAAATAAACATTTTATAGGCATGAGCTTGTATATAAATCAAGTACACATGGAGACAAAATCAAAACTATTATTTAAATCAATTTATTTTTTATGCTATATGCATATATGGGTTATAAGCAATAACAAAAATAAAAGCAAACATGTACATATACATATGCATATCTAGGCAAATGAAAATTAATGTGAAAGAATGGTTTCACATGGAACAATCCCATGCTTTGCAGTTAAACAATTCAACATACATGTACTATACCAAAAATACATATATCAATAGGATTCTTTTTTTATTAAAGCACTTAAACAATATTTAAATAAAAATGGTAAATGAATAAAAGAAATTATACCATCTGGTATCTTCAAACTTCATACAGACTTCAGAGTCTTTGAGTACACTACAAAACTGGACAACAGGGTGGCAAAAACTTTTCTTCACTTCAGTAAGACAGGCATTTATACAATCATCTTCATCAACTGGTATTAGTGGTTACATGGTTATGGCTTGGAAAGAGTTGGGATGATGCACTGATGTAGGATTCTACTCCATGTTCATGACACTGACTAATGTAGACATTTTCATTTTTTTAAGTTTATACCAATGTTCTCTTCATTAGTACAGCTTCAACAGACTGTCACTTCTGTTATATAGCTTTTTGAGGGACTGTTATTTGAAGCCAAGCTCAGTTCTGTTCCCTTTTATCTTATTTCTTTAATATTGAATGATCAGTCTCTCTCTCTCCCCCTGAGATATGGTCTTATTAACAGGCATATAGCTAACAACAGTCATCAGTCAGATGAACAAAACTCAGAAGAGCAATGCAATACTTTGGCAACCACACAAGAAAAAGCCTAATTACTTGTCTCTTCTATATTAGATGATGTATTATTAATCTCAATGGTTCTCTATTACATTTCACTCATTCTGTTCTAGATTACTCTAAACTTAAATTCTGAACTATAAACTAACAAAAGACAAGGCTTTTAGTATCAATCTCCTATTTCTAATAGCCAGTTTATTAAATTGAAAAAATAAACATAAAATAATTCATTCAGTTATAGTTTATAAAATTGGAATTTATTAAATTCCTTCATGAATAAAATGGTATATTTGCTTATAAATTATATAAAAATAACATGTTAATTATTTTGCATTTTATCTGCCACATTTAACATGACTAATATGCAATTTTTAGTGACACATTGCTTATGAAGAAGATGAATAAAAGCTTCTGAAAAAATGATTTCCCAATATACATTTTAAGATAAGACAGTAGTCTTCACTTGGACCAGATTACAATCTCTTACACATACTTTTAGTATTTGTTCAGTAAATATTATCAAAATCACTCTTTTCTTTATGTTTGCTGTAATATTCTATAAAAAAAAAACCCGAAAACCGCCATTTTTCTCATTAAAATTAGTTTTTAGCTCTGAAGAAGACTGCAGGTCAGTCGAAACGTACGTGACTGTATGTACAAATAAAGAGTTTTGCTAAAAATTGTTTGAAGTTTGGACAAATTATATTTGTTCAGTATTTATCACTACCAAATAATTATTATATGATTACAAGCAGCAAAATTTTTGCACTTAAAATACTAATAGCATTTACTTAAAATACATATATTAAATATTTTTGCTAATCATTTATTAGGTTGGACATTATTATATCATTAATAAACATAATATAAACTTTAAACTTCAGTTAAATATTAATTATTTATTTTTAAATTAAACATAGACAAATGGAATAATTCAAATTTATCTTCTTTTTATACATTGTACAGGCTTAAACCTGCATTTATATATGTAATATATTCGGGATTTAAAGTCAGACTTTCAGTGCCATCTCATATTGCTGACCCACCTGATCACACACATGTTGAAAAGATAAATAATCACCAATATACATATTTCATGCTAAACCAGCAATCATCAGTTGGTCTAGATTACTATCCTCACACATATATACAATCAGTGCTCAGCTTTATATTAAGATAGCCAATCTTCATACTTTAATGGACAGGATTCAAACTATTCCAACTCACAACTCTTCAGCATAGTTTGAAGCCTGTCCATTAAAGTATGAAGATTGGCTTTCTTAATATAAAGCTGAGCACTAATTGTATATATGTGTGAGGATAGTAATCTAGACCAACTGATGATTGCTGGCTTAGCATGAAATACCTATATTGGTGATTATTTATCTTTTCAACATGTGTGTGATTAGGTGGGTCCGCAATATGAGATGGCACTGAGAGTAGTGGGTCATGTGAAAGTCTGAGTCCAATCCCTTCTTTTTATGTTTAATATCTCTTTTATATATACTTAAAACAGATTCTTAACACATGTAAATATAATCTTCAATATGCTCAAATATTTATTGTTAAAATCTTAATTACAATTAAGTACAATTTAGTAATATACCACAAAACTGTAACAATATTTAATTAATAAGGACGTTAAATAAAAAAAAAAAACATTATCTATTAAATAAAAACCTAGACACACACATTTCCTTTTTAATAAATATTTGAAATGTCAGTTTGACTTTGATTCAGAATCTTCAAATCTATTACATTGGTAAAGTGTATAAGCAAAACTTTTATTATTGAAATAATTCATAAACTATCGGTGATATTTCTTGTAACCTATGTAAGGTGTGGATTCAAAATCACAATCTTGTTGTTAATTGATTAAAAGTAACATTCCAACGTCAGTGTAGTAGATTGAGCACAATACTCTAAAAATAATAAAATATAAATCAATAAAACAATTAATTATTTTTTCATTATCACACTTTTATAACTAAAAGAAAAAGATCTACATGTTTTCAATAACTATTACAAACATACATGAAATTGCGAAAAAAAAAATACAAAAACAAACTGCTGATTATTAACATCCCTGAACAACATACTTTGCATGTTTTTTGCAGCATATAAGAGTGAATTGGAAAGCTAAAGATCTTTTAGTTGGTCAAAAAGGAACAACAAACCATTAGATGTTTGGATCAATGAATTTTAATAGCCTGAAATGATAAATAAATTGATAGTACAGACATTAATAAGAATTAACATTATCAATCGTAAATTTGGTAATATAAACAAATACTATTAATATTTTTCAGACATTTTAAAGATAAAAATATAAAATAAATGTTATTATAAGAAAATAATCATCTTAAATAACTTTCAATACTTGAAAGAAAGTATTGAAGTAAAAAAATACTAAAGAGAAGAAGTAGAATAAAGATGAATGAATTTATATATATATATATAAGAGCCAACAGAAGAAAACGTTACAAAAGTAAAATCATAAAAATAAAAAAAAATAGAAATAACATTATAATAAAGAATTACAAAAAATATATATAAACAATTAAAAAACTTGATACAAAAAAATTAAGAAATAAATAAAAACGGAGTATTAAATACCAGCAGCTTTTACTTGATATAATGTTAAAATAATTGGTTGATATTAAAAACGAGCCCCAAATGATAAAAAGGCTAATGAATACAATGTTTGTTTTTAGTTTTGTTTAAAAATATGATACATATTAAAAAGTAAGAAAAAACTTAATTTCCTATTTTAAATAAAAGTTTGGAAAACTATTTGTTATTGAAAATTCCTAGAATCAAGCTCATTGACAAAATGTATTCAGGTGATCTTATATATTTTCAGTGTGAATGTGATAGAATTAACTTGGTTTTAACAATAATTGTCAGGTTGTTATATGTGTTCTGTTAAAATAAGTCATACTTAAGGTAAATTAGTCTTTTTATATATAAATTCCGAGTTGTAATTTTTTTCAAAATTCTATTTTATTTAAGTTACATTTATTAATAAACTAAAAATTTTATAAAATAGTATTTTATTTAAAAGTTACTTTTATTAATAAACTAAAAATTGACCTTTGCATTTTTTTTTATTGATACAATTATCATACGCCTTTACCACATAGACAAAATAAATAGTTTTCAAGTTGTTATATTTTAAACTAGAACACTACAGTTTATTATTAAGAAGTAGTTAATATTTCATTAATTTATATTTGTTTTAATAGTTAAGATCTAGATCATTACAAGAAAGTAAAAGGACCGCTTTAATAATTATATGTGTGCAATTTGATGCTATAAAATTAGAAATATTTGTATTGCAATTTTTGTTTTTAAATTAATGGACTAATTTAATCACTAATTAATGTGTCTTAAACTAATTATGGATTGAGTAAATTAAAATAAATGGTTATAAATTATTAATAATTTATTGTCTTAAAATGTCTAAATAGAATAATAATTACTTTAATTCCATAAAGAAGTATACAACTGTATTTTACAATTTATAAATATGAATATGTATAACCTTCAATTATTGCAAAAATACATGAAACATATACAAATACTGTTTAAAAAATCCCAGTGAAAAATAAATTTAAGAGACAGTATTTAGATTTTTTATATATTGCATGATTAAATGAATAGGTATTACATGAAGATGAGTGTATACTTAAAAATAACTATAAAGCAAAAAAACCCTAAAATATAAATATTGCACCAGCATCTTATGATACATTGGTTTGAATCCACAAAATTTATCTCATTAAAATAAATGGGCATTATCTTTAATACAAAAAAAGAGAAAATTTAGATAAATATTTTTACAAAGTTATATAATTAAAATATAAAGTCCTGCATGTCTATATTAATTTTGTAAAAAAAATAAAAAAATAAAAATTCATGTTTATTAAACCTCATGATGACAAACATTTTTTTTTTACTGAAATTTTTTTTAAAGTTTTCCTTTAAATCACTTTTTTGTTAATTAAGGAATAGACAAGATCTAATTAATTTCAAATTTGTAAGAAGATTAACTTGTTTATGTATATAATAAAATAAAATAGAAATTTGTATAACATTACAACAAAATTTATTAAAATTCTTCCAAAACCATGATTTTATCTATTAACAAATGGACCTTTTTTTTTTTTTCCTATGTCATAGCATCTGCCGGGACGCAAACCCACACCCGTCTGCAACCAACTACTTGCTTACATGGCGGCTGCGATACCTCTCGACTAACAATGCAAGACAAAACAAATGGACCTTTTTTTTTTTTCATGTCATAGCATCTGCCGGGACGCGAACCCACACCCGTCTGCAACCAACTACTTGCTTGCATGGCGGCTGCGATACCTCTCGGCTAACAACGCAAGACAAAACAAATGGACCTTTTCAAGTGGAATTCAACAAAACTACAATATATATATATATTGTAATGGGCACATACACCATTACATTATTTTTTTATTAGTAGTAAACATGAAAAAAATAAAAGTTCGCCAATAAAAACTTCTGTTTTAAAAATTAAAAATTGGAAATTAAAAAAATCATCTTAAACTCATATATATATATAAAATCGCACAGATAAAAAAAAATTATTAAAATAAAACTTTATTAAAAATAGAAAAACTAAATCTTTCAACAAAAAGATTTAGAGATAAAAATATATCTTTAAGCTTGGAAAACACATTAATTAATCAGAAAATGGAAATGATTGTTTTAATTAGTTAAATGTAAACTAGCCCTTGGGCATTTAAAATGTATAAGCAAAGGTCAGATAGGAGAGAAAAACAATGGAATTGGACCTCAGCGAAAAGACCATCACATCATCATGACATAATGTCCACTGGATCTGAAAGGCTACTATAAAAAGTGAGTGAAGAAGATTTAAGGGAGAACAGGAGATGTATGACAGCAGTGGTGACATGTATTAGTGCAGAGTTGAAGAAGGGATTGAAAAGATGCACTCTTCAATCGCTTCAGTTTTGTTAAAAATAAAAAGAAATGACATCATTTTTTCTACATTAAGAACCAGCTAAAGTAAAAGACCTCCGGATAAATAAAAAACAACGGCTAATTGGATACCAATATCTTCAGGACGGCACAGGAATTCCCATTCAAAATTACAAACAACTACAAATTATGGACCTTTTAAAACCATAAGAACTTTAGAGAATTCATGAACATTAAATTAAAAACTTTCCATAATTAAAATAATTGCAATAGAATTCTATCTGACCAACTTTATTTGTTAATAAGTAATTTTAATTTGATGTATTTTTTTTGTAAAATCATTTCCATTTATTTTTTTTGTTTTTTTAAGTTTTTATTATGATTTTTGTTTTTCGTTAAATTAAATTATATAAATGTTAAACTTAAGTCAGGCGTGAATGGCTATATAGATATGTAAAGTTATATTAGGGGAGGGTAATCTTAGGTTATTTGTTTCATAGTTAAATTGGGTCAATGGATTGGATATATTGGTGTAATTAGTAGATGTAGTATGAGATTCGCTACGGGAAGAATTGCTTTATATGCCGCACATGTCCTTTTTGCCTATTGGAATGTGATTGTAAGTTGGCAAAAATGACCATAGTCCTTTCCTATGAAGTTTTTTTTTATTGATCTTATCACCAGATAGATGTAGTATTCCTATCTAATGAGAGGCAATTTCTTCTCTTAACCTATTTTGTGCTGCCGTATTCGTGTTACATTGAATGCATCGATATATCAGATGGATTGACGTTAATTTAACTATGAACTTTTGGACTAAGGTTAAATAAGGATAGAATATTTTCTTCTCAAATGCAAATCTATGTAGTCTATTCATACTCGACACTCTAAATAAAAATGCATTAAATTTAAGTTGGGTATGGACATTGCATTGATTCGTTATCGGTTACTTATGTTTGTGGTTTTCATATTCGATTAGAATATATATAAGTCATCGATGTCAATGCAGCATCTTATGATGAATGCCATTGGGTTTTTTGTATTTCCTCTACAATTGACGTTATCAATGACTTTGTATTTTGATTGGTTATGTTTATTTTGAAATGTTTTTAACTGTGTAATCTATGTAACCGATCTATACTCAACATTATAAAACAAACTTTCATAAACCCATCTGTGCAAACTTATAATAACTTATAAAAATTAAAATGTAAATTAAAATCTAAAATCAAAGTTAAAAATGTAAGTTAAATTTTAAAAATGTAAACATACTAAAATAATAATGCTAAATTTTATATATATGTGCGTAAATAAATGTTTGTGGGTATAATTACTGGCAGTGGCTTATTTTATTCTTTTTTATATATTCTTAGATAAGAATTTATTATAAAATATAAATCTCTGCTATTCCACTGAGCTAGCGACAATGGGCTAATGACCAGAATCTATATAAAATTAAAAAAAAATTTTTTTTACTTACGTATCTGCCTACTTTATAAATTTTCTAGGTTCAAATGCCTAGTGGCGCCCTGTAGTGCATATATGTTAAGTCCTACCTATTCTCTGGATTGTTATAATATATATATATATATATATTGTGCTCTTTTTTTTATTATAAGAGCACATATATATATATATATATATATATTAGTGCTATTTTTATTAGCCCAGTCTATTCTAAAAAATGTTGTATAATTTTAAATTTTTTTAAACCCAGTGATATTTATTTAGTAAACTAGAAAAACAATAATGACATATTAGATTATAGGATTTGAACTTGGGTTTAGTTAATGGAAATTTATAAATGATCTTAACTCAAGATACATATAAATAATAACCTATAGAGTCGTATATATGCAGATGGATGGACAATTAATATCATTTAGTATTTAAAACCAGCAAAGTTTAAATTGTATTTTGTAAAGATGATGCATTATAGAGACCAATAAATATTGTTTATCTGAAGTTGATTTTAAAAATAGAAATTATTTATATTCAAATCTTGTTATATTGAAAAGTAGATAAATAAGGTTCAATTTTACAAAATACTGATCTAAAAGTAAAACAATAAATTGTATCTATATGTAATTTTTAAAAAATATTATATTTCAATATTTTTTTTTTTTAAAACGAAAATTGTCATTTTAAAATGATAAACCAAAAACTTGCAAGTAGATGTTTGTTTAATAGAAAAAGTGAGAAATATCAACCAATCACAAAGTGTCAAGCAATCTTTTACTATAAAATCCAAGAAAGAAAAGAAGCTTCTTCGGGGATCATAAAAATAATTAACTAGGCTTTTTCTTTTCTTATGATATATTTTTAAAAAGATGGATTAAAAATTCCTAAAATCTTATTATTTGCAAGCAGAAAAAGTAATGAATTTTAACTCTGCATCGATATATTGGATAACTATAAGCTTTGTATTTAAAATAATGGAATAAATTAATCGTTTTCTACTGGGCAAGTCAATGGTCAATAATTCCCAATAATCTCTTGGAAATTAATATATATATTGAGGAAATAATTGGAGATAAATAAAATGTACATATCAAAAAAGTATCAACAAATATACTCACTGGAAGAGGACAATAATTGTGCCATGGGGAAAATGAATTTCAGTGATAAACAAAAGGAAATAAGTAAACACTGTCAATATTCAGTAAGGATAAATAATAAAAATGGCAAATCTCTGGGAAACAGCTAAGTATATATATATTTAAGAGTCAATGAAACTAAATTAGTAATAGTTAAAAAGTGTTCATTATCATTCCAGCTACATATTAAATCCTAATTACAATAAGGGATAGGAGAAGTATTTGCTCTGAGCCATACCGGTGGGAATGTCAGTTTCTATAAAGTTTTGACTGAAAAATGTTGTGTGAAACATATATTTTTAATTGAAATTATAAGTGCCATATAATATAAATGGAAATATATGTCATCTGGAATAAATAAGGCAAGTCATAAACAAATTTTTATTACTAAACAAATAACAAAATGAAGTATTATTGTTGCAATAACCCAAATACCTTGCAAATCTTAGGATAAGCAGAATCTTCAGAGAAAGAAGGAAAAAATAAAAGAGTTATAATAAGTTTATGTGGGTGTGGAACATCCAGAACACTAAAAAAAATTAAAGTTGTTATTATACTTTTAGCTGAGAGTTTAAAAGAGAACTTGTTCCTAATGTTGGTATTTATACATTTTAATCTATGAGTTGTTAGTACAATAGAGAGGACTAAATCAATTAATAAAGAATTAATAAACAGACCAAAACTCTCCATACAGTATTGCCACCTGTGCTAAACAGAGTAATCAATGGATGCCAGAAGGCTTGTGCATAAAATACCTATCTAATGCCTACTCATCCAATATCCCCAGACTAGTTTCTGGCTTGTGGCCTTCGTCAGTGAGGAGCTTTGGATCTGAGAGCACTGCATCTAGATCTTAGGATCTAATGCAACCCTCTAGCAAACACCTTTTATCTCTACTTAACTACAAAACTATGAAAATGAAATGTGATCATGTGATACTTAATGGTTTAACACCAATCCTGCCTAATAGGATAGTGGTGGCTATGGTTGTGAAAGAGCCAAAGACACCAAAATGTATGGGTGCTGAACTGAGTTCAGACCCATATGACTATATAAGCTATTGAGCTTAGATTGAAAATATTTTTTGTGTTTTCAATTTCATTCTCATAGTTTTGTAGTTAAGTAGAGATAAAAGGTGGTTGCTAGAGGGCTGCATTAGATCCTAAGATCTAGATGCAGTGCTCTCAGATCCAAAGCTCCTCACTGATGAAGGCCACAAGCCAGAAACTAGTCTGGGGATATTGGATGAGTAGGCATTAGATAGGGATTTTATGCACAAGCCTTCTGGCATCCATTGATTACTCTGTTTAGCACAGGTGGCAATACTGTATGGAGAGTTTTGCTCTGTTTATCAACAATTAATGAGCTAGTATAGGAAATGTGATCATGTGATAATAAAGAATTAATTCAAGTGTTATATTAATAGTTATTTAATAATTAGGTTGAGATTAAAGATTATTAATCATTTAAATAAACAAATATGCTCAATATCCCAGAATGAAAGGTATAATAAGGTATTTAACATGATATATATGCAATCCAGAGGGCAGGGTGTATTTACATGTGCGAATGGAGAAACAAAAAACAATGACCTTTTCTTATGTGAAATGTAAAAGTATTAATTTTATTTTGCTTATCAACCTCCAGAATTATAACAATCTTTTCTTAATTGTTTTTGTGTTGTTACATATTCACCAAGTATATAACCTTAGTACTATTATTATTTTAGAGGTTGAAATAACAGACCATGAATTGAAAAAAAAACAAGAGGATTGTGTAATAAACTGGATGTGTAATATGTAGGCACATACATAGGGGTAAATATCTTAACATACAATGGGACATTGTTAGTTTTGTTTAATTACACTCTGAAGATTAATTTTCTATTGTTATTGTTATTATAATATATGTATATATCATTTTGTTATAAGTTATTTTAAATTATATGTTAATGGAAATGTTTATTGTAATCATTTGTAATGAATATTATTAAAATTATTGTTTTGAAAGTTTTATTAAATTTTAAATGTTGCATTTCTTTTCTGGGCCCATTTTCACCACATCACACGAACTCAAAATGTACAGTTGAAATTAAAATGAAAAGTCAATTCAGTTTAGAGCAATCTAACAGTTTAATAAGCACAAATCTCTTAATAGAGCTTTTTACTTGCTAGATGCTGCCTTGATCCCATAGGTCATTGATGACATTGCCAATTATTAAGGTGTATTTATTAATATGAAGTTAAATGATATATTTGTTATTAGTGAAAGTATTAGTGTTAATAATATTATTTTAATAATAAGTATTAAAAAATATAAATATAAAGCTTAATTATAGATTTAAATTATAAGCCTTTCTTAATTTGTGCACTACCCATGGAAATACGTAAAATCCCTCTTGATATTCCATAGGTAATATGAAGAATTAATAAATCAATGATTATCCTGAGATCTCCTTATTGTAAAGTTATTCTTGTGATTATTGCCAATCTTAATTATTAAAAATAATATGAATGAAAGTTTATCTGTAATTATCTAACAGATTAATTTAATGAGTGATTGAATTAAAACTTAATTGTTATAAATATAATATAATATATTGGTTATTACTGTTAGCCATGAAAGTATGTAAATACTTAATAAGGAGGAATATTTGGGTATTTTCATACCATTGAACAAATATTTCGTATTTGTTTAATGTTAAGGGGATGTGATCTGTTTATGGATAAATGAGTCTCACATTAATTATTTTTTAAAATATGTTTTATTTTAAAAATGTTTAATAATGTAAAAGTAACTTGGGATAAATACTAATCTTATCTAAATTCAATTGTTATAGTTAAAGAAAATGGTCAGAAAATAGTAAGTCTGTTAATAGTACCTAGCCAGAGTTCAAGTAGGCCTAATGTAGGGGCTTGGCTCCTCTGCTTAGGGTCATACCACCTATAGACAGGCCATATATATATATCAAAATATCCTATATATATATATATATATATATATATATATATATATATATCAAAATATCCTTCCCATGATTGACTTTAACAATGAATATACTTTAACATCAATGGATGTCTTTATAAGATTGATGATCTCAATTTAAAAACATTTATCATCAAAATTTCTTTTACTTTTCAATTCATTTTTTTCATAAAAGATAATGTCTGCATTGCCAAAAATATTTATGTCCTGTATTCAGTTCATGAATATACAAAGCTGAGTTATGATATCTATTTTTAACACTACTATTATGAACTCTTTCATTAAGATTTAATTTACTTTGACATATATAAATTTTATGACAACTGCAAGAACTCTTATAAACTATCTGAGGAATAAGGAATATAAGATTTATTGCAAATGTCATAAAATTTACATCCTTTGAGGTTAAAGAAAGTTGCTTGTTAAAATGAATGATGGGAAGTACATTTTGTTATATATATATTCTAACAAAATTTATTTAAGTGCCATTTCTAAGTAAAAGTATTATTGTTTTTTTGAAAGATGAAAATTTTCTTAAATATAAATTAACGAAAGATGCATTTCTTACGTATCAATTAACCCTTTTCCTGCCTCCTATGAGGCTCCCCGTAGACATCTGATGTCACTCTAACTCTGCCAGTTCTTATGCTAAAAAATTCGTTTGATAGGTTTTGAATAGGTTTTTAAAAGTTCTGTAAGATGGTGCCCTCTTCCGATTTATTTTACAAGTAAAAAATAAAAAAAACGCATTTAAACCTAAACAAAGAAAGAACATCGGTTGTAATTGGTTGTTAGTGAGCTCTCAGCCGAAAAAGACATTCTGATTGGCTGGAAAGAACAAAGAAACTGCCTGATCAAAGAAAATAAAGAAAAATGCTGAGATTTTCATTTCGAATGCAATTTTAAGTATTAAAAAAATATAATTTCAGAAATTAAACTAGTTTTTTAAAAAATATACTAAAAAAACAAAATTATTTTCGAAAAATATTGAAGATTTTAGTAAAAATATTAAAGAAATATTTAAAAGAAAAATTTACTTTTCTATAACGTAAAAGTCGACCTTTTTGTTTATATTATAGCTTTTATGTTGCCGAAATTGAATATTTTAGAATAAATAAATAGCAATTTATTTTTGAAAGAACTTTCGTTCTCTTCATAACCTGAAAAATTAGTAATATACTTTTATAAACGTATCTGAGTTGAATTTAATATTATAGGCGAATATGTTTTAACAATAGGCTTTGTCTTCAGTTTGTGAGTTGGCCAATTAAAAGATTTGATTTTTACCTCATACAACCAATAATATAATTAGCGGTTAAAAGGTTAAATATGCAATGCATCAATTATATATATTCTAGTATAATAAGTATAGATTAAATAATTTCTAAGTATAGATTTAATACAATAATTTCTCAAGTACAATGTATAGACTAATATATTTCATACGTATAAATTAAATATAATCTCCTTCATGCGACCGCATTACAGGCCAATTGTAACTAACTAAAATCAATTCAAACCAATGAAAAGTTATTCTTTATTTTGTTAACTTTATAAAAACTTATTAGATTAATGTGAAGTGCATTTTGCAATCCCTCGATAGGTCATCTACATTGTATTTTAAATATAACAAAAACAATTGGGAGAGCTTACGAATACCACAAATATTATAGGATAGTTTAAGCTAATTCTAACTTTATTCTAACCAATGAGAATTTTATTCAAATGATCGCAAATCCACATTATGGATTGATTGTACTATATTTAAATCTATATGGCATTTACACACTTGCAGATAAATTGCATGCCAATTACAACATTTTAAGAATGGATCGATGGATACTTCATCATTCCCAGCTGACACTCTTTCTGAGGCCTACTGAGATGATGATGATGATGATACAAAACATCTATAAGCTTAATTGTCAGGGTGCCAAATTGCAGCTTTAATAAAATATAAGGGTTAAATCTCAATTCAATACTCTTAGTAGTAATATTTCATGAATGGGTTAATACATAATCGATTTAGAGAACACTGAGAACGCATTAAAATTGACATTATTAATATCTTTAAGAATTCCAGGTTATTCTCAGTGTATTCTCCATTCACTATGATTAAAGCTACAATTAAATTTTATTCTAATTACAAAATTCTATATTCATCTCCACCTTCCTGATCCACCCCTCCATCAACTTCACATCCATATGTCTATTACGCTATTATTTCTTTTATCATTAAATTTTACATTTTGCTAGCTCCTTCCTCTCATTATAATCTCTTCTCAGGGTTTTTCGAATAATTAGGTGTGGCAATCGAATAAGCTGCGATAGATTATTGGTGATAAACACTCCTCTCATGATCGCCTCCAAGGTGATCTCGGTTATCTTTAATGCAATTTAATATCAATTTACATTAAAGTTCGGAATATTTTAAGCTTATTAAAATCTTTATAAACACATCATAAAACATAGTCGCAATTATAACAAAATTATATAAAAACAAAATGCGTCTAGAGAGGTTTGAATACAACGGATGGGGAAAGGATTTTATGCCCACCCTCTGCACTCGCTATCACTCAATACTATCTCTATTCATGATTTATACTTCAACAATATTAAATTATTTGGTAATTTTAAGCATTTGAAATTAACCTTTTAAATAGTTTTACTAAATATTCGTTACGTACATGATAATGCAAATAATAATAATAATCTATTGATGTATGATTGGATTGGAAATATCTAGATAATAATAACCCACAAAAACATGGAGACACATGCAAATTTTATTTAAAACAAATAACAAATTTTATTTAACAAACTATAATTCAATACAAAAACATATACATTATATTTATGCTTTCGTTTTATCTTAAATCTAGTGAATATCAATTTCTGTTGTGTTAAATGCTTTCTCTTTTATTACTGATATATTTTAGAAAATATATAATCGACTTCTCCCCTAAATAAATTTAATAATTTTAGTTAACAAATCTAAAGTTGATATTTCCTTGCAAATTTCTTGATCTTATCCTATCATCCTGATTAAATATTATTTTGCCCTAATCTTTATAACAGAGATATCTTAATAATAGTGAGACTAAGTCATTGCAAATAAATTGGCATTAAGATCAAACATCATCATAGTGCACTCTCTATGCTCACATTCTTATGACACAATTATATTTTAACAATACTACCTTTCCAGCAAAGTTCTCAGCTGGCCATGTAAATATTTTTAAATAAATTTATATACACTATAATGGACGGAACAATTAGCATTTGGATATATCTATCAGATATATCAACAATCCGCTGGTTCGATCACAATGTATGACCAACTTATACAAAGTCTTTATGTGGTGATACACCTATCTATCGAACCCCAAACATTTCTGGCTCCAGATATAATGGATGGAACGATGACCACTAGCCCCAAAAGTTGATGACACCAGATATAACGGATGGAATGATTACAACTACTCCCAAACACTGCAAATACCAGATGTACTGGATGGTCAACTAACTTGCAGACCGTACTACTATACAGACATAGCAATATGGTGTGGGGATAAGTTAATATGCTCTAATTTATTACCCCTAATGAAACAATCTGCAAAGACCTACCAGGTTAAGAAGGGAAAAAAGTTGCATCCAATTATGTTCAGACTGTGGGTCATCTGATAGAGTGCTAATGAGAACCCGATGAAATGCTTAACCAATGATTGCATACCCTTTAATTGACTAACTCTATCTCTATTTAATAATATTAAATGCAATTTAGGTTAGTTCATCTACTTTCCCCCTTTTTTAATTCCGTTATGCCCTAATATTCAAACCCAGAGAGAATATTGCTTTTAACTTTATTATCAGATATGAACAAATATACACAGCAACTCCTGTACCTAAATATAGGTTACAACTAGCATTTATTATATTTCTTTTATGTTCAAGCTTTTATATAATAAGAAAATTAGATGTGTGTGCATGTATAATTCTTTATAAACTGTGGAATGTCAGGACAACTCAATAAACCAGAGACTGGAATAATATAAACTCTCAAACATTTATTAACAATAATAAATATCAAGTATAATGACAATAGTAATGATAAAAAAAATAAAAAAATATAATAATCATCATATGTACATGCATCACAAGTGAACCTCTACCATTTTACTAATTAATTATCCTCTAGATCCAACCCTTATACCCCATGGTAGAAATCCACCTATGTCACTCATTCTCTACAAACCATAATTATATAGAAAAATCAACTTTTTTCCCAATTTATATATATATGTTAGAGACAGCTACCAGTTGATTAGTCAAACATACTGGAAAATATACGTACACAGTTAATCACAAAATAAAACATATAATATGTATTCTGTATGAGTGTTGTAATTTAACCTATATATAAATTTAGAGAATCTTACCTCAATATTTATAGGGATAACCTGATGTGAAGCAGGTGGTATTACCTAAATTTTATTTATAATGAAAATATAAAAAATATCAAAATGAATAATCCGCCCCTTTTCTTCTTTGCTAATTCTGAAAAACGAGGCTTCAGCATCAGAGTGTGAAAATACAACAGATAGTATGAATAAAATAAATAAATAGATAAACAAAAATTTACAATATTGATTCTTTGATTAAAAATTGTAATTGGAACAAAGTTTATAAAAATCATCATAATAGAAGTAGTAGTAGTTGATAATTAGGCAAGTTGTTCTTCAAAGCAGTTTCACTTAGTAAATCATTTTCCTTAGCAAAGATACATAGGTACAATGGTGTCTCCTGTAGTTGTATTTAATGGTAAACATCTTGATCCTCATTTGATTCACCATAAAGTATTCCAATCCTTGTTTGCTTTTGACTGTAGGCATCTTCTTGTGTGTTTACAAGAAAGTAGAAATATAGATATAATGCAGCTGTCAGGAAATACCATGACACACAATAGCATGTTTTGCTCTAGCCCATTTTCATATTAAAGTACAATTTAATAATTATTTATAATCATATATTTTTATTGAATAATATTGAAGCGCTTATATATATATATTAAGAAAACTATTTCATTTTTTTTTCCTTTTCCAATTTCCAGCTAATTATACTCATTATTGTTTTTGAAAAGATTTAAAATATTCAAATTTACTCCAACAACTTTTAAAACACTATTTAATTATTTAAGAATTAATCAGTTATTCTTACTTCTTATTTCATTTTCTTTTTTTTGAATTTGATAAACTTTTAGTTATAGCATTTGACTTTTAAAATGTTTATAATTTAACTAAAAGAAAAAGTAAATCTCCATTTTAGAATTCTAAATTTTATTTTTAATCCTTGTCTTTTGTTACAGGTGCTATAACAATAAGAAGAATGATTTGTAAACTGTCTTTTGTTTTTATAAATTTCATGCACATAGATTTCCAGGAATGCTGATGTCTTTAACTGCCTATTGTTTTAATACATTTAGATTTATTATAAATAAAAAAAAATAATAAAATAATAAAATCAGTTTTATTTTCACACACATTTTTGCCCACCTAATTAACTTCAGGTCATCCCAAATTCATTTAACAATTAATATTCAATTTTAAATTAATATATATATATATATATTACAATTTATTTAATCAAATAGTTTTATATATATACAATATTATTTTCTAAAATATTGATCGTATTTTATTTATTATAACTTAGTAATTTATTGTGTATTATATGTATATAGGTAATAATAATAACAAATAATAATCTTCCCACTATTAATATAAATTTCAAATAGATTGTGTTCAATAGATAAGCTTGATCCTTTTAGGAGTGTGTACATTGTAAGCTATCCTTTACAACCCCCTCTCCTTACAGGGTTAGAATTTTAATATATAATGAAAATTTTAACACTTACCCAAGGTTTGCATTTGAAGTTTGATGGGTTTTTTTTTTCAACAAATATAAGAAGGGTAGTAAAACCTTATTTTACTGATTTCTACACTCAACTACACAAATTACTTTCTATTCTTCTCTACTCACTCTCATGAAATGCTTTTCAAGGTGGGGTTCAAACATAGGTTGTTTTTTTTAAAACTAATGATGGTTATGTTTTGAGCACACTAATAAAAATGTGTTTCTGTTTCAGATAGCACTTTTTTTTCTTGTTATCCTCTATCCTACTCCTATTGAGTCTTATTGGATTTCCTTTGAGGTCTAACAGAAGATTGGAGCAACCATCACTTAATGTGGTTTAACTCTCTTAAATAAAGTGGCTCTAAAGTATCTTAATATCTGCATTAGCATCCATTAGGGAATACTCTCGTCATAATTTTTAACCTAACTTCATAATATCTAATTTTTTTTTACTTATCAACATTCTTTTTTTTTTCACACATCAGTTGAGTATGACAATTCTACAATTACTAAGATTGTCCATAGTATGGTTTCATAATTTGGGTATTATATGTGCCCCTAACTTGTCCTTCCATATCCAACCAAAATGCATTAGGACTTGATTGTTTAACTATTGTGTAAGGTCCTTCATATAGATGGTAAAACTTACTGTACTTATTTTCATTTTGCTTACTAATATGAGGTTTTTTTTTATTAAAACTTGATCTCCTACTTTGAAAGTATATGGAGTTACAGTCTTATTTTTGTTCCTTTTATTGGCCTTATTTACCAATCGAAGATATGCTTTCTGCACCTTTTCCTCCATACTACTTTGTTTATATCTAGTCATAGGTTGATATTTAGTGAACAACATGGGAATTGATTGATTAAAATGTAGTTCAATGGCTGTGAATCCAGTGGATTCATTCACACTCCAATTGATATAATTAACTATCTGGTCTATCTGTCTTACTTTATCATTTTCTTATACTATCATAAGTTGTATTATATATATATATATATATATATATATATATATATATATATATATATATATATATATATATATATATATATATATATATATATATATATATATACCATTTGATTTATTCATTCATTTATTTATTTTTTCTCAAAAAAAATATATACATCTTTTGAGCATTCATCCATCATAAAAAGTCCATTTTATGTTTCCTAAGTTGCATCATTTGAAGTCCTTCCCTTGTTATGTACTTATTCTTTTAAGTACTGTCATTTAGATGCCTCATAAATGTGAAGGGTCCTTCATAAGTGTTACATAACTTGTGGAACTGAAAACCTTTCTGTTTGATGAACTGCAACATGGTCATCTCTATTCTCATCATATAATTTTTTATGTTTAGATCATCTTATCGATTATGGAAAGACTCTAACTTCCATAACGTGCAACTAAGATGATCACATTCACCAATTTTTTTAATGCCTTCAACAATGGCATTTGTATTGTGACAGTTTTCTCCTAAGAAAGCTGTTTTAACTTGTAACAACCCATCATTGTTATTGCTATTATGCTCACAAATGTCATGTCTGAAAAGCATTTTATTCTTGTTTCGATGGTAAACATGAATGTGCCTCAATGACCTCAAATATGAGTCCAAATCATTTCCCATCGAATCTTTTTTCATATACTCTATCATGACATCTTCAGAGTATGATGTGTCAACAACTCCTATGGCTTCATCATTTAACTTGGAATCAATCTTGAAACCTTGTGATCTTTGTATCACTTCAATATTGAGAGTATCACTCAATTTCTTTTCTCTCAACTTAAATTCAGTATATTGAGTACTTGAATTAGCCTGGTTTCATTGTGTTTCAACAACTAATGTATTCTTACTCATTTGGGATTCAGTGATTCGAAACCTTTGGATAATGGTTTTATCTAAACATTTTAGTTTTTGTCCTAAGGTTTCTATCTCCATATTTTATTTGGTACAGTTTTGCTCCAACTCCATATGAATAATTTGTAATACCATTTGAATTTCATCTTGGTGCCTCCGTTGATTTTCACACACTTCTTCCTTAAAATTTTCTTGATTTCTTCATACCTCATCATATTTTGCATTCAATTGTTCCATGACACTGGATTTAAAATCATCTATTCACTGTTGTCATTTTGTATTCTTTTCATCAATTTCATTCCTCATCTCTAACATTCCTTGATTCAATTCAATATTGTCTTTCTGAACATATTCTAATTTTAGGGAAAGTTGTCCCATATCTTCAGACAACTTAATTTCAACATTATCAATTTTTGTTTCCATTTGTTCTTTTATATCATTCACATCCTTCTTCAACTATTCTTTTATTTTATTTATATCAGCCTTGATTTCCATATTCTCCATCTTACTATTCATATCACTTTTCATATTCTCCATATTGCTATTTATATTATTCATATCACTCTTCATATTCTCTTTTATATTATCCATATTACTATTTAAATCACTTTTCATATTCTCCATATTGCTATTTAAATCACTTTTCATATTCTCCATACTGGTTGACATATTCTCCACCTTGCTATTTATATCACTTTTCATCTCCATGATTGCTTGAATTAGTTGTGCCAATGTTGTAGGGTCTTGCATAGCCTGAGTTATTCCCACTTCAGGCACTTGAACAATCTCAATGGGAGGAATCATCTGAATTTGAGAAACTGTTTGACTTCCTTTCTGCAGTTGTGGGGATTGTTCAACTTCCAGAATAGACCCCCCATGTACCTAAATCATCGTAGATTCTATCTTATTACTGGTAGTATCATCTACCATCTCACTGTCACTACTATCTTTCCCTATTTCCAAATGTTTTGATTCCATATGACTTAATTGCTTACCACTTCTGGTTATCATTAAATATTTATTTATTTGCAAACTATTTATAAAATATTTATTTATGAAATTACAAATAATCACATGCCACAGTGTATCATGCCACTCACAACCATTGCATTTATCCTTTACCTTTTCTTCTAGTTTTTAATAGATCTACTCTTAGCCTATGTCCTTTTAGATGCCAAACTCTACTATTTTATTATCATTTATTAATCACTAAACTATTTATCATCGGTCTCTGTTTTTTGTCCAATCCTTTATATTTCCAATTTACACTCAATACTTTAGATCTCTTATTGAAAATTGATTCAAGTTTATGTGATCTATCATCCCTATTACTATTATTTTTAATGAAGGTACTAGTTGTTTGCCATGTGTATAAGTTCATATGGGTTTATGTTGATAGAAAATATCAAATGAAATATGCTTTAACATTTTTTTTTTTTAAATTTAAATGCCAGTCCAATTAGAGTGTATTCATACCTAATATACTGGATATCAGATGTAACCATTGGTAAATACATTTGAATACATTTATCAACAATAATATCTTCATGTCTATCATGTTTCATCAGAGATAACTATTAGTTAATAAACTTGGATACCTCCATCAACTGTAATATCTCCATGCCTACCACATTGCGCACCAGATATAATGGATGGAAGGATTCTCATTATACACCCCCCCCTAATACCTATCATATCAGTTACACCAGTCACTAATTCGATCTTTGCAGTGTGTAGTCCCACTACAATGCATTGCTCACTTGTAGGCTTAAACATTTGTAAGTTTTATTTAACCCTTAACATTTATTAACTTAATTATTTTTGGCTCGAATGCTAAATCAAATCTACAAAAACAATATTCAAATACACCAATCGCACATACATTATCTGCATTCATTCTGACATTAAATTGAGTTTGTGACCTGGTGTCCAATACTTATAATAATGCTTATCATGGATATCCTCTCATACACATGTAAGGAATATCAAATATTAAAATGAGGCAGGCGGTGACCGGAATAAGAGAGAACCTTTTCACTAAGGTTGAGATATGCTAGGATTTTTATCGCTAGTCATATAAAAACATAGGTATACCAATTACCTCTGGCCATCAAAATAAGAAACCTTCTCCCAGTGTCGAGAATACTCAAGTGGGAAAACTCTTCCACTGGATTCAAATACTTTATGAATATCGCATGAATCTTAGTGAGCTAGACTTCACTGAGTTTGTGGAGATCTTTGTATATCCACACACATACAGGTTGAAACATCAAATTATACAAGTAGAACTTTCACAACCTTAATATTCTTGCAAATTAGTGTACTGTAATATGAGCCCATAAATTTTCCAAGCATAAATCAGCTTGTTTCTGTCCTTAATCTTATGACAACAAAAATAATAAACAATAAGAAATGCATATAAAATTTTCAAAACTATTTCCATGCACTTTTATAAAAAATAATGATGATGCAACTCAATAGACAAGCAATTCATTTATAAGACTAAGCATTTGACAATAACTTCTTATGCTAATAACAATATCTCTAAGTGTATTTTTTTAATTGAAAAAAAAAATTGTTTGTAAAGCATTTTAAATAAGGCATATCAGAACGACATGATATAAATTTCACCTACCCCCAAAATGACAATAATAGCAAAAGCATTTAAATAAACATATATAGAATCATCTGAAATCAATATCTACCCCCAAAATAATACAATGGTAATTATCACACAAATTAATTTTAAAATAGATGATATACATGATGCACTACAAAGAAAGAAATTTTTTTTATATATATTAAGTGTCCTACACACATTTTTTTCTTATATATATTATATATATTAAATGTCCTACACACATAAAGAGTGAATAAAAAAAAATTATACTTCTATAAGTCTATTAGCAGGTGTCCTTCCAGGTTCCTGATTTCCACTTTTTTCCTTCCTTTTCCATTCCTCCTTGACCTGTTTATAAGAGCATATAAGTCTTTGTAGTAAAAAGTTCTTTTGATAGAGTTTGGTTTTTTTGGCCTCATATATACAGTTTTTATTTTGCTGAACCATGTTCCTCATTTCCAACTCTATATATATTACATTTAAACTTTTTAATTTTCTGCAGGTTTCAGTTAAACAGCCTTCATTTAACTTTTTTCACAATATCAGTCTGTTTATGATTGTCCTTTTCCAATTTTAAATTCATTTTATATATTTAAATTGATTTACATATACATCAAATTTGTGAGTTTTAAATTTTACTATTTGCATATATAAACGATATTAAACTCAAATTTTAATTTCTGTGGTCTTAATTTTTATTACCATCTGTTGACTAGTTGACTTCTGGAGATTAAAGATGGGTGTGCCCACTTAAAATTTATTCACTATACATTGTCTTCTCTTAAGACAATGTTAGATTTAGCCAAGTTATTTTGAATAGACAAAAAGTACAATAAAAACGATTTTAAATTTTATAAGACAGTTTTTCTCTCAGTCAATGCAAGAAAAATGCCACAGATCAGAAAGTTTAAAAACAAAAAGAGCTTTTTTTTTCAACTGTTAATACAAAGGTTTTTATAGAGAAAATCCATCTGGTCATTTGTTCACTTTCTTAATTAGTTGACATGTTGCCCCTTCTCAATTAATTTTAACCTTTTTGCTCTTTCAAAAAACCAGGCCCACATTCCCAATCTGTATTTTAAACAGACAAAATTAACTTTACAATTCAACAGTTATAATTGCCAATTAATTTTTGACATTTGACAGACCATTCATCGTTAATGGTCTAAATTAATGGTCCACTTAAATTACTTGGTGAAATCTGTCTTTTAAAGACTCTGATAATTAACTGAGTAATATAACACCAATAAAACTTATACTAAAAGCAAATAACAGAATAGTTATCTTATCCCCTTTACTTTTTCATTTAATAATGAAACAAAATAAATATTACAGCTGTTTCGAACCCAGACTTTGAATTAAATTTGGCTGCTAATATCAAACTTATTAGAATGATTTAATTTCTTATTTAAAAATTGCTTTCCAACATACAAGGAATGATTATTCATTGTGAATTTTACAATTAAAATCCACAATTAGATTATATACACACACACATTGCAGGTATATAATTTTTTAATTAACCTTTAATACTTTAATCCTTAATTATAATCCTTAACTATTATAACTATATAGTCAGCTAATACATAGGTGATTTAAATGAATAGCCACATTTTTCAGTAGATTATCAGTTGTAGTCTGTCACATTTAGTATTCTGCATGAGATCAATTATATTGAGTTGTATCTTATGTAGCATTAAAACAGGCAAAACTCTCCATACAGTATTGCTACTCAGTGCAAGCCAGAGTAATCAATGCATGCCAGAAGGCTTGTGCATAAAATCCCCATCTAGTGCCTACTCATCCAATATCCCCAAACTAGTGTCTAGCTTGTGGCCTTCGTCAATGAAGAGCCTTGAATCTGACAGCACTGCACCTAGATCTTAGGAAATATGGACCAAGTATATTATGATACATTGTTTTGAACCCTGTACATTTTACCTTATTAAAATAAATAGATATTTTAAAATAAAAAATGAAAATTTCATTTTAAAATTTCACAAATGTTTAGTTCTGGAAGATTATAATATTCTTATGAAAAAAATAACTATTTAGTCTTATTAAACCTAATAATAATAATAATTTGATTCAATTTATTTTCCATACAAAACTACAGCATTAAGCCAATTATAGATATGCACCATGATAAATATACAATAATATACATAAATGAATATGATTATATGCCATATTTTTTTAGAAGATAAGTAACAATTTTTTTTAAAATTTAAAGTAAAAATATTTTTATTAAAAAAATCATGATTATACGTATTAGGCAAATGAAACAAAGGTGCAAATTTTAATATGTTAGAGCAATAAATCTTAATATAAAATAAAAAAAAATGTACATGTTTTATTTAAACAATTATTAATAGTAATATTTAAAATTTTGTTAGTTACTATAATTTTCTGATTGACAGGGTTATATAAAATTTGAAAATCTCTCATTTTTTTCCTAATGGATAAGGATAGATAATGGTCATTTAGCTTAATATACTTGGAAAATATATCATAAACCAATTGAATTTTTATAGTATGTCACTTGGAATTGGGATTCCAAACAACAGATCCTTATTCTAAAATAGGCAAAACCAAAGAGAGAAATAATGTATATTTTGTAGAACTAGGAAATTGTCTACCATGCCTTAAAATTGCACCCATAATTTTAAAAGCTTTATTTACAACATTTTCAATATGATGATGAAATGATCCATTGTTTTCAAAAATAATACCATGATCTTTCTGAACATCAACAAATTTTATATTATGATCTTCAGTATAATAATGACACATTATCATTTCAGATTTTTGGGAATAAAAAACTGTTGAACATTTATCTGTAGTGATATCCTTCTTATTATCTCTACATCATTTTACAAAATTATTAATATCATTTTGTAATAGTACACAATCATTAATTGAATTGATATTTCTAAAAAATTTACAATCATCTATATAGCATAAAATTTGTGAAAATTCGAAACTCTCCCCCAAACCATCAATAATTGCACAAGGATGCTACCCTGAGATACTCCGATATTACAATAACATGGACTAAAATGATTATTATTAAATTTAACATAAGCCATTCTTTTTCTAATAAAAGATTCAAACCATACAACCAAATCATAGAAAAACCTAATTTGTACATTTTGTAAAGCAATTTGGAATGATCCACTTTATCAAATGTCTTGAATAAATCAAAATAAATATCTAAACAACATTGATTCTCAAAGGCATCAGCATTCTGACCAATTATTGCTAAAAGTTTAGTTTCAGTTGATCTGCAAGATAAAAAACCATGTTGCACAGGAATAAAAATCTTATTTATGTAATTAACAATTTTCATATAAACACATCTCTCAAATATGCATGCAACTGTATGAATCACAGAAATTGGTCTATAATTATTAATATTATCTTTTGAACCATTTTTAAAATGGGTATAACTTTGACAAGTTTAAGAGAGTGAGTAAAAATATAATTTTTAATGGAAAAATTAAGATTATAACATAAAGGAGCATCAATATATTCTGCATAATCTTTATGAATGAAAGAAGATATATTGTCATAACCTATACTTGAATGTAATTTGAGTTTTTTGATAGCAGATATAATATCATTATAGTTGAAACAATCAATAGAAACTATAACATTAAAACATTCATTAGTCAATTTAAACCCAGACATTTGAGAATTTCCAAATAATTCAGAAAAGTGAATTGAAATGTCATCAGCACTTAAAAATGAATTATAATCTATTTGAGACTTTCTTTTAATACTATCAGAACTTTTAATAAAAGAGCAAATTTCTTTAGGATAATTTTTGATAATCAATTTTCTGAATAGTTTTAACCAATCTTCTATAATTAATAAAATTATTGTAAAAAGTAAATTTTGTGTTTTAATGTATAACTTATGATTATACAATTTCCTTCTAATATTTTTTTTTAAAGTTTAAATAACAACAATAATAACAGTAATAATAATAATAATAACAACAATAATAATAATAAAAAGAAAAAAAAGAAGTTGAAATATATTTCTTTTAGTTTTATATTAAACCTGCCTTTTATTGTTTTGAGAATAAATAAGTAGATCTAATTAATTTCAAATATATATGAAAATTAAATTGTTTATATATATTTGAAAAAAAAAATAATGTTAAGAAAAATTAAAAAGATAAAATTCTAAAGTATTTTTTGGTTATGTTATCTGTTTTGGATCTGTTTTTATTATGGACTGATTGAAGATAAAGAGCGTCACTTTATTTTGTTTCATTCTCTTTTTTTCTTTTGCTGATTTGAAGTAGTTGAACAAACTGTGAAACAGGCCATGTTAAAAAAAAAAAATAACAAAACATTTCCATCACAAGTTATTGCTCAACTCTGGTAAAAATCTTTAGTAAATAAGAAGATAATTTTCAAATATAAAAATGGAAAATATTCATTTTGCTACAGTAATTTTGTCAATGGAAGAGTAAATTAAAACCCCTTAAGTTTCGACTGCTACAATGACAACTAGAAAATGTTAGCCTGCCATGTAAAACATTTGGACATCTGCCTAAAATGAGAAGAATAGAAAATATTATGGTATAGAAGAGGAGGAATGAGAATGAAAGATGACATTAAAATAAATACTTCCATATTGAATACCATACATAATGACAAAATCTATAGATAAATATCTTAATGTCCATATTTGAATCAATATTAATTTAGAATATAAATCAATACAAAAATGCAGAAAATTGAAAAGCCACCTATATTTATAACTATTAGAGAAGAAGTACTACAGAAGCTGATTTGTGATTCTTATTCAATAAAAGCATATTAAATACTATATTGTGACTTATTTAACCATATGTGCACACATAAAAAAGTATAAATAGCGATATAAAATTATGTCTGCTTTTTTAAAAAATTATTTTGTTAGTTGAGTTCAATATAAAAAAAAAGTGAGCTGTTTTTTGACTCACATCTTCAAATTAATTTATATATTTTTTAATTCTCACATGCAGGCATGAGAGTAATATATATTTTTTGTACATACATTTTTCTTTTAAGTGTGTTATTTGATATCTTTTACATGTCAAAATATGGATAAATAAACAGAACTAAATTTATTAAAAATTAAAAAAATGATTGTCTAATTCGGAAAATGCTTATTTATTTGCGTAATTGAAATTTAAACTTTGTATTTTTTCTTCTTCTTGATTCTGACAAATTATTAGTTTGTATGAAAATTGATATTAAGTGTATATCTTCTCCTTTGTTCTGTGTAAATTAAAAAATAGACATATTTATAATGTAATCTGAAAGATAAATATAGTGTGTTTCTAAAATTATTTCTACAGACGTATATTAATGTAATAAGAACTAGCATTATGTGTCATAACAGATATAAACTACAGTTTGATTTGTTCCATAATGTCACCATAATGTTTATTATGGCTTGTGCTCATTAATATACAAATCTTTCATAATGTTACCCATAGGACAAATGCCAGTGAACTGCTGAGGAAATTTAATTAGTCGGTTAATTACAAGTATATGTATTGCCAAAATGATGTGGTAAAGCTAATGTGTATATTACTTTACCTTATATTTGGCTGCTCGAATCTGAAATGGTTATTATGTAACTGTGTAAATATACCATTAATCAGATGGGAAACTAATACATAGTTGGTGTAAGAGTAAGTAACCACAGTTCTTCATGGCTCACTGATTGTGATCAGTTACAATATATATATATATATATATATATATATATATATATATATTGTAACTATCATATATATATATATATATATATATATATATATATATATGATACTGTTGAAGTGATACTGACTGTTGTCAATCATATGTGTGCATTTTATTAATTCATAAAATTTTCAACACACTAAACAGAGTAGTTTATAACGATTTTCTGTAGGACAGTTTAAAATATTGTTTTGCTTATTAACAGCATCCTAATTAAGATGAATATTTTATGGTACAGTTATTACCCAATAACTAAATAATAACTTTGAAATAAAATATATAGGAAGAAAAATATGATATAGATTTGATTGCTATTTAGTTTAAATGTAATATAAAAAAGTGGAAAGTTTATCAATAAATTAATTATATATACATTTAAAAAAAGAAGAAAAAACAAACAAACTATTATGTATCAAATAATATATATTTTTATTTATTTCACTATAGAATTTTTTTAGGCAACTAAAAATTAACAGACTTTATAAAGAAGTCAAAAGAAATTTGGGTAACAGAAACTATATGATGAATTAGATCTATAATGATGTTATTAAGTCATTTTATTCTACCTATAGTATTGAAAAATCCTACAGTAATCATTAAGGTTGGTTGGTAATATATGTTTTATCAAAGCTATATAAATCTCAATGGTTTTAAGTTCAGCTTTAAATAGTTTTTTACTTGAATACCAAGAAGAAAAAAACTGAGCTATATTTTTAATTATTGATATATCTGATTTTCTGAGTAGCTTTTTGTGCATTTTCTGTGAGTTAATTTACCTTTTGAAATCTAATGAAACAATACATGAAAGCAATGGTAAGATTGCAAAATAATAGACTTGAATGCTTTCAATATTTTCCATTATGATTGTGTATTCATAAATTTAGTTTGAGCATTTTTCTTTTTTTTTTTTGTTAGTATAGAAAATTGTTTTAGAGTATTACATCATTAATTCAACACCAGATATTTCAAAAAAATAATTTTAAAAATTTAGATGTATTATTTGGTTGAAAGATAAATAAAATTAGTATTAAATATAATACTATTTATAATGATAGGTTAATTTTTCAGTATTATTTATTACAAAAAAGCTATATTTATTTTCCAAGTTGTATGCTTATTGTTCCCATAAAAATTGTTCATATAGCTTTTATAATATTAAAATAAGGACATAGTGCAAATAATTTTTCTTTACAAGAAGCTACAGGAATGAAAACTTCAATGAAAAAAAAAAATATAGATTAAGTATAAACATTTTGAAATAAAAAAAACTGCGGTAATATTTTTAAAATGTAACAAAAAAAAAAGTAAAATTAATATTGATAATTTGTTAAATTATAAATTTTAGTATATTTATTATGAATACCATAAGTATATAACAGAAAAATAGGATAAATATGTGCAATATGAATATCCAATATATTGCTTAAATTATCAATCTGGATTGTTTATGAGAAGGTGGAACCATCTTTTTCTCTAAAATCTCTGCCTTGTGTTTTGACTTGATAGTTCCTTGTGCAGTTATTATACATATAATTGGCTGCTATATAAGCATTTTTAAGGCACATCTTACAAAGATTTCAGGCTTTCACATCATTGTTTTTATCTTTGAAAATGACCATAGAAAAACGGTTAGTACATAATATTTGAAAATGTGATTTTTTGGTTCATATAACAGGGTAAGATTTGAATGATAACGGTTTTCTTCATCAGTTTCTATGAATGTATATAATAGAGATTATTTTAAGGATAAAATTTTTTAAAAAAGAAACTTGGAAGACTAATTTATAAAACGAAGATATGATTAGATTGTAATACAAACTCTCTTACAATAACTGCATTTATATATTCTAAGTACTGAGTCGTATTTATTAATCCAGTTATTTTTATTTTATCTGAAGTATAAAATGAAGTAGTAAAACATACTTCTGTAATTAACTCAAGAAAGTTTTTTTATATATATAATTATTGATTGCCCACTCAAAAAGTATTGACTTCACACAAAATATAAATATGTATATTTTCTTCCATCTACGACTATTGAAGAACAAAATCTAAGCTTTTTTGTAATCAGAAACAATTTCAACGTTCTTCTGGCCCAAATTTTGCAAACAGGTGCCGTAATCATTATTACCAAATCCTATCTGCTATTGATTTAATTAAATTATATATGTATTATATTTAATATTTATAATTTTATCGTGCGTAAAAATAAATAATTGCAATTCAAATATTTGAAAAAATTGTAGATTGTTCAAATTTTCACACTTTATGAGTATAAGTACGCCAAAATATTTTGCTCTGGTTTTAAAACGTGTTTGATTTAACAACAAAATACAATTTAACTTATGTAATAACTACTTTTTTTTTTCATTTTAAATGTTATAACTGAATTAAGATAATAATAGTAAACATTTAAACTCAATTATTATTATACAGATGCTTTCTATTTTCTGCATGAACGCTTTTAAAAGATTATCTCCAGGAAGGTCAATACACAAGTTCAGTTATAATCGAAATAACAGTTCAAGAGCGTTCCGCTCCAGTAATTACACTTAATAACACAACCTATCTAGATCATTTTAAAGAAAATTATATGATTAGAAATCTCTTTCAACTTTTTTCTTTGTTATTTATTAATTCTTTTTTTCTCTTTAACAAAAAAACTGATTTCAGATTTTTAAATAAATTAAATATAATAAATTTAGTTTTTTAAAACATGATATAGATTATAAATAAAATAAAGTAGTAATCAAAATTCAAAATTGTATTTTCATAAATAAATAGAAATTATTAATATTTACATTTAAAATAGCAATAGTAAATAAAAATGTGAAAAAAAATAACGTGATATAAATGCGTCCTAGCAGTCTTTAACTGTTTTTCATCAGTCTAAGTATTAGAAATTTGCTTTAAGATACTTAAATGAAGATGAAAAATACATTATCAGTGGCAGTCCATTCTAAATCACTCTAATCCAAAACTAAACATGGAGAATTAGCTGAGATTAAATAATGAATGAACTGATCTCCAAATTAATTTATAGTTATTTGATTTTGATAATAGGAGCATTAAATTTCAACCATCCAATGGCCATCTTTAAATATGTTTGTACTATTTAAGGTAATGACTTGAAATTTTAAGCTTCCTAAAGTTTTTAACTATAGTCAAAGTAATTGCAGTTTCATACACTTTCTATATTATTTTTATTAGTAGTAGTAAGAGAAACAGATTTAAAAAAAAAACCCTCTTCACTTTAAAATATAGACTTCATTTTTTATAAAACCTAAATATTGTAAAAAAAGATTTATTTCTTTAGAATATGAAACTTTTTCTCTCCTTTTTTTTTTACATATCTCAACTATACCTGTAGATATTCAAGAAATAAATTTACTAGTAGTTTTATTATATCCTTCAATTTTACAAATATTAATTGATTTTTGCTTTAGAATTGATTACCTCTGTATAATAAAGTAATGTTCATATTTAAAAATGACAAGAAAACTAAATATCTTTGAACTACAATAGTATGTAATAATAATAATAATAATAATAATAATAATAATAATAATAATAATAATAATAATAATAATAATAATAATAATAATAATAATAATAATAATAATAATAATAATAATAATAATAATAATAATAATAATAATAATAATAATTGCTGCTACTATTATTGTTATTATTATTAGTATTATTATTATCATCATCATCTACACAAATATCATTTAAAAACCTTTAATGATATGGTATAATTTTGATCTAAAATTACAAACTATCATGTTTAAACCTATACTTTAATGCCTGCAAAATAAACAAAAGAAAATTAAATTGGATCCAACTAAAAAATTCAGTTACATATCATAAAATCTTCATGTTTATAAAATGCATTATTTATAAAACTTCTTGATGCTATTTTCATTCATGCTTTCCATTTTCAAAAAAAAAAAAATATTGAATATTATGTAAAAATGTGATAGTCATAATTTTGTTTTGAGTCTGTATACTAATTATTCTTGATGCTCTACATTGCCATCCATAATATTATAATCTGCAGTATAAATGTTTATATAGTTATAATAAAATCTTGGGTCAAAATTTAAACATGTTTGACACTTTTCTTAGAGGGGATTTGAAACCAGACTTTCAAACTTCCTTTAGCCATCCATTCCATCTTGTACAACCAATACACATGAACTCATACATGCAAAAATGATGAGTGATCTCTAATATATGTATTTGATGCTGAAACAGCACTCATCAGTTGGTATAAATTATCATTTCTCACACACATATATAATCAGTGCTCAGTTTATATTAAGAGAATAAACTTTCAAGCTTTAATGGACAAGCTTCAATCTTCTCTGCTTTCTAACTCTTCAACCATCCATATCATTGAAAATCTGGTGATGGTGTGTTCAAAGCCCTTGTTTTCCAGTTTTTTGCTGAGTCATACCTATGTAGATAATAAGTCAATCTGACCCCTTATATAAAGAACCTTAAGCCAATTTAAATTCATAGAAGAGGAATGGGCAAAATATAAGCTGACTTTGTAATAATTAAATACATGTATATAATTTATATTTTAAGCTAGATGTAATTAGAAAGAATTTAAACCCAGACTTTCAAGATTCCTTCAGTCATTTATCATATTTTCAATGATATGGATGGCTAAGAAGTTGGAGAGTGGACACATATATATGTAATACAATATTTTTAATGAATATTTGATTTTCCTTTTGGATACATCAGCCTGTCAGTTTATTTTGACTTTTGGCCTGGGACAGTTGTTCTAGATTATTTTTTAATTATTTAAATGGATAACTAGACACAGTCAAGATCTTCACACACACACACACATATATATATATATATTTGTTTTTTGAAAGGTTTTGATTATTTATTTAGTTTAGCTTTAGAATTTGTAACAAAACATTTTGTTACGCTTTTAAATTTTATGAGATTGCAACATATGGTGGCCGTTCGAGGGCGCCACTAAACATTTCTGTCTAGACCATATTATAATTATTATTATTTTTATAATAGCGGTTAATTTATTTACGAATGACAATCACAATTGCAAACCTTAAAATTATTTTATTTTTAATGGACCAAAAGACTACAAAATGAATGATAAGAATTAATTATAATAACTAAAAAAGAAACAAAACATATCGACACTTAAATATTGTTGAAATATTTATTAAACTTTATTCTATTTGTTGGTTATTCCCTTCCCTTGCATTTGTCAAATCAAACCCTCCCGATCCTTTTTCTTTCTAATCAAGATTTAGCATGTATCATTCTTGAAGGATCATGCACCATCACTTTACCAATTATACAATATTTCATCAAATATCATGGGATATATCTATGAGTGAATTCAAGGGTGACTTACTATAAGAGTGCGTTTGTTAAAAATAAATGCACTCAAACCTCCTCTTTCTAATGTTAAATCTTTTACTTGTCCTTAGATCAAGTATACGATTTTTTTTATCCCTATCTATACATTATAAGAACAACAATCATAGAAACTAAAGGTAAGTTTAATTAATAGGCCATAACAAAAAAAAAATAAATAATAAAAAAACAATATAATGTGGGTTAATTTAAATTAGTAAGTACATCTACTTAAAGACTATCTTCCTCCATTTCTATTGCTGAAACTTTGAGATATTTGAAGTGAAGGCTTTTCTTTCTTTTTTTTCTTTTAAATCTATTACACAAATGTCTCTTGAAATTACAACAAACAAAGTCTATTTACCCTGATTGATCAGTGTAGATCCTGTGTGGGTGGAATATTTCACTCTATATTCTTCGTGGTTTGTCTGTGTCTTCTTCCAGTCCTTTCTCCTCGGCTAGCTCTCTATGTCCAGCATTTACAAGGCAGTTCCAGGTGGCAATAGCAGGAGGTTCCCAAAAGGGAAAGTTCTGTTAGCTCTAGCCATTCAACATTTTCTCCTTGCGCTTTTTAGGTCTTTACTATTTAACAGTCTGAGCTGAATTGAAACTTTTCGATTAGATATTGACTTCAGTAGAAATCTAATTAATTTTTAAACAAAAGGAAAGTTCATAATTATAGTTTTTTCTTCCAAAGTCTCAGTTCACACCTTTAATATTCTCTTCTTTTATTTCATATTTTATTTTAAAATTCCAAAGAAACATTCCAATTAATCAGCGTAATAGATAGCATAAAAATACCTTCACTGTCAAAGTCCCAACAATAGAACTAATTGCTTTCTCTTACTTTCTATCTTTAAGAATTTTTTTTTTTAAAGACTAAACAAAAGACAAACTTTTATCAATAAGCAAGATCTCGATCTAATTTATTTTAACTTCTTAAATCCCCATTTTAAAACTAAGTGTTAATTTTTTTTTTTAAAATTAAGTATTATAAAATGATATTTATATTTTAACAATATATATATATATATGTGTTTATTTATTTCTAATAAAATAAGTTTATTACAATGTATATATTTTATTTTTAAAAAATATATGTGTATATATATGTATGATTATGAGCTGGCAGAAAATACCAGCTCATTATATATATATATATATATATATATTACATATATATATATATGAGATGGTATATATATTTATTGATATATATTTATATATATATATATATATATATATTGTGCCATTACAATTTAGTCATTAGCTAAATTTATAGTAATGTGCATGTAAGAAAATGTAAAACAAAATCATCATCACATTTTTATATAACCATAAAAGAAGCTGTAGGGCATCCAAGTTCAAACCCTACCAGATCATAATCTTAAATGCTTTAGACAGAAAGAGAGTGGGACAGCAATTATATGCTTTACTTGTTTATGTGTTAATAAATCTCAAAAAGAGCAGTACACACATTTAATATTTAAATTTGCTGTTAAAAAGCAAAGTTATAATGCATACGTATAAGCAGTGTATGTGTAAGTTATTTAATTGTTTTATATTTCAAATATTAAACACTTTGACTTTCTTTAAAACTAACCTATGCTTGATCAATTTTAATATCTTATTCTATACTTCTATTTTGCTTTTCTATAATTGTAATTGGGATTTAAAAGTTACAGATTTAATTAAATAATAGGGTTATAATTACTAAGCTAGCAATTATATTATTTAATGTTAGTTTATGAATGATTTGAAATAATGAAGTATGTGTGTACATTACATACAGAAATTTACATTTATTAAATATTGAAAGAAAAGGAAGGGTTAAATCTGTCAAATTATTTTTTGTACAATTTTATGTTAAAAGAGGAAATCTGTTGAATAAGATATCTATTTTTGTAGCAATTTTGTTTTTGTAAATGATTGTTTGTCACTTTGGGAGCTTAAGCTGGGTGGGGCCTCTAATTTTGAAATTGTTTTATCTTAAGATCTAAAGAAGGAAGCTCAAAAATTTGAAATGTTACCTAGGTGTAAGAAAAAAAAGGATTAAATCTATTTTTTTTTAAAACAAAAGTGTCTGGAAAAAGGATTAAACTTTTCAGTTGAAAAATAATTTAGTTGAAAATAAATTAGAGATCTAATTAAAATGAATTTGTCCAAAAATAGCAAGTGACGCTATCTCTGATTGGTTAAGTTAGCTAAAAAATTGGATATAAAAAGCTGTCTGGAAAAATCAGTTGAATTATTATTGTGATTATGATTCAGATTATTATATTATTAAATTGAATGTTGAAAATATAAGAAATGACTGGCTAGAAAAATTATATGTATGTTCCATCTTTGCCTGACCATCTGGGAAGCTGCACATCATATAGGAAAGAAAAGATGTATTGTCTGAAAATAATATTCTATACCTTTCAACTGACCAGAGAAATAAGATGTTTTAATAGAAGGAAGAAAGCTTTCACCTGCATTCGATGAAAGATGAATTAATCTACCGATAAATATTAATCATCAAGTCCAATTAATTGTTCCAGCAACTGAGTTTAAATCCAGGAAATTTATAATGTGAAAACAACTGCTGTATTTCATTCACTAAAAGAATAATGCTTGACAGGAAGAGAAGAAAAATTGATATAATGATTTCCAAATTATCCACTAAAGCAAATAACCTCAATAGGATCCTCATCATCAAATAATTATATACTTCAAGAGAGTGATTGTTCCAAAGAACACGGAAATTGTTGCTTCCAAGTATAGACAGTATACAAGACAAGTGAACCCTTGGATTGGTAATATGACTTTTATATCTATTTTCTTTATGAAATCACAGTATTAATAAAAATTTAGTAATAAAGTGACATATTTTATTTAAAGAACTTTTAAAGACAATTCAGATCGATGGAAACCAAGAATGTCTTAATAATAATAGCTTTGAACTACATAAATGATTTTGAATGTATCAAAATTTATTTGTTTATTAATTTTACAGTTATGAAATATTAATGTGTAAAATAATTTTTTTTATGGTATTATGATTTTAGTTTTAACTAATATATTATTATTATTTTGGGATAAAACACGCACATACATAGTAATATTTTATATGTGTATAATTGCGAGTGAATGTAAAATAATAGGTGGTGTTAAAATATTAAATTATTTTGTCTTGAGAAAGTATAGATTTCAGCGCTTAGAAGGAAGGGGGAGATAATAATTTAAAACTCTTTTCTAAGAACTTGATTTTTCTAATTTCTATTAACATTTTTTTTTAACATTCTACTTACATGTTAGATTTATAAAGTATGTGTGCTAATGAGCGGTTAATATTTTTTTTTCTTGAAATATTTTTCTTATGGAGTGAAAATCATGGTCAATGTGACATCCAACTTAATACAATATACATTTGAAGGGAAAGGAGGAAGAACTTGAAATTAATCTGAGGATTATTATATAATCAATTATTATTATTGTTATTATTCATGTCAATTTTCATGTATGTCTAGAAAATTTTATGTATATGTTAGAAATGCAGTAATAAATATTAGTTTGTTTTATTAAACGAGGCATATATATTTCATAAAGTGTAGTCTTTGTTAAGTGTGATCATTCATCATCATCAGTGGTTGAATATCAGTTATTTAAGATATAAGTAAATATGCTAAAATTAAGCAATAATTATGAATTTCTGTATAAAAATTAGTTTTATGTTTAGGCTTAGTACTAGAGCGGTAGTTGAAACCCTTGTCATTATTGTTATTATCATCATCATCATCATCATCATCAACGTTTTAATTAATGAGCTGTTTAAATGTTTAAAGGCCATAAATAAATATTAATTTCATAATATTTAGTGATTTCTTAGTATTATTATCGTGTCATCTATTTCATGCAAGGATGATTGAATTGCCATCCTAAATTAGTTATACATAATCTGAGCTAGTAAACTTATAAAAATATTGAAGCACATTTGTTATGTTAAGATCTGAAAAATGATTTATGTCTAATGAACTCCACTGTGGTTTAAAGATGTTTTACTTTTACCTAAATATTAGTGCGTATAGTGATATGGCTCAAAAAGCAAAATCTCCCATTTTTATTAGAAATAAAGTACCAAAAGGGGATTTAAATCCGGTACATGTGAAAAGGTTATTAGATATAACTGTGTCTAGATTCAAATAATCCAGTGGTGCCCTGCTAGACCATATTCACTTAGTATTTGTTTAAACATGCACTTAACATCAAACCAAGAAATGAAAGTGGATGAGATCTACTGTTTGTACACCTGAGTTATATTTTATTGAATTACTAGTGTACTCACCTCATGTGATTTCCATATACCTGAGTTATAATACTTGTTATTAATAATTTGCTTATAATTATTGATAGTGGGATATCTTGAGAAATCCAACGTTATTTTAAATATTGTGATCTTATATATTGTAGACAACTCAGATATGGTAATAGTTATTTGAACTTCTTTAATTTTGTTACAATATATATATATATATATATATATATATATATATATATATATATATATATATATATATATATATATATATATATATATATATATATATATATATATATATATATATATATATACTGTAATTGAAGTGTTACTAATTTTCTTATTTTCTGAGCCAACATAATATCTGGTAAAAGGAATATATTCACAGAAAATGTTTTTTTTTTAAATATTTAGCTTTATCACTGCTTAGCATGCTTTCAATATATTTACTATATCATATTCATGGTATTTAGTGCTGTGATATATTATTAATTGTTATAGCATAGAAACATTATTTAGTAATGCAAAACAATTATTTTTCAGCTTCATAAAAATCTCACATATTCAATAGAAGCTATATTTATTCAAAAATGTGTGTATACATAAAAGAAAGACCTTAATTAAATTTAACTATTTTGCTAACTTTAACTAGCATTTTTTGCATCTCCTAACTTTTTAATATAATCTCTATTCTACATCATATTCTAACAATTTTTAATTATTTTTTTATAAATATACATTTAAAAATAAAACTATTCTTAAAAATAATATTTTATCTTTGCAAATATATATAAATTGAAATATATAATCAGAGCAGAAGCAGCATTTGTTATTTGAAAAAGAAAAATATATTTTAAAAGAATAAAATATATTTGGATTTCATTTTTATAATCTGAATATTTTTTGTCTATGAAATGTAAAGCAATAAAATTATGTTTTAAAATATTAAATTACACTTACTATAATGAATATAGAGATTTCCATTTTCAGACAATTATGATTTTCTGCTATTATATTATGATATTTTATTCAGTTGTATTCCTAATAAAATAAATATTTTCAAATAAAATCCTAATCTAAACACCATATTCTCATTAAATAATAAATGTTTTACAAATATTTTGCAAAGTAAATACAAACTTATAAACAACATATAAAAAATATAAAGTTTTCACATTTAAATATTGAACAAAAAATCTATCAATTATTAGTAGTTTTAGATTTTTTGTATTAGGTTTTTTCTATGTTAATGACATCTTGGAATTTTTTAATTAATCTTTCCTGAGTATGGACTGCACTCTTGCATTATCAATATGTCCATGGCTTTAACTCACTCTGTAAGAACTATTTTTAACATTAATTTACCAATTTCCCTAAGGAAAAATTGTAATGAATAATGTTGTTAGCTTAAGATTTTTTTTACAACTAATAAATCAACAATATTTAAATTTAGCACTAAAATAATAAGATAAAGTCTGCCCTCCAAAGTGCTGAATGATTGTGTCTTGTTTTCCCCATTAGAGAGTGTCTGACAATTGTGTTGACAGTTCTATTTCATTTTGATTTTCAACATGAAAATGTAGGTTTTAGAACTTTTTCTTATACATATATTATTTTTTCCACAAAATATTTGTAAAATATTGATAATTTTAGAAGAATAATTCAGATTTTAGTAGAACAGTTTTACTTTTACATTAAGGCTAATTGACAAAGAAATAAATAATGTATAGTATCAATTTATAATTGGATGATAAATATGTATTTAAGGTTCACTGCTATAGATTATTTTCATCATTTCTTAATAGAAATTAAAAAAAAACACATGTATTAACTTTAATAATCTAATGAATTATTAATTTACATTTGAGAAACTAAATGAAAACAAATATAGCTTTTAAAAAATAAATATACTTTTATTGATGATTTTGTTATTGACCAATCAAAAGTTTATAACTTTAATTCAATATGCCAATAAGAGTATTTAGTGTAGAGACTGTTAACACTTCTTTTTTTTTTTCAGTTTACAATATGAAAAAAATGATAAACAAATTATACAGATAGATAAAAAAAATAGATTTAAACCAAAGCATCACAATATCATATGCAAATATGCTTTGAACAGAAAAACGCTTAAAAGACATTGATTTGTATTACATAACTGGTGGATATTATAAATAAATACTAGGCTTGTTAAAAGTTCCTGACATAAATTTTTTTAACTATTGTCAAGATTGAAATATTTACAAATTCTTTATTATTATTTTTTAATGAAAAATAAATAATCAAATCTAGAAATAAAGTAAACAGAAATTGGTAGTGGCAATCCAAATTAATTTGTGGGTAAAAAAGGGAATAACTCCAAACTTGGGATTGTATTAACAAATTAAATTACTGACTGGAGAATTCTTTGGAAGATATGATGAAAATATTACCTGGTTAAAAATATCTGCAAATACACATTATGAAATATTTGCTTTTACAAACAGAAATTGTAGGTACTGAAAATCTGACAAACAGATGATAAAATTTAGATATTACTTTTATTATGATGTTTGATAATGAAATACTAAAGTTCAAGATTAAAGATTATAATAATAATAAAAAAACAAAATAAAGTTTAAAATTCAATGTCTATTTATTCATGTTAAGATGTTAAATAAATAGAAATCAATTCTGACAGTAATTTAATGGAAAAGTATGTAGCTATCAACATGGGAATAAAAATTCAGGTATAATTACCTATAACTCACCTGATAAGTAAAGGCTGTCCATTAAATGCTTTCATAATGAGAGAAATATTTTCACTTCCTGCCCATGTGGATGATTGCAATATAAAAGTTGGAATTGTAAAACTAATAAAAATATAAAAAAACCTCAAAATATATCTGCAGTGCAATAATTAAACTTCCTTCTACAAAGTTTTAAAAATGACTAGCAACAGGTTTCCTATTTTGTGTGAAAGTGATCTAATAAAAAAGAATAAGGTAAGAACATAGAAAATGATAATTTAAGTGTTTGATTCAATTATTTCACCTGATAAGTGAAAATACAAACTCTCTCTCCTATCTATCTATCTATCTATCTATCTATCTATCTATCTATCTATCTATCTATCTATCTATCTATCTATCTATCTATCTATCTATCTATCTATCTATCTATCTATCTATCTATCTATCTATCTATCTATCTATCTATCTATCTATCTATCTATCTATCTATCTATCTATCTATCCATCTATCCATCCATCCATCCATCCATCCATCCATCTATCCATCTATCCATCTATCTATCTATCTATCTATCTATCTATCTATCTATCTATCTATCTATCTATCTATCTATCTATCTATCTATCTATCTATCTATCTATCTATCTATCTATCTATCTATCTATCTATCTATCTATCTATCTATCTATCTATCTATCTACCTACCTACCTACCTACCTTCCTACCTACCTACCTACCTACCTACCATTACAGTTTTTATCCCCAACTGTATGGCTTGAACAAATACAATAATACCCAAGATTAACATAATTTACATGAATAATTTGTACATATAAAAAAATTTTTTTTTTGGGACAAATACTTTATTTATGAGATACCATTAGCCATTTTAATGATATAATTAATGATCCTATCAAAGTGAAAATAAGAAATGCATGTCTTTTTAGGAATGCTTGGAGTCATGATTTTCTTTGTTAGAATCCTTAATTGAAGATATCCAGGAATAGATATTAACAATAAACTAATAATAGATGTTTGTATAAATATTTCTGTATATTTTGGGACAAGTGAATACATAAGCCATAGACATACATTTTTGTTAACATGAACGCTAATGTAAAAAAAAGTGTTAGACATGAAAATGTCAGGTATGGAAAGAATAATCTTCACAAAGTTTGAAGAACCCAATAGAAAGTTTGAACAGTTTAGTGAAAATCTAGGTAAAATAATTGGAGGAGAAAACAGATTTGAAGGATGAAATGGCAAAGTCCAGAATTAATTTTGATAAAAAATTAGAAAGACAGAATCTTGTAAGAATTTTAAAGAGCAAAAAACTTATTCTAAAGAATTAAGTGGTAACATTAACAATAGGTTCAATGCATCCAACATACAATTCAAAAAATTTAAACATGATCTAAAGATTAGACTGAAAGTATCTGATAAAAGATGTAGCACTAGTTTTGAAGAGTTGACAAAAGAAATTAAAAGCCTGGAAAGTAAGTTGGATATAGCACAAAAGAGGTTCAAAATGTTTCAAAGTTTTGAAGAATAATGGCAATGTGACTCAGAAGGAGTGCAGAGAAACAATGATAAGGGTTAGCACAATTGAAAGACCTAAAATAATTTCAAAATTAAAATCCATGGTGAGATAAATAAATTCAGGCTGAGTCTGAAGATGTAAAGATAAAATCAAACTTGAAGCATAGGAAATTGATAAAAAGACAAAGTAAATCTGAAAAGAAATCAAAATTTTGCAAAAGGAATTTAGGGAAATGCAAAACAGTATATTTAGTATAAAAGGACAGAGAGATGATGGTCATTATTTGACACAAGAAGAAATAGAGAATATATCAAAGGACAGATAGTTGGTTGTGATGATTAGAAACACTAAAGAAATAAAGAATATTACTAAGAGGCATAAAGAAGCCATGTGTGATAGGTTATAAAATAATAACAAAGCCATTATACAAGAAGTATAAAAATTGTTGATAGGTTGGGTAAAATTTTAATTGTAAGATGTTGGACATGGAATATGAGATGACAGAGATGAAGAAAGCCCATTAGTGACAGACAGATGAAAGATTACAGGCTTGGTGATCATAAACTCATATATTTCAGGAATGAGTTGCCTCTTGATAATAGTGCAGGAAAAGAAAACCAGAATGGTATGAATACCTTACTCTGTAAACAGATAGGAAAAAATGGAAAAATTGTCTATAAAGAGAATCATCTATATTCATCTTTAAAAGATTGGTGGAAGTTTTTCTTTCACAAACTTCAGACTTATGCATATTTTAAATATGTATTGTTAAACAACTTCTGGGATGAAGCTAAGCAAGACAATCTTAAACATCAAATTAGCCAAGATATATATATATATATATATTAATTCTAATGTTTTCACGGATAAAAGATGTCATATTATTATTACTATTTGCGGGATATTCCGTGTAGTGAAAAAGCTAAATGCTGACGTTTCAGTACAATATCAAGTACCTTCCTCAGAGCATCCTCTTTCTCAAATCATTCTTATGATTTGAGAAAGAGGACGCTTTGAGGAAGGTACTTGATTTTGTACTGAAACATCAGCATTTAGCTTTTTCACTATACAGAATATCCCACAAATAGTAATAATAATATGATATATATATATATATTACTATTATATGATTTCTTAATTTTATTAAAGACAATAAATTGCATACCAATTAATAAATACACTTGTGAATATATTATTATTATTATTATTATTATTATTATTATTATTATTATTATTATTATTATTATTATTATTATTATTATTATTATTATTATATTATTATTATTATTATTATTATTATTATTATTATTATTATTATTATTATTATTATTATTATTATTATTATTATTACATAATTTGTTACTTTGTTCATGGAAGATTGCATGGTTTACCACTACTCATCTCACATTATAAGTGAAGCTGAATAATGGTTGTATTTATTATATTGAATAAAATATTGTTGTAAATATTCATGTATTAGATTATTTCCTGAAGCTGAAAGTCAGATGGAACCCATCTAATTTATGTAAATAAATAAAGGGGAAAAAATGTAAATACTTGAACATTTGTAGTCTGACCATAACAATCTATATATACATTTTATTTTATAGGATGTAAAAATAGGAGGCATTTGAAGAGAAAATTTGTGTTAAACAAAAATGTGTATCCACCATGACAGGGAAGCAAGTTCCGGGAAAATTTAAAGTGGCCCCTCAGAACTTCCTTGGTTTCCACATTGCCTCCCCCCTCAGTTATGAGAAGAGACTTGGAAAACACCTTACTCTCCAAGATATAGAGCATAGTTACCTCACTGCCAAAAATCTATCTATCCTTGTTGGGCAAAATTGCTTTACTAAACTCCATTGTGTTTCCTAAGATCACTTATTACCGTGCTGGCTTTGCCCCAAGCAACATCTTTATTAAAAAGGTTGAAACCTTTTGCAGGAGGCTATGCTGGGTGGTGGGGCTGTCTTTAGCCTTAATCTACTGCAAAAGTCTAGGCCCCTGAATGGGTTGGCTTTGTATTCTATCAAAATTTTTCATATCCAAAGAACTCATAACATCCTTGTAAGACTGCTGAGTACCCAGTTAGATATTAAATGTCCTATCCCATTGAAGGAAGTAGACCCAACCAATAAACCCCTGCCTAAGTGCAGGAGCCTCTGGTTCCAGTAACAGGTCATGATTATGCTTAGGAGCATTATATCTTTCAGTTCCCTGTTTGGCTCCAAGCTCACCTACTGGGATACCTATCATTTAATGTTTGACAGAAGAACCAAAGCTCCCAATTTACTCCCCATTGCAATTCATAGATTCATTAAATGTACTAAATTCTTAAAGCTCAAACCCATATATGTGGACTTCTTGTTCAAGGTTAACCATAGTGCTTTCCTCATGAGGGCTTTCCTACACTATCACAGAGTTAATAAAATCAATGCCTTATGTCCCATGTGTGACAAACAAGAAGAAACCATGGACTACATTCTGTTTCAATGTGATTCATGGTCTGACCTTTGGAATTTTGCACTGGGGAAAATTAATGTTCCTGACCTATCAAGTGTAATGATCTGGCTGGCCTTTGAAAAAGGTCTATTCGGCATCCTCCACCTGGAAACTTACATAAACTTTGGAATATGGACCATTAGATGTAAAATATTGTTTGAAAAGGGGTCTGACCACTTGACTGTAGATCTCTTTGTTAATTTCCTCTGTAAGGCTAGAAAAAAGATAAGAAAACTTGTCCCTCTCATTGGCTGACCAAACTTGGGGTTGGCTGAGAATATAGTGGACAGTGACCAATCACATGGACTTGGTGTGATTATGATTGCATTATTTATGGACTTTTACCTGATTTGCCTGTTATTACAACAACAATGGATGAACTTAGCCTTATATACTCCTAGTATTAAAAGTTGTATGATTATTTTTGGCTTCCATGATCTTTGTACTCCTACAGATTGAAGCCTATCTTTCCATTTTCTGTATTTTTTCATATTTATACTCAATTTCTATAATTCTGTGATCTAATAATTTAAATTATGTAATATGTTTGATTTAGTAGCTAATCTTTGGTGTGGTTATACTAAATGTTTACTATATAACCACCTTTACACCTTAATTATGTTATTTTTATTGTATAACTTCCTTTGTACATATTTCAGTATTTTTAAATGTATCCTTGTAACCTATAGAATGCTATACCTATGTTCCCATTGTATTTCACATTTTGTTGCATCCTTTATATTGTATACTTTTCTGTAAATAAAGTTTACTTCTAAAATGAACAAAAGTGTGTACTTGCTACAATATTATTTTCAATTCTTGGACTGTGTTTTTTGGAATTGTTAATAGATTGTTAATCAAATAAAAATTAGGGTAAAATATTAATTTGTTGGATACATTTTTTATTTGAATTGACTGAAAAAAAAAGTTTTTCTTTGATTCTGGATGTACAATATTCTAATGATTGTGTTAACTTTTTCAGTTTAAAAGACAAATGCAACATACAAAAGCTTTGATTTATTCATTAATGTTTTGAACAGAAGTTCTTTATTATTCTGTGATGGAAGAAAATGTCTTGGCAACTTTTAGTTTAGATGGTTATCAATTATAGAATTATTAAATTAGTTGAATATATAACTATAATTTTATCCAATTTATTATACAGAAGTGAGATGTTGATACTAAATAAATGCAAACACATTAGAAAAGTTTTAATTAATGATGCTTTATAAAATTATTAAATTATATGACAAGATCATAATACCAACAAATATGACCTTCATATTTCTATATGTGATATTCTAGATTCTACTATAATAAAATTACACCTTTGTTAGATTGTACATAGAAAATAAATGAAGAATGGAAGATTTTCTAAAAGGGTATTTTATGGGAACTAGAGCATGATTTTATAATAGAAGTAGATCCCAGCTCATAAAGATTATATCAAAGACATTAAATACCAATGCAGTGCAATTATCTCCATTAGGAAGATATGACAAAGATAGAATACATTGGAGAGATACATTTTACATGATGTGGATATATTTTAGAAACCAAAGTTTTCTGTAGAAAAAAATAAAACACAACATCATAGAATATCAGGTAAACAAAAAAGAGCTTGTATCTATATGTGGACATATTTATGTTTAAACATTGGTTGGTATAGTTATCATAAAATTCATTTTTAAAGAAATCATTTTTCTCTCTTTTCTTACTTTTTTTTCTTTCTTTTTTTAGAGTTAGAAAGGCCATACTTATTTTTAAGTGTTTTTATTATTTAACATAATTATAACTTTTTTCGCTTTATTTTCAGAGGAAAATTTATTTTAACAGAAATATTTTTTTTAAGAATTTTTTTTTAGAATGATGACAATGTTTCCTCTTTCCTAAAGATTGGTTTCATGATGTCATCTAAAGCAAAAAAAATTATTTCAGATTTTTTTTACTTTTAAACATATATATATCAAGAGATAAAATTATCAGTCTACTCCTGCTCCTTCAAAAACAATAATAACATCTACTAATCACATTTTTTTTATTCTAATCTAATTAAATATTTAAGAATTGAAATGCTGACTTTTTATTAATATTTGTTATACTAGCACCAACAAAAAATATTTTTAAGAATCTATTAAAACCAATTAATGATAATTAATATGTTTATTGTTATATTATAGATATTAAGTTTATTTTGCATTTCAAAATTATAAAAAATGTAAACAATTAAGTCAATGTAATATATGCTGTACCTAAACTTTTATATCTCTCATATGTATAAATACAAGACATATTATCCTATTAATAACAAATATTAATAAATTTGAAAAATGGATTAAAAAGCAAAAAAAAAGATAATTCTAGTTAATCAGGTAGTAGTTGGTTCTCATAATATAGTAATGTGGAATTAAATTCAAAATATATAAGTACACAAATCTTATATTTGTGTGTAAAATAAAAACAAAAAATCATTATCACATTTCTTGTATAGGAAGGAAAGCTGCAGAGCACACACATTTAAATTCTACATGATCAAGTTTCCAAAAGCCTAGGACAGAAAGAGAATGGGGGAAATATTTATGCTCTTTGTTTGTTTTATATTGATAAAAACCAAAAGAATAGTATATACCTTGAATTATGTAGTAGTTTTCTTTAAAAGATGGGATTAGAACACATATAAACAGTTGTCTGTGGACACAAACTATTCAGTTAATTATTTTTTGATTTTGATTAATAACTTTCTTCAAAATTAATTTACACATACTAAATTCTGCTATTTTTCTATAATAATAATAATAATAATAATAATAATAATAATAATAATAATAATAATAATAATAATAATAATAATAATAATAATAATAATAATAATAATAATAATAATAATAATAATAATAATAATAATTTAAGTCTAATAGTTTTAATAATTTAGTTTTGAAAGTTAAGTTATAGTTTGTAAAAATCATTCATATTATTTTGATAGGCAGTTTTTTCTGAATGTCTGAATATATGAGTGTGTGCTTGTATTTTACCTAAATAAACCTATAGTTACACACATATTAAAAGAAAGATTTTGTAAAAATAATTTTGTGATTTAAAAAGCTATATTGTTGTAGGAAATTATATGGCATGTTAATTCAACTAACAAGGTTAGAATTTCAGTTGGCCAGTCCAGCTGACATTCTTTAAATTAGAGCTAATTGAAAAAAAAATAAAGTTTATGAGACTAGACTTGTGAGAAAATTGTGGCATGTTATTAAGGTAATGAATTTCTTCCAGACTAGTCAGCTGGTTAATTACCATGAAATCATATTAGTCTGGGTTTCTTGCCAACAGTAAATTTAAAACATTGTCAATTTTAATTAGATGGGTTAACTGATGAAAATCAGGTTTTTTCTATATGTAAGCCTATAAAAAAGTAAAGTTTATAAATAGATTGAATCAGTCTGTTCAAGGAGAGAGAAATATTAAAATTGTTGAGAGAACAAACTAAATTAAAAAACATCAGACTGAATTGCTGTCCAGACAGCATTATTTTTTTCCATATTTTTGTTTGGAAAGTTTCATACAGCCTAATGGCAGACTAAGTATATATATATAGTCTGTGCTGGTTCAGCTATCTATTAACCGATGCACATCTGAAGAGTCTCAGCCAAAAGTATTCCATACCTTGTGACTGATTGTGAAAAATAAGAGAAGAAACCAATTGCTCACCTGTATTTTAAATCTAAAATGAAAACAAGTAAAATGTTGAAGTATCAAACCATGCTAGTTCAGTTATGCCATTTACTGAGTTTAAACCCCAGCAAAATGACAAATGTAGGCAAAACAGGAAACATCCCTGGTCTGTTATAAATAAGTATGCTGAAAAAAATGAAAAAATAATTCCAGCACCAAATGGTTCCTATGGAAACAAATAATTTCACCACCATCATCACAGTAAAAGAATTGCAAGTCCAAGCCAAGAAAAGAAAACCCCAGAAAAATGACAAATGTAGGCAAAACAGGAGACATCCCTGGTCTGTTATAAATAAGTATGCTGAAAAAAATGAAGAAATAATTCCAGTACCAAATGGTTCCTATGGAAACAAGTAATTTCACCATCATCATTGCAGTTAAAGAATTGAAAGCCCAATCCAAGAAAAAAATAGAACTGTTTCAGTAAACCACTGAAATTGGTAAATATTACACATTGCAGATTTGTGTTTGTGGCTGCTGTCAAATTTATAAACATTAAAAAAGCTGAATTTGAAATCTTGGAAAGTGTATGCATCAAGATAGTAAAAAAACTGGTAATATGAATTTTAATTTATATCAGTGACTATTAATCAAATTTTTAATAAATTCTTTATCTTTTTTTATCATCTCTGAACCTTAATACCAAAATCAAATAAAACAATTTTCTGTAATAATAGCAATTGCTTTATTGATGATATTATGTATTCTGAAGTTATAATACATACCCACTTATCGATAGTATGTTATTTTGTGAAATGTATTATTGTATATTAATTTAAAATTATGAAATATGTTGTTATGTTCAAATGTTTTTTTATTTAATAATATTTTATTCATAAAGGGAATCAACACACACACAGTAATAATTATATTTTCCCCATGTATAGCTGTGTGGTCTGAGTGTTAAAGTGATAGAAATGCAGCAATGGAGGAGCTAGACCTGGTAAAATGATTAGTGACATCAATTAATCACAGGGGGAGATAAGTAATTTAAAGCTTATTTCTGTAACACTTTTATTTATCTAGAATCTGACTAACCTTTTCTAATTAATTATTGTGTTTTATATGTTAGGTTTTAATTTATAAGGTTACAAAAGTATGTGCATGCAGAGAGTGTTTATTTTTTAATGAAATATTTTTGTTGGATATAAATTTTTAGTTATTCACTATCCAAATTGATGCACAAACATTATACTATGACATAAATGTTGGATACTGTCATTAAAGGGAAAGGAGGGAAGATTTTAGTATCATTAATATTATAATTAAAATATAGACAATTCATCAGTATTATTTATAGAAATTATCATATATATATATTTAAATATTATGTATAGTTTATTAGCTGTAAATTCATTTTATTAAAAGAGGCATATATCTTGATTAAGAGTATTTTTGCCTTATTAATTGTGATCATTCATCATCACTGTTGAATATTAATGGTTAAGTTCCAATTTATATATAATAAAGTTAGGCAAATAAGTATGAATTTATAAAAGCTAAATTTTATGTTAGGCATTAGATTCTAAAGCTGTGGCTAGAGGTATTATTGTTATCATCATCATCATCATGATTTTAATCAATGATCTAGATAAATGTGCTTAATGGCCATAGATAAATAATGGTTCTCCATGTATTTTTTATCATTTGTGAGTCATTATGAAATAATAACCACAATCCAGATCATCCAACATCATTCAAGGGTGAGTGAATTTTCACCATAAACCTATAGTGTTTGATGTGAGTTAACAAGATTTAGAAGAATGTTGAAATACATTTATGATATTAAAATCTAAGTAATCATTTTGTCTGATAAATTTTAGATGCATAACTAAAGCATACGACTGTTTTGTTTTTCTTAATGTTAGTCCAAATGTGATATGGTTCTTAAATTCTAAAATCCTACATCCAGTTATAAAAGATAAGATGGGTTCAAACCAAGTACATCTATAGGTAACTATTGAGAATATAACTTTGTCTAGGGTTAGCTAACATAGTAGCACCCTATAGACCATATTCACTTAGTAAAAAAAGCCCATAAAACTAGACAAAAGAGTTAAAATGACTAGTTTATGTTATCAGTATTTTTTCCCTCAGGTTCACTACATTTTTATTGGGTACAAAATGCATAAATGTAATCCAACATTTTCTGACAAATATGTTAGTATAAATTTAGACTCAAGGTATGTTAGTGCCTAAAGTCTTATATTTTTGCAAATATTTATTTTTAATATATATAAAATTCACCATTTTGCCACATATGCACCATGTTATATATTCATAGTATAAATAAAACAGCACCAATAATTAATTTATGAAAGCATGATTATTGTGAACTTCACCAAAAAGGCACTCAGGTTTATGTTATAAAGAAGAAAGAAACCACTTCATCATGCAGTCTAACAAACATATGCAGATTTGAATTATAGGTATATTGTAATGATAAATAAATGATGAATGGAACAAGTTTTTATTTATTATATCTCAGAGACTGGAGAAGCCAACATTTTAATAATAAAGAATGGAAAGGATTTTGATTTAATAATTCTAAATTTCTAATTTTAAAACTAAATAATATAAATGTACTAATGAGACTCAAATAATAGTTAAATATAATTCAAGAATAAAAAGGCATATTATTAAATCAGAATCATATTTTGAATGATTAAAAAATAAATAAATAATCTATTTCAGGAATTTAATCTTAATATTCAGTAATGTTGTTTATTCATTAAAAATCAAGAGCATGTAAATATAGTTCCAGTACTTTCAGGGCAAAATAAACAGAGTATAAAAATATAAGCACTATAATATGACCCATGATTTTTTTTATAAATGATATAGTTTTTAGAAAAATAAAATGAAATCCAATCTTTATAAATAAATAATAAATTCATCTTTTATTCACTTTCAAATAAGAATGATAATAATAATAGTCATGTGACTTCCAAGGTAATTTATAACATCATATTTAGATAGTAAATATTATTTGACACACATATTATGATAAAAATTATCTCTATGATGTGAGCAAATAACATTTAATACTATAGTTCACTAATAATTAAATAATTTAAGATAATAATAAATGTATTTCTTGAGTGAATAATCATTATTTAACTACATGAAATTCTTCTTAATCAAAAAAAAAATATATATATATATATATATAAATATATATCTATTCACCTTAATCATTATTCTTCTAAATAACTAAGCATAAAATATATAACAAAAACCCCTTTTGTTTAATGGCAAAATACTTAAATAAAACAAGAGTACTATTATATATAAACTTATATGTAGCCTCAACTTTATTGATACTCAATGGGGATCTAATAAATAAATACTGCAACAATTCTAAGAACCACTAATTCATAACATTTTAAGTGGCTATTACTTTATAGGACAAGTGAGGTAAAAAGTCAACTTTTAATTGGCCAAGACAAACTCAACTGTCAAAACATATTAATCTTTTAAAATATTATATTCACTTTAGATTCGTTTGTAAAAAGTATATTAATAATTTGTCAGGTTATGAAAGTGAATGAAAGTTTATTCAAAAATAAATTTCAATTTATTTATTGTAGAAATATTTGATAATGGCAAATTTAAAAGTGAAAGTTAGTAATGAATTAAAAAGAGTTGCTGACATATTTTTTTTTTTCAGTTTTACGTTATGGAAAAGTAAATAATTTTTTTTGCTAAAATCTTAAATATTTTTACTAAAATCTTAAATATTTTTCTAAAATAATTTTGTTTTTTAGCATATTTTATGAAAATGATTTGTAATTTGTCAAAAAATACTTTTATAATGGTCTAAAACATTTGTTTATCATTTTCAAAATAAAAATCTTAGCATTTTTCTTTGATAAGGCGGTTTCTTTGTCCTTGACAGCCAATCAGAATGCCTTTGATGGCTAAGAGCCAATGAACATCAAGCTTTCGTCTTTGTTAAGCTTTATCAGCAGTTTTATTGATTTTTTACTTGTAAAATAATTCAAGAGAGGGCACCATCTTACAGAACTTTTAAAAACCTTTCCAATGACCGTAAATTCACTATCGTACCATTAAAAATGACGAAATTAGAGTGACATCAATCGTACACGAGACATCTCATAAGATTCGGTCTAAAGATTAATGAATACTTTTAAAATGACTTTCTGTAAATCTATGGGATCCTATATATAATATTGTAACTCATAAAAACGTATTATAAGACTAATTTATGTTTAAACGTATTTCAAATGATTAAATAAATTATTTTATAAATGATAAATGCGTAACATTAATAGTAATAAAGCTAATTTAATGACTTAGATAGTCTTTATCCATATATGATTTGAATATGTATTTGGATTTAACATATCTATGCTATTCAACAAATATATGTGCACAATAAATTATATATAAAACATAAAATTCAATAATTGTTTTTCAATTCACAGTTTTTTCAATGGAGAATGCTAAAATAAATAAGAACATATACAAAAAAACTATATATAACTAAATATTAATCATAACTGGTTTTGATTGTTCTCTTTATTTTTTTCATTATTAAAAAAAACATTTCTAAATCATCTCAAAAGTCTATGTTTTATCTTCAATCATGATTCTTCTATGATTTGATTTTGATGCAAAGACCAGGCAATAAGATTGCTGAATGAAATCTTGTATGTCTATCATACAGTTGCTCATTTCTTTAAAATAATCAGAACATAGAAAAGAATCTGATCAACAGTTCTCAGAAATGTTTTACCAATTGAGATGCTAATCTCCTTCTTCTCCAGGGATTTGGATAGATAGTTATTTGTTAGATTTTTTCCTTTATGTATACATTTTGTATTAATGATTTTCTGACTGATGGATGTTGGCAGATAACAACAAAGACTAAAGACCCCTTAACTTTTTACTGATGCATGTCCATAATTTGTTTATGCCTTAAAATAAATTTTCTTCTTCTACCTCAGTAATGAAAAAAGCAAAACTAGCAAACAAAACTTTACCAATACAAATGGAAGTGTAAAAGAATACCAGTGATAATATATTAACAATTCCTCCTCAAAATTTTATTTATACTATGTCAGCAACTCCATTGTATTTTTAATTATCTTGCTCTTCAACTTTTGTACCAGCTTGCTTATTGTTAGCTATGAGATTCGTACAGACATAATATGATAATCATTTTTGAAAATTCTAGCTTCCAAAAGAAAGCATCAAATATAGAAAAAATAATACAGATACTTTTAAATAAATACATTTAAAAAAATAAAGATTACAAATCAGTTCTTCATTTTTTATAAGATTGTCCCAAACACTCTTAATTATATTTATCATTAACATTATTATTAATAGCAATTTAATATAATTCAATCGTCTCTTCTTTTTTATTTTATTTATATAGCATTCTTAAATATAAACAAAATATCAACTTTAGGTGAATTTAAATAATAACAAAAATTGTAATGTTTTACTAAAAAAAAAGTGGATTGAAGGCATATCAAATCTATTTATAAAATCAATTAGCGATATGTGTAGGGTTTAAAATGATATATATATATATTAAAAAACAACAACATTAAGATAACTAATATATTTTCTTTCTTTTATCCCTTTTTAATTTTTTCACTTTTTTTTAAACAATTATTTTAAGGATTGAACTAGCAAATCCTTACAATATATATATTAAAATTGTATAATTTTATTTAAGATTTGATCCTGATCCATATTTACCTAAAATACAATGAATTAATTTTTTTGTATCCCTTGTTTTCAATATTTTAAAATCCATAAATTTTAAAAGTATTTGGAATAAAAATAAAACAAATAAATTAGCTTTTATTTAAATATATTTATCATATATATATATTTATTTTGATTTAGATAATTTAAAATACTGTTATAATTTTATTTTTTTTAATTCAGTAGCAAGATTATTTCCTTTTTTAGAACATGAAATTTTTTTTCATAACAGGATTTATACCAATCTAAGTAATTAAAACACTAGACACAATTTTTTTTTTTAAAAAAAAAGATAATAAAACGTAGAAGGAAATCAAAAAACTGTAATAAGAATACTAATCAGACTTTGGTGAACCAACTTTATATTTTACATGATGGCTGAAGGTACTTTTATTTGAATTCTGCTTATTAGGTGTTCACTATTAAGAATCATATCTGAAATCCACTATCATTTGCATTTATAAAATAACAATTCTTATAAATATATATATAACACTCTGAGATGTTGAGTCAGTTGATGCATTTAGAATTGTTTAATTAAAGCATCAATTCTAAATGATGTCATATAAATATCAAACTTTTCTCACTAATATACTAGATCTAAAATCATTAGTATTTATGTACAAAAAATTAAAACTTATGCAAGTATTGTTGTAGCTCAAAAATCACTTGTAAATATTAAAATAAGTTATAGAAAAATCAACAAATATAATCAGAACATATGCATTGGATTTGTAGATTATAAAAAGTTATTTGGTTTTAAATCATCTTGCTTATGATTAAAGCTTGAAACATTAAGACATAATTTCTGGAATTGTTTAAATACTAAAGAATGTTTATAAAAATGCATTTAACTTATATAGTGACACAAATAATTTAAAATATACAAGGAAGAAGAATTTTTACATTACCTAAATATTTTCTGTAGTTTATTAAATGGCTTATGAATTCTAATGTTAAAAAAAATAAAAAGAATAAATATTATTTAACTTATTTAGATTTTAGTAGATGGCATGGTTGACTTTGAAATAATACTTCAATATTTTACAAAAAGTACCAAAGCAATCAGAATTAAAAATAAATTTAAAAAAAAAGTAAAGTAAGAAAAAGTTCAAAGGCCTTTATAAAAAGTAATGAAATAGAAAAAGATTAAAACTATAAATATCTTTATTAAATTAATATTTGTAAACATTATGGACAAATAATCATACAATTGACCTTAAATGGTGTGCCTTTAGTTAAAATAATGGAAAATTAAAGGAATGTATGTCTATGTATTTAAAAAAAATGGTATGTGTGAGTTTTCAAGTAAACCAAGCTATAGCATATATTTTTGAGAGATATACAGTTTCAAGGGCCTGAAGATGTGCTAGTTGTTAAATTCAAATATATATATATATATATATATTATATATATATATATATATATATATATATATATATATATATATATATATATATATATATATAATGAATTGATTGTTACATAATAATAAATTCAATTAAATTTCATTAAGAATCTTTATTTCAATTTTTTTTATATAATTTAAAAGGAAGTGATGAGATGCTCTTGACATTGTTATAACTTTAGTTCACTTCGGCATGTTTTTTTTTTGTCAGCAGTTTTTTGATAAAATGTAAGAATGATTAAAATTTGTGATCTTATTGCCACAGAATGTCATGCATTGGATTATTTAATATGATATCTCGCCCTCTAAAAAATTGCTGATTAATAATCATGATATGAAACTTAAACACTCCTGCAATGATTATGCAATGTGAAATGTTGTTTGAATAGAATGTCTCTTCATAAAAAAAATATTCTTTGATGGCTGTAAAGTTTCATTTTTAATTGCACTCAGATTTATTTACTTCTTGAATAAATATGTAATGTCAACTGAATGAAGAAAAGATCAACTGAATTTGTGCAACCATACCATTATTGAGTGGAATATTACCTAAGAAAGATCTGCACATTTAGCCTTTTATCTCAATTCTCATGCAAAATTAAAGGACCTAATAGAATTGTTGAAATTGACAGAAGTCTTTTCACCAAATACAAAAATTAACAAATGAGAATATTTCCACAATAATGGTTATTTGATGATTAATGTAGAGAAACCGATGATTATTTTACTGTAACTGTTCTAGATAAAACAGTAGCTATTCTTATGGACACAATAAAACAAAATTTTGCAGATGAATCAACAATTTATTCAGACTGTTGTAAGGCATATAAAAGTGATGAATTAAGACATGCAAGATTTTATCATTTTCAAATGAATCACCATTATAACTTTGTTGATCCAGCAATCCACATATGTAAAATATTAAGGAGATTTTAGAGGTTGGCTACATCTGAATTCCTATTTAGTAGAATTCATATGCACTTACTGCACCAGCAAGAAGATTCATTTGTGGCAATTTTGGAAGCCAGTAGGGATTGCACTCTCCAATGTGAATAAAGTGTAAATATAGTATTTATATTTTTAGTCTTTTTTCTGTTAATAATTAGTATTATTCATCTTTCAACAAGTATTTATTTTTATTTTTAAAATAAAAATAATAATAACAAATTAAATGCAATTATTAAATAAGATGTTTGCTAGCAATCATTAATCTGTTGTTTTTTTTTTTTAATTTAACAATAATACAGGAGATTGTAGGCTCTTTAAACAAACTTTACATCTATCAAAATTACAGGAAATGATGAGCCCTCAAAACTATATATCTATCAAAAATACATGTTGCAATCTTGGTTTACTTGAAAAGTCCTAAGTATCAAAGTAATTTTGTAATTAATGTGAACACTTAGCAAAAAAATAATAATAATAATACAGAGATTTCAAACTTGGCACTGATGTACAGATATAAGAATAACAAAAAAAAAAGATTAAAAAAATACATATAAGAGAAAGCAAAAAAGTGTTATTAAGGTCATTGAAAATATTAAAACTGAAGCGGAATTGCTATGCATCAGAGAAGCATGTCTAAACTTGAAATAATTGATTCTGCATTGGATTAATACAGATTGAAAATAATTATGATTTAGGTATATTTAACTATTTATAAAGCTATCATCTACTTTACAAGGAAACTTATTTTTATTAAATAAAAACAAATTATGATTTCAACATTTTTATGTATATGACATATTTTCTATCAATGAAAAACATTCCTATGTATAACATTCTGAATACATCTGACTGACTCGGAATAAGTTGTGATTACTTTTTTAATGATAGATACACTATAAGGTATTTAAATAATGTTTTATTATATTAGTAATAGATCATATACCTGAAACATATCTGAATTGCATATAAATTTATTTTTTAAATATAAAATCTTCAAGTTCATTTTTGAATTTGAACCGCAAATCAGCTTCGTGTTTAATTAATATATTATCAGCAGAAATCTTTAATTTGTGCGTGTTTTGTGTGCACGTATATAGTTATTTAAAATATATATTTCCTTTTTTTTTTTTTTTTTAATATTGTTGAGTATTTTTTTGACTTCTGCTTTTTTCTTTTAAAAATAATAGACTATAAAATTATTATATGCCTGTGTCTAAAATTCAATTTATTTTCAAAGACAGTGTTGTTTTTCAATTTTTTTTTAAAAAAAATCAAATATAGGATTTTTTTGTACGAATCAGCCATACACGGAAGTTTTATATTTAAACATTTGTTTTTCTATTTAATTACCAAAATAACAAAATAGGTTAAATAGAAATTTAAGCAATTAAAAAGGGACAGATGTTATTATTTTATGTAATATCATTATAATTGTAAAATTTTTATTGATTATAAAAAATACAACAGATATGTATAGGCCCACAACGAAATTGAATACGTTTATCGGTAATGTGATTCATTAAAAAATGGAGGAGTTAACCTATTAGCCTACATTACTGCAAACACATAATTTAATAAATAAAACCAAAAGAAAATGTAAAAACAAAAATAAAAATAAAATAATGTATTACTTTGTATATATATAAACATGTAATTTAATAAAAAGAGAACAAAAGATTAAAAGAAGTATTAGTTATCCAAACATTGCGGACTTCTACCTACATATTTTTTTTTAAAAAAGTTTTATTCCATTGCATAAAAAATAAACGCATATTAAAACTAATTTAAAAGTAATTAATATTATTATACATACATTTAATCATTAGAAACCAGTCAACATTTACACACACACACACACGCGAGTAATGCATTATTTGCCAATAAGGCAACATTCATTTACCCATTCAAATATGCCAAGCTCCAACTACTTAGACAAATGTTTAAAATTAATCATATACTTTCAGTAACTTCTTTGATCATCATTTTAATTAAAAACTCAATTAAGGTTGATATGCATCTTTAGATATACTCAAATCATTTCAAGAATACGATGTAGTTTCAAGGCTAGAATTTAAGAATATATTATGTTAAGATAAATCTAAACAAGAAATGAGATCAAGTTTGTGAT